>OW285235.1:127783674-128383674 GCA_935421215.2 Melolontha melolontha | reverse complement strand
CAACTGGCCTCCGAGGTCTCCCAATCTTACAGTGTGCGATTTTTTTCTGTGAGGTTAAATTAAGGATCTGGTTTACGTGACACTACTACCAGTTTACCTTGGTGAGCTCCGAGATCGCATTACTGCTGGTGTGAGGAGCATCACTGGGGATACGTTACAGCGTGTGTGGAGTGAACTAGACTATCGATTAAACAAATGCCGTATAAAGGGGCTCATATTGCATATTTGTGATTCCATGCCAAAATAAAAAGGATCTATTGTGATTATTTTTGTGTATTATTGATTACTATATCTGTAATAGTTTGTGAAATATATGTATTTGAAACCCGATGATTCTTTTATACTCACGCTGTATTAACACTAATTTGAACACATTGTATGCAGATTTGAGATACGGCAGCAAAATTCAACAAATTTAACAAATCGTAGAAAGTTTCCCGTTAAAGGCGTTGCATATCAACATAAAACATACATATGAAACCAGTTTGCCATGAACATAACGCACACTTAATCTTATATATGCATTTTGCTGTTACTTATACTACGCAAACAAATTATAAAGACGAACATAAATTTTTTTAAATTAATTTACGTTTTAATCAAATGCAACTCACCCTGAAAAATAGAAGGATAAATAATAGTAATTAAAAGTAATCGTGTGCTATTTTAGTTATAAAAAGTAGTATAAAATCGATATACAATATTTTATTGCGAAGAATGAGATTAATTGGCAGTTAAAAAGTTAAAGCAAATTCCTATAGCCGTAAAAAATTTTGTTCAAACAAACCCCGTACTGTTCTAAACGTAGGTGTGACAGACAAAACAGTACTACGAAATATTCGCTGTTGAATCATCTGTATGTTCAATATTCGCGAATGCTTTATATCTCAACAACTCGGCGAAGTTCATTAATATTGTTATACGCGCAAACTCTATTTTCAGCATATCTATTCAGGTATTGCCAAACCGATAGTTGAAAGCAAACTCTTTTCTCTAATGATTCAGACATAGTTTCATTAAACAGGACCGAAAATGTTATTTTCTAAAACATCATACCAACATTAAATATAAATCTTATTTAACATTCAGCTTCTCTGATAACATGTGGATTTTTAGTTGCGCAGTTAGTTACGTCAATTGGACAAAATGTTATTTGCAAAAGGCTATGCATTTGTTTTAGTACCGTTTGCGAAATCAAATTTACAATTTATCGCGATCTCACTTCCTGCAATATTTTTAATTTATGGGATTGACAAATGATATTTTTAATATCATGAACCTCTGGTTTTCAATTAACAGTTTTACGTTATTGATTAATGACTATAAAAATTAACTAAAATGTTTGATATCACGTTCGAAATTTATCTCCTTTTGGATAGAGCCTAATATACATGCGCTTTAATTTTTAATTCGGTAGTATTTTTATGTAAAAAGATGTATATACCTAAGTTAAAAGGTCAAACTTCACTGTGAGTATTCCGCCAGAAGGCAAATTTGTTAATTTTTAGAAAGGGAACATGAAAAGAAATGGAAGTCAACTGAAGTTCAAGGTATGGGGTACATGTAATCTGGGCTTATGAGGAACTAAAAGAACTCTATAGGAAAAAAGGATATGTTCAAACTTCCTCTGAGAAAGATAGTGACTTTTTCAGAGTATATATGACTGACACAACAAAAGTAAGAAGTTTATTAGAAGCAATACAAAGATTATTATGCGCAAATGTCTAGGTTTCTTGTTATTTAACTTGAAACACTCAAGAAGATGAAAATATAATTTTTTAAAGTATGTTTAAATGCAACTATAGCATTGTATTTGCATAACTTTTAAGATAATAAATGAAAGTAAAGTAAAGTAAACAGATTTTTTTATGTCTCTGAAAATAATATGCACAAACAAGGTCGACTCGAAATATTATCTATACTGAGATTTCATTAATTAGCATATCAATGGGAGCTGCAGAAAGAAACAGGTGTTTATGGTGCACCTTGCGTTCCATAAGAAAAACTGAGGTTGATAGTTGTAACGCAAAACCTTGCTGATGAGTTCAGACTTTGTTAACCATTTTCGTTGTGATTAGGTTAGGTTGGTATAACTTTGTTGGGTGAAATACATCTACAATAACATGTACTATACAAATATCTAGTGTATTGGTAGTTTAATAGGCAGAAACCCATACAAAATTAGCTACATTACTTTAAAATGATATTTAGACAAGAAATATTTGCTGGTTGTGGATGAATGTGGAATATATCTGACTTTTTAATTTTGATAGAAAATAACCAAAGCCTCAGAACTCTCTGTAAAAGTTTCCGATAATAATTTAACTAATTGCTTCGGTATACATTTTTGTTTTAATATGTTGCGTTAATCGTCATTTTGATAACAATAAACAATTTTGTTATAATAAAATTTTACAACTGAGAAACCATCATCTTTTTTAGTAATCCAATTATAAACATTTTAGAACTAAGGAAGAAATCCAAAAAAATTCAAGAAGTACGCCAATCAAAATAAAATATATACAATAGGACACTAAAAATAAACTTCTTTTTTTTAAAATCTACGATGCTAGAGCTAGCTATAGCGTCTTTACAATAATGAAGAAATGTTTTAAAATAATGTAATGATGAGTATCAAAGGTCCAGGACGTGTAGCATCCTGAAAGAAATATATTAAATAAAAGAAACACAACAATATTGTCTTTCAAGTTTTAATTTAATATGCAAATGAAGAACGTAAAGCTTGGAGATAATTGAATTTAAATTTAAATTATCTCACTTGATAGGCGGTCGACACAATGTTAACATGTAGAAAATCTAATTTAATAATAAGTAAAATTTCTAATTAAGATATAATTAGAATAGAAATGTAAGTGCCTAATTAATTAACAACTAAATTTAAATGTCCAACATAAATTTCAAAGACTTGTTCGAGTCGCCTGACGGTAGATAGATTCTCAGAAAGGTGTCGTTTATCATCAGTTCCAGAAATAGGGGCTTTTTTTTAATAATATGACTAAAATCCCACAAAGAGTTTTTGGAATTTTTTTATATTTTTTAATTTTATTTATTTATTAATAATACAAATTAAAATGAGATAAAAAAATCTTAATATATACGTGAAATACTAATTCAAAATTTAGTACGAAATCGAAATAATGGCAATTTAAAAAAAACGCTAAATGAACACAGCGACGTATATTCCGAGCATACTCAAGATCTATGTAGTTACCGGAAGAGTAAATTCTACTAACGCCATATCTGTTCTAACATATTCATACCGAACGACAGCATATTACAAGTGATTAAGAAAAAATATTTTGGCGCGTCACTGATTACTACGTTTGCATTGAAGTAGAACAAATAAGACAATTAATTTGTAAGTCGACAAGTAGGTAGTATATACGCTGCTCCAAGAAATTAACGCACCACTAGGGAAATATTTACAAAACTATAGTATATAACTAGAAAGAGGAGTATATTCGATTCTTTGATAATTAACAACCTTTAATAATTGTTTAATGTTTTAATAAATTAGCCTTTACAAATTAATACATAGTGAAAAGCAATGAAAAAGGGAAAATTTCTAAAAAATATTTAACATTTTTTAATGAAATGGCCTTAGTATCGAGTATTCACGCCTTTGCTTCAAATGATGACTTGACATCGCTGACTCATATTCAAAATAAGCGAGCTTATGTCATTCTGCTCCAATCCATTCCATATTTCCACAAGGCGGCGTCCTATCTCTTCCAGGTTGTTGGCCGTGTTCGGATAATCTTGCAGGCGTTTTCCAAGTATGTCCCAGACATACTCTATTTGACTGAAGTCTAGACTTCTTGCTGGCAAATCCATGGTGTCGATTCCAACCTCCTCAAGATAATTTTGAACTATGCGTGTACTGCGGTATCGTGCATTATCTTGCATTAATAAAAGATTTGGTCCGATCTAAGACGCGAATGGTACAACATTGTCTAGAAGGATGTTAGCTATGTACTGATCAGCATTAATACTTCCTTTATTAAACACTACTAGTCCCTACGAGCTGCTAAGGAAAAGCCTCTCCACACCACTACAGAACCTCCATCAAATAATGAGGTATTGAGTATAACGTCCATTTGGTCGTCTGTACACACTAACACGTCTATCGCAGTTATAAAGATAAAATCTGGATTCGTCTATAAAGAGAATTCGTTGCCAGTCTAAGACGCGAATGGCACAACATTGTCTAGAAGGATGTTAGCTATGTACTGATCAGCATTAATACTTCCTTTATTAAACACTACTAGTCCCTACGAGCTGCTAAGGAAAAGCCTCTCCACACCACTACAGAACCTCCATCAAATAATGAGGTATTGAGTATAACGTCCATTTGGTCGTCTGTACACACTAACACGTCTATCGCAGTTATAAAGATAAAATCTGGATTCGTCTATAAAGAGAATTCGTTGCCAGTCATCCTGCAACCAATTAACATGATTCCTACCTAAATTCAAGCGAAGTCTCCGATGTTTTACGGACAAGGCTGGACCTTGGGCTGGCACACGACATACCAAATTAGTTTCTCTTAGACGTTTACGAACTGTTTCTATGCTAATTCGAGTACCATGAACTCCCTGTAGTTGGAATTGCAAACACCTGCTTGTCTTAGAGCAGAAAGTCTCGGAAAGCGATCCTGGACACGGGTTGTGTTACGATGTCTACCTAGCCTAGGTCGTCAGATATGGTTACCACTATCCCTGTACCTTTGTATCATTCGAGATACCGATGTATGCGATACACAGAACCTTTCCCTCATTCGGCGATAACTCCAGCTTTCTTCTAATAATAAATAACGACATATAATTTAATAAAGATAATAACAAAATGATAACAATAACAAACACTACATTGTACTAAAGAGGCACTAGTCTTGCAGGGACTCTAACTCTCTGACTCTGACTGTGACTCTGTCTGTCGAGACCTCTGAGTGTCTCGTTATATATTAGAGTGTGTTCCCTTAGCCTAGTGACCTGGTTACAAGATCAACACAATGTGGTGAAAGATCATAACTCACCGAGGCCGTATTGTCGAAAGAGATGTTTTGTAAATATATGACCTGGTTTAGTTATCGCAATGGCGAAAAGGCAAAACAAGAAACAATAAGATAACTTTACCAAGATAAAATACGATATAAACACAAGTTAAAACTGATAGTATATTAAATAGGATTCAAAATAATTATAAATTGGATATGATTTAATTTTATGTAACTAACGCCAAAAACAACACCAAATGTCAACCCAAATTTGACAACTGAAAGTCAAATACAAAGTTCTTACAAACCTATGCCAACCGCTACAAATTATCAGCAAATAAGATAAATATTTATTCGTTTAATGAATGGTGCGTTAATTCATTGGAGCAGTGTAGTTTGTATAAAACAAAAGCATTTCCAATAATATCAAAATATTATTATGCATATTGCATAGTGCATATTTGTATGAAAATTTCATCCAGATATGCAGACACCTGTTTCGTCATGCTATTATTTTGATATTATTAAAAATTTTTATTATGTTTTATCCACTTAAGTATGTTTCAATTTTCTTTTCGTTGATATATATTTGTTCGAATGTTCATTTTCGGTAAGAAGATTTGGCTTCTTACCGAAAATCACTGACGGTGAAGATTTCCTAAGGCATATTTTAACAGGTGATGAGACTTGGGTCGCCTATGTAAACGTTGAGACGAAAAGACAGTTAATGCAGTGGGGTCGCTCTAACTCGCCTACGAGGTAACCTTCAAATCTAAAGTGCCGTCGAACTTTTTCTGCGAGAAAAGTCATGGTCACTATCGTTTGGGACAAGAAAAGTGTCCTTTTTGTAGACTTTATGGAACGAAGGACTACAATAAACACTGAATACAGTGTTACAGCATAGCTTAATTCACACGTGGTAGAGTTCTATGAAGAGGGCATTTAAAGGCCGTTTTATCGCTATGACAAATGTCTCTATTTTAATGGCAACTGTGCAGAAAAATAGCTGAAAGTAGTAGCTTTAAGTTGTATATAATAAAAACCTCTTCATATATTGGTGTTCTTTTTTAAATAACCAAACGGAGCTTACTTTACGAATCTCCCTCGTACATTAATGTTATTTTTATTTAAGACTACGCCTTTTTCTAATGCGACACACAAATCTATATTTTTATATGTAATCTTATGATTAAGTATTCTATTTCGGCTCATTTCTGCAGCTGAAATGAAAAAGATTATTTAAATATAATTTCGTCTGTTATTTGTAGTGCAAGAGGACTAAGATATTAAAAATTATATAATCACTAGTTTGTTTCTAAATGAGGTTTTATATTGTAAACATGTTTTCACGAAAGATACTTCATTACGCTTTCCTCTGTCATATTCGGCTCCAGCTTGCAGACGCGATAACCTGCATAATGTGTTACTTCTTCAATTGATGTATTCTCGATAGTTCCATAAACAACATTCGCTTTATTTTTATTACTCTTCCTACTTCCTTCTAAGAATTTGTTACACATCGTTGATAGCATATTTTAAGGTATTATTGTTGCAAGATCAACTTTTTCCTTTAGTGCGTGGATATTATTTTCGGAAGTTTTTATTGGTTGGGTAGCATTCACTTTTTCGAAAAATAACTATTCTTTTGCCGGCTGTTTTTTTATCGAGTCGTAACTTTTGATTTATATACGATTTTTGCTTATTTTATTATCACTTAATGAACGAAGTTGCCCTATATTTGATTGCCTTGGTATTTGATTATAATTCAAATTTAAGTTTTAAGTAGGTACTTAACTCCTTTTCGGACAATATTTTGAACAAATACCGCAAATTAGTTTTTAAAAACAACATTAATTCGTATTTATTCAAAGGTGACCTTGATGCAGGAGATAGTACCAGCACGCTAATATATAGTTCATAAAGTTTTTTTCAGTTATATGACCAATTTCAAAGCATGCCGTTCACTTAAAATGACAAACGTGTGTAGTATTACAGCGCGTATTTATGTGTGTTAGAAAGAGATAAATTACAATTTTCTGTTCATACTTGGGCAGTACGAACTGCAAAGAAACACTTTATGAACTGTAGTGAACTGCAAAGAAACACTTTATGAACTGTATTAACTGTAAGAACTTGAAAGTAGTACTTTAAGTGAATATAATCAGAAAAAGAAAAAATAGTACTTTTAATTACGTAATTAGAGTTAAACAACTTGTAAGGAATCTAAATTAACCGAAACAGATATTATCTCAGAATTACTGTAGCGAAAATTAAACTTCTAAAACCTGAAGACAATTTTATCAAGCTGAAAGTGTACTTAGAAGAAAATTATTTTGCTATTGTCAGTAAATAGTTTGTTTGGAAAAATTAATAAAAAAACTAGGAGGATAAATGATGTTTACTTAATAAGACATCAAGAAACATGTTTGAATACTTTTTACTCTATAAAGGAAATATAGAATTATCTATATTAGTAGGATATGCAAAGTTAATGCAAAAGAATCTGATGAAACTATTGCGGTTATTAATACTGTTGCTATTAATCAGTTGTATGTCAGGCTTTTTTTATTATTAGTTTAAAGGATAGCATCACAAAATACCAGCGACTGTTTTGGTCAAATTTGCAAGAAGGTTTTATGAAATTTAAGGTGAAAGTTATTGTTAATTTAAAAAATGGCGTCTTTTAATGAATATATTGTAATTGCTTATTAAATATTATAAATAGGTGTAAACTTGAGGTCAATCTTCGCTCCTTAGCATCTGCAGTATGATTTATTCTGTGTTAATTAAAATTAAGTAGGCATTTTGTTTATAAACTATCTTTCGTTTGTAATTTGCTTTTAAAATAGTGAATTATTCGAGAACACTAATTCAGTCACCTAACAGCGCATATACTTATTGCTGAGTATTTTCTATTAATTAAGTATGAAAGTTGGAAAAAGTGAAAATGTATACGCATAAGAAAAACCCTAGTTCGGAAACACACCACAAGGGGCGAATAATCTAAACGAGATATTCAGTAAAATCAGGATCGGTTAGGTTATAGAAAAAAAGATACAACGAGGGAGAGAAAGACCTTAAAACGACATTACTTTTCACTTATATATGCATGTAAATTGAGATTTAATACTAGTTAGTTCTCATTTACAGTAAGTTCATTATAGTAATTATATATATGCGAAGTATAGAAGGGAAAAGTTATGTCTGTCCAGGATACTGTGTGTTGACAAGCTCCAAGTGAAATGTATTCACGTATTCCGAGAGAGGTGTGACTTTTCACGAATTTTTCATTATCCTAACAACTAGGAAGGTAACGTCGCGATGTGTACCGTTTCTGTATACACACACACTTAGTTTGTCGAAGTGTAGAATTAACGCAACACATTCGGCGATATTTGCATGTAAAGTGAGATTTAATACTCGTTAGTTCTCATTTACAGTCAGTTCATTATTAGGACAAAATATTTAAACTAAATTAATTTGAAGTCATAAAGTATAAATAAATAAACACATGTAGTACCTATAGTCCGTAAATTTTTAGAAGTAGAATAAATTCGAATCGCTCGAAACTTCGAAACACCTCGATATAGACTTCTATAATCCCAAGAATTGTGAATGAGACAAAGAATAGAAATACCTGTACGTTGATGATCTAAAGTAATATGCCAAAAGCCAGAATGAATTAGAAGAAATGATAGACATCACTCGGAACTACTCTGAAGGCATAGGAATGAAATTCGGCACTGACAAGTGTGCAGTGTACCACCCGAAGAAAGAAAGGAGCCTAGACGAAAGTGATGACGTGCACTTAGTGGATGGGTCAATCATTCGGCATCTAAATAGGAACAACAGCTACATATACCTTGGAGTGGAGTAGAAGCAAATGCACGACATCAAGAACGCTAAGCAGAAATTGACTGATAAATATAAAAAAATACTGGATAAGATATGTTCATCAGAACTATCAGCAAAAAATAAATGCACAGCAAGAAATATTTTAGCAGTCCTTATAATTTCGTACAGCAGTAAAGTGGAATACCAAGGAAGTAACTCAACTTACGCTAGACGCTAAACAAAAACAGAATTCATCATCCAAATGCACCGAAACAAAAACTTTATCTATCAAGATATAAGGGAGGAAGAGCGATGATCAATATTGAAGATCTGTATAACAGAATAGTAATGGACACCGCTTGCCACATTTTCCAAAGACCCACTATTGAATGTAGCAAAAGTAAACGAATATCCTTTGCAAGGCGCCTTTTTGTTTAGTCACGCCCTTAAAGCATGCGAATATTTATCTCTAGATATTAACTTAAAGCCAGGGAACAGAACGTGTAGAAATTTAACAACAATGAAGCCCAACGAGCGTTGAAAAACCTTAAAACGATAATAATAATAATAATAAAATTAATACAAATAATAAAAACAATAAAAATCATAAAAATAATTCGCACCTTAGCATCCCCAACAGCTTGGCGATAATTACAGGGGGCATTGGTAGGCCATGAGTTATTATTACGCCCGCGCCCATGGAGCTACTTACGATGTTTCGGCATTAACCTAGAAGGAAAACCACGAAACCTTCTCCGATTGTCCAGTCCCGGATCCGATCCCGAGAACCCCGGCATGATGAGCAAGTACGTTACCACTAGGCTATCAGCCAGTTTTAATTGTTTAGTGATCGTAAAATTTTGCAATATCTTATTGAACTAATCGTTTATTCCTTCGGTACATATTCGGCATGAATAACTCCCTTTGCATCTCAGAAAATGGGATGATTTTCTGTCTTGATGGAACTCTTTTGAATTTTCGTAAAAGTGTAGAATAGGGACAATGATATTCCATTGACTGCCGTTTGTTTTCTGGGTCATAGTGATGAACCCAAGATTCGTCCTCGGTGGCGATGTTTATGAGAAAATCATCTCCTTCACGTCGATACTGGCTAAGAAGTTCTTGCAAACATTTTCCTTTATTTTTTTATGGTATCCGTTAATTGTTGTGGGATCCATCTAGTGCAAATTTTTCTGTAATTCAACGTTTGAAAAATGTAGTGGACTCCTTCTCTACTATTAGGTAATTGCTATTTGTGCATGCGTACGCGTGTGTAATTGTTCTTGGGTTGTTGCGTGGTCCCGGTCAGGAGGCGATGTTCCATAACGTTTTTCTGAAATCTCTCTTACCTCTTACCTCTCGGCTCGTTGGCCGGCGTCCTAAATGACAAAACTAGTTCAGAAACCTAAGTAGCGCTAAATTTCGTCTGATTTAAGTAGTTTCTATATTCATATAAAATATATTAAATAAGCGAAACTAAACAAGCAAATATTTAAAAGGGTACTAGTAGAAACTATTTCACAGAAACCTGCATAATATCCAGGATTGTCACCATAAATTAATTAGATATTTTACTATTAAATCATTACTAATTTTAATATTGACATGATATTTATCTATCTTTAGTTATTAAAAAAAAACTAGTTCGAGAAATTAGAGTGAAATTCAACGTTAATGAAGACATATTTCATTGAGTCCTCACTGGTACCACTTTCGCTTATTAAATTTTTATTTATTATATAATTGTTGCATATCTTTACATTTCGCAATTATTTTTAATAAATGCATATAAATTATGAACAAAAAATTCAAACACTGGTTTCTAAAAGAGGTAAATTTCGTAATAGGAGGCAATACAATGTCTATAAACTCTTTGGAAGTATCAGTATATGTATATTAATATAAACATTTACATTATTTCTACCATCACTAACTACTTCACTGTTGAATTACAATAATAATTCTAAATGCTCGATTCTTAAATAAATTAGCTAAAATATATGTATGAGGGTTAACATTTAGATGCATTGAATTTAGGATTTATATGTTCTTAGGTAACAGTTTCGAACGTTTATTAAAATTCAAATGTAAATGCAAATTTCCAGTTATACCATCATATCTATTATCGTTACCGTATCTCGAATATTGCCTTGTGTTTCTAATATTACGTACTTCTGCGACTAACTAAATATATTTACATGAAAATACTCGGCTAGATAAATTATTTCACTCTGCAATTAAGACTGATATGTCCAGGTCAAATTTACTTTACTAGTAACTTTGAAGGAAAGTAGAACCTCTGTATGTTCTGCCTCAAGTTATAACCCAAACATTCATACTATGAATACGTAATGAACTTGTAAAACTAGCGTGGATCCCTTATACCGTTAATTATAATTGCATTGAATAGCACACAATTGACGCGATTATTTAATATTAATTGAAATTATGTATTAAGTGACGTAATATTTTATAAATAAATCTCTGGTTGAAAATTTATGCAAAATTTTAAATTTATCATTTAACAGTTACCTCGAGAATATTTACTTTTTTGTTATTTTGTATTTAACCCTTTAGTTTAAATTTAAGGTGGTTACACCAATTTTGTTTGCTGTAGTCATAATTATGGTGACCGAAACTAAATGTTAATTATAACTGATTTATGCGCCGTTCATATATTTCTAAAAATGCTAAAAATGCATAACCAGTTGGTGTTGCAACTTGTGCAAACTTAAAATATTTAAAAAATTTTAACAAGATTATTATATGTATATGGCCATTTCAGAATTTCTTCCCAAGAGCTAGAAATTAAAAAAAAACATATAATAATTGATTGAAATAAAAACTTGAAAAAGAATGGTATCAGGCGTAACAATAACGGACAAGAGATATGACAGGTGTCAAGAAGTATAATGATAATAATGTGATGAAAGGAATACTTAAGAAGGGCTTAGAAAATATGGAATACGAAGATAACAGGAAGAAGAGGGATAGATGAACCCGCATGATTTCGTATAATGGGATTCTAAATAGGAGAACAAAATCCATGGAGCTTTTTTTCGGTCTCACCTCGGCTCATACTGATAAAAATGAGTACATAGAACAAACTCTGGGCTAATAGTAGGACAGTGGGTACCGCTAGTCATGTTATCGTGCTAGACTACAGTACGGCTTAAATCGTATTAAGTCTACCATGCTACTACTTCATGGCCCTTTAAAACCCGTTACGGGCGCAAGTATTATAAGTGTATGCGAGTACGGGAAATAGTGCTCTTGGGCATCCGAGGTAAATCAGAACTATTGTTATTATTATTAAAACTAAGGCGAAAGGTAACGTGCTGAAAGTTACGTGGCCGCAGGGAAATACAGTCGTTAACACTCCCCTGAGGACACCAGGCGAAACTTCCTAGTATCTAGCCTTATCTTGTTATGCCGGGCTCTGATCGGGTGGATGGTTATTTCTCTTGCTATTTGTGGGATTGGCATGGATAAAGTGCAAACCAAACCTAACAAAAAAAATATGTCAGTGGTTATAAAGCTGTAATGTTAGAAACTTTTATGTTAACCGAGCTCATTCACACACAAGAAAAAGCCAAGTATCTGTAACACCGAAGAAATAGACATGATGTTCGACGAGGAGATTTAAATGGCTAACATATCTCGAATATTTAAGACTAGAGTGTAAAAGCTACTTAAATAAGGACAGGATTATATACAGGTTAAAGGAGCCGTAGTCAAGACCAATTTTTTCAAGCAATGCAAAGAGGTCAAAAGAATCCACAGAAGACACCAAGTTTTAAAACACGCCAGAGACTGCAAAACAATTAAGAACGAAAGTCCTAGAAAGACAGAGGTCAGAGGACAGTATACCTGGAAGCCTCCAAGGAAGCTGTTGCTCCAGGGATTCTGTTACTTCGAAGAAAGTTGAAGTATGTGCCGACTATCCAGCTACTCAGGTGGGACCTAATAAGGGTTAAGGCAGTTCACGGGATCATTATGGAAGCATATGATAGTATAACAGAGCACGAGCCTCCAGACTGTTTCGCACAATAACTAAGGAACACAGTCTCCAGTCTAAAATTGTGGGAGAAGGCAAATCTTAGCAGTTTAGATGTAAGGCCGTGGCCATGTACAGTGTTCGTTTCAGATCAGGGCGGGTCATTATGGAAGCATATGATAGTATAACAGAGCACGGGCCTCCAGTCCGTTTCGCACAATGGCTAAGGAACACAGTCTCCAGTCTAAAATTGTGGGAGAAGGCAAATCTTAGCAGTTTAGATGTAAGGCCGTGGCCATGTACAGTGTTCGTCCCAGATGAGAGCGGGCAAAAATTAAAAACCGAAGGAATACTCAATAGATTAAGAGTTAGCAATCACTAGAATGTATTAGAAAAAAATAGTGTATGACATTAGTTCAAGATTCAGAACGTAAATTAGTGATTTAGGAACAAAATATGTAATATGTATGAAAACGCCTACCAAATATAAAGTTAGACAAAATAAACTATCTTGGAAGATTTAGGAAAGTGCAACTTCATATTTGCAATTTAATTAATAAACAGGTTCTTTATAAAAAAAAACACAGGTTCAATATACTTTACTTCTATTTGAGCTTTTTATTCATCTTCTTCAATCCTACATATTACTGTGTATTGTGTTAGGTTGGGCGAACGGAAAATTTATAATTGGTATAAGTCACGCAAGTCGCGATACGGGATACAAGGTATCTCGTATCGTTATGCTCAAATTTTAGGAGTGTAAAGTAGACTTCATTTCAAGTAACAAAAACGCAAAACTTGTATATCCATTTTTATTTGTTTCAAAGTTACAGATCTATGAATGTGATTGTCAGATAATGAAAGAAAATGTAATCCTAAAGTCAATAAAAACTGATTTTATTTAAAAAAGTTCAATTAATAATATTTTCGAAATGTCCACCTCCTTGTTGAATGCAGCCTTGTGTCCGTAAGCCAACAGAAGATGTACTTATCCGAATTTCATACTTGTTTTGTCGGATTTGCTCGGCAGCCAGGTGAATACGATCCAACAACTCTCCTTTTGTGTTCGAAACTTGCTCGTAGATTAAATTTTTCATGTACCTCCATAAATAAAAGTCAAGGGGATAAGGTCAGGTGATATGGGTGGCCATGCAACAGGACCACCTCGACCAATCCATCTTGGATAACTGACGTTAACCCAATTTTGGACAGCAATTCCGAAATGTGGTGGTGCCCCATCGATGTGAAACCACATATCTCGTCGAACATTCAGTGGGACATCTTCTAAAAGACCTGGCAGTTCGTCAATAAGAAATTGAAGGTAATTGTCCGCATTTAACCTCCCAGGAAGAACGACAGATCCAATCAAAGTCATCGATTAGGGCCGCCCAAACGTTAATAGAAAATTCATGTTGAAATTTAAATGGGCGTATAGCTTTGGGATTTTCTGATGACCACCTGTGCAGGTTTCTCAGATTTGTAACACCATTTCTCGCGAACGTAGATTCATCTGTCCAGAGGACTGTTCTGCAGAAATTAAAATGAAGCCGTCTTAATATCCAGGTAGAATAAACTAGACGAGCATAGTGGGCTGCCTCAAGCAAACCGTGTCCCCTGCAATAGTGATATGGATATAAGTCCTCACATTTTAAAATTCGCCAAACTGTCGTTCCTGGCACTCCTAGTTGTCTAGCGATTCGAGGTACACTGAGAGTTGGATCCCTTGTAACAATAGCTACTGCTCCTTCCTCTAAGTCTGCTGGCAAATTTACTCCTCTGTCAAAAAGATAATCACGCAGTCCGCATTACAGAAATTGTCTGTGTACTTCCAGAAACGTTCTGTAATGAGGAATGCGCCTATCGGGTACAGTAGCCATACTCAAAATGCATGTCCGCATACTCTTGAGAAGAAAATCGGTAAGGCATTTTGAATAAAGAAAACGTGTCCACTCATTAATAAGCTGTTGTATGAACTGAAACGTAATGTAATCCTTTATTAAAAAATGCAACGTTAACAGTCATCTGAACATTTGTTTATTGTATGATATTCATGGTTCAGCACTGAAATAAGTAAGAACCTTCTCTATCATAAATCAATTTTCAGTACTCTTTTTTGTAGAATTACTGAATTACTAGATAGAATTACTGTATGTACTATGACACGTGTTTATTTATTTTAGGACAACATTTTATTATGCGACGTTAACAATCACAGGCTGTTATTGAATCGTTTTTTTAAATAAAATAAGTTTGTATTGACTTTAGGATTACATTTTTTTTCATGATCTGACAAATTACATTCATAGATCTGTAACTTTGAAACAAATAAAAATGGATATACAAGTTTTGCTTTTTTGTTACTTGAAATGAAGTTTACTTTACACTCTTAAAATTTGAACATAACGATACGGGACACTTATATATGATAAGATTAAAACTCAGAGTTTTAATACTTTACCACATGGAATTTTTTATCACAACTTTCTTCGTGACGTTTCGGTGTCATCTCTTTCATCTTATTCTTGATGATCTCGTTGCGATGGTAACTTCAAGAGTGCGTCGATTTCCTGTGCCGCTCATATTATATGGCTCCGTGGTAGTGGGGACCCGTGTTTGGCTCCTTGTGATTGGTTCGTAGGTTGTTCTTTCGGCTATTGGTCGATCGGTTTGTGTTCGATCCGTGTTGGTATGACTGGTCTGTCGTAAGTTATTATCATTACATCGCTTATGTGTAATCCGTCTCTTAAACAAGGTTGGCTTCCATGTGCCAGACAAACGCTGTCCGTTGTCCCGTTTGTTCATACAATTTTGTCGTTTCTCAATTTATATAGCCTCTCTTATTATCCTGTACGTTAAATTCGCACTGCGGGCTATAGTCTTTGTACCGTGGAAGTCGATGGTTTGTCCTGTATTTAGTACATGGTTACCTAGGGATGATATTGTTTCTTTTTTAGCTAACGCATTTCTGTGGTCTTCCGTTCGTACGCTGGTTTTTCGGTTTGTATGCTCTATAAATGCATGGTCTCATTCTTAGCACGGTATTTCGTAGACACCCTGGTTTTCTAGTTCTATTTTGTCCTTTGTACTAGGCAAAATGGGATAATTAATTAAAGTATATATATATATATATATATATATATATATATATATATATATATAGATATTGTTGTGAGGCAGGTTACCTCCAACAACTATATAAATTAATTTAATTTAAAATATCTAAACATTTAAATATTTAAGACCAATCAAAGAAATCAAAGGAAATATAAACAAGAATTTTGAATAGTATTACTATTTAGTTTTAAATATACTAATTAGTATTAATTTTAATTTGATTCTCAAAGAATTTGTAATGGATAATTTTAAAAATGTATTATAAACTTATATATTTTACCGTTTCACTTTCGTTGCGTTTAAGCAAAACAATGGTACGTGAGATTCTATTTTCATATTTGGGACGCCATTCGTCTTTTGTTGTATAAAGCGTCCTTATCAGTCGTTGTCGATATTCCATAAGAGACGGTAGCCATTTTTAAAAAATTTCAAGTTCACATTTTCTTTAAATCAAGATAAAATTTAATACAATGACTAAAAGTTATTTAAAACATATCTAAAAGATAGTATAAAGTGTTAGGCTGTTTAATTAAAGTATTTTGAACGACTCTGGTAAAGTATTTATTTAATTATATGGGAAAGCATCTTTTTCAATTTGGAAAATTTATGGCAGACCAATTTAGAATTTCAAGATATTTATTTTAAACGAGAAGATAATAATATCTTGGTACCTGACAGGCATTTCCATATATCCCAGACACTCAGAAGTTATTTGAGACCAGTTTTGATGAAAATCGAGAAATTTCTCCAGTTCCAAGAGATTTCCGAAAGACTCCTTCCAAGAACCTAAAATAAGCACTGTTTCATGTAATTCCACAATTAATTTAATTTGATGATATATACTTCTCTACAACCAATCGTAAGCTGTACGATTCCTTAAAACTATCCAAACATCCATCGTATCAGTTAATTTTAGTGTTTTCAAAATTTGTAATTATAGATAACTGATCTCTCAAGTATATATTCATTTATATTTAATACGGTTGAATTAGGTATACCCTTGTAAAGGTTATACTCTCTGCTATATTAATGGATTTAAGTTTTTATAGTTTCACATAAATTGAGATACATGCAATTAGATCCAAATTGTTACTATTACCTTTGGTAAATCTTAAATTACAATCCCTGAAAGAAATAGCAAAGTTATAATATATATTGGTATATTGTTTTTGTATGATATTAGCATAAAACTTACCTGTTGATTTAAACCACAATTTACTCCTGCATATGTTATATTTAGTATGTTTACCGTCTAATAAATGTTTGTTTTGTATTTTTGACACAAGTGTATTATTTAATGTCGTATATTAGTTGTTTATGTTGTAAGGTTAAAATATACATGTTATAGTGGAAAACTATATTACTTTGCTTAGTAAGTTCATGCTAATATAATATAAATCAAATATTATAAAATCTATATTTTATTTCCCCAACTTATAGCCTACAAACCACCTACACTTACTATTATAAAATCTCATAAAATCAGTACAGTTTTGTTTAAATAAAAAAAATAAATTTACATTTATTATATTCTCTTTCTGTGGTTCTTTCTCTTTCATCGTTAGCATACAGCAATATATATATATATATATATATATATATATATATATATATATTATTTCGTGACCTTTGTATGTTATGGTATATTAATTAGTTGGCGATTTAAGGTCCTGTTTTACTTCAAAATGTATATATTTAAAACAATGTTACATGTTTTTTACATTTTAAAATATAAATGACAGTATATTAATGTCATACAATATATCTGTAGTTGTCATGGATATAATTATTCAATGATACATTCATTGAATAATTTTATATATATACGCATAACGGGTGTTCATTTGAAAAGTCAATCAAGTAGCATGTGATTTACTGAGAACATTTTGAAGTATGTATGTCGTAAATTAAAATTTACTACTTAATCTACGAAGTCGTATATTTTGACAGTTTCATACATACAAATAAATAGCAAATGTGATTGACATTATCAAATGTCATTTGGATTTACATTTACGGAACAACAAACACATACTAATATATTTGCGTCTTATTCTATCAAAATTTCAAAGTAACCTAGATTGACTTTTCAAATGAACACACGTTATACATAATTTTGAAAATAGAAGAAGAAATGCAGTTTATATTATTTTAAATGAACAGTTTTAATATGCATTGTAATAAATGTTTATATGTCAAATGTATCTGACAGAAATTATGATTTGAAATTACATAAATAATATAATATTATAGAATAAATAGAATATAACGCATATGTAATAGTAGTATAAAATAAATGGTTGTGGAATGTAAAATGATAATAGAGTATATAACTATTAAAGCGTATAGGATTTTAGTTACAAACAAATATATTTATTATTGTGGGATGTATGTCATATCATCGTACAAAGCTTTCTGTAATATTAAGAATTTGACGATTTTAAGTACGCTTCAAATTTGTTTTACTTATAGTCGCCTGAAGTTTTATTATATAATTCGTAAATTAATTATTTCAAAATCATAGAGGACCCTAATTATCCCTGAAGATATGCTTTCATTCTTCTAGCATGGTTTAAGTGTTTGTATGCTGGTATACTAGGCGACTTATGATAAAATGAGGGTTGAATAGACGTAATTGGATTCTAATGATTAATAATAATCACGAAAGTTATGCATACGCTGTTCACAGGTCATGTTCTGGGATGTCGTATTACCCCTGGAACACAAACAACTGATTTTCGTATGTTATTTTAAATTAAACCAATTTTTAAAACGTCCTAATTTGAGTAATTAATGTGCAAAAGCAAATTTACGTTATTCACTGGCGATCTAATGTAATCTCGTATTACCCTCGTTAGATGCTGACAGTTATTCCGCAAATTCAAAAATTTTTAACAATATGTGAGTTTAATTAAAAATTGTAGGTCTATAAATAAATAAAAAAGGTATTAATTTATCACTTCAGACACAGTCAGTTTAATATCAATTAGAATACAGACCTTTCATTTTCATATACGTTTTAAAGTTCCACCTTGTGTTAGTTTTGATTCATCCTAATATAATTTTGTATTATCTTTATTTTTAATTAAAAAATTCTATGAGTGAAACTTATTTGGTCTTATCTATGTTTAAGAATAAAAGAAAAATTACCAAAATTACTTTTAACTTAAATCTTGTAAAATAAAATACAATTCGAACCATAGTGATTATAATTACATGAATAATTAAAAATGAAGTGCGTTGATCGACGTTAGCGGTTTGAACATAGTCTCTCTTCACTTCTGTGTTGTCTATAAGTAAAGCTTCAAAACGCTCTTCCCTAAAACTATTTAAGATTGTGCTAAAAATGAGATTTTACGTAGCCTCGTTGTGGCTTGAGACAATATGTCTTGCTTGATGGAAGATCTTGAAGTAAGTGCCCCTACGACCAGTCATAAGCAAAATTGCACACAACGTTCCTGGTTCGTGGAAAATACACAAGAAATCTCCTTAATTTTTGAATCCGTTTGCGCAGGTGATTTTTAAGTATGACAATTTAATGCATCATTAAAGATACCATAAGTCACGTTTCTTTTGTCACTAAAACGGAACCTAACTTTTAAAACGGTATAATTTCAATAATTTTCACCTTGCTTGTTAATTTAGTGACTTCTAATTTACCTAATATGTAAATTAAATATGTATTTATTAAATTGTCGTACCGAATTACACCCAAGCTTTTTTGGTAATCGAAGTAAACCTAACATTTATAATTTCGTTGCCTTTAGGCAATTCAACTCAAAAAAACCGCCAGAAAAAATTACTCGTGCTACGGACTCTTAATTTATCAGAGGCAGTTTTTCCTTTATATTGCCAAGCAACGAAATTTTTATTGAAATGTCAAGTTTACTTCGACAAAAAAAGCTAAGTGAAAATAATGACGTTAAATTTCTTATACACTCTTTTTATTAGATGATAATAATGACCAGAGAACGGACTGGAGCGATTGAAGATTCATAGCCCATAGGCGTCTGCTTTGTATTCGCAATAGGTTTGTTTTTGTAAGCGATCCGTGAGTTTCGAATAATTTTATACGTGTGGCTAGCTGCATAAGTGACACATACCTATATATGCAGTTAATATGTATCTGTCAACACACAACAGTATGTAATAAACTGTTTGGTAACCGGCAGCAACTACTGCTGAAACAAAAGTAATGCTGACAAGCGAATTGCGCATCGAATTTTGAATAAAAATAATTTATAAAGAACAAAACTCAAAACTATGTATTTTCTGTGAAACATTGAAAGTGTAAAACATTACCATGAATAACTAAAATTTGTTCAAGGTGTTCCTGTGTTAAATTAGTACTTTTAGATGATAAAACGTCTTCGAAAATAGAAAATGTCCGTTCCACATCACAACTGGAGATGGGTGGGGATTAAAATGTTGCAAAAGTGCACCATACTTCGAATGTATAGATTTTTCAATCGGCTCTGTGCAGAATTGACATAATATATTCAAATCTGGTTTTCTGCTAAATATGGCATCAACTTTTGTCTCAGCTTATTTCTACAGTTTCTAAGTTAATTATCGTCTCTTTTAGGTTAATATTTTGATTTTGCATGTAAGTAATCGTATCTGTAAGACACTGAAAATTAGCTTTCATAAAGTTTAACTGATTTTGTAAATTTTCAATTTGTGTCAGGTGTTTTCAATGCTCTGCGTTTTATCTTCTTGAAGACGAAAAACAAAGTTTTTTAATTCATCCAAGTGTTGCGAATAGAAAAATGCTGCTTCTAGCTAATGAAAATAAAGAGAAATACTAAAAACAGAAACAAATGGACTAAAAAGAAGAAACGAAAACTATTCCAAAAATAAGCTAATAAATTAAACTTAATATTTATAAAAAATTGTAGGATAAATATCCAATATAACAATATAAAACGGATTTTTTAATATACTAAACGTTGTAACCAAAAACACTGAAAGAAATGAAACCAGAAACAATACCTTATAGAAGAGAAAAGAAAATATATTATCTCAAGAACAATAAATACATATATGTATATGCATGTATAACAGCATGTACACACGAGAATACACTTTGGAAATTAGTGGATATATTTTTTTAAGCGATTATTAGAACGAAATTTAACGAAATAATATATAAATATATATTTAGTCTTACACGCCATTGTAAAATAGAATTTATGAATGAATAGACATAATAACGACGGAAATAACAACACCTGCTCGAAGAATGCAATCGAGCAAGCAAATAGTGGGGCTGTTATACCATGCATACTATATGTGAGACCGCCACAACGTTTTATCGGGGTAATTGGGCATTCAATTGCTTCAGTCCGCTCTCTGCTAATGACATTAACATTTGACAATTCAAAATTTGACTGACATTTTACTTGATGTTTGTAAAGTAAATGCAGTTCAACTTAGGGCATACAATTTTGAATTCATGATTGAGTCGATTCCAAATTATCTTTATCCCTTGTTCTTACTATACAGTGTGATTGGTTCTTCATTATCCACCTATATCAGCTTTATTATCAAAATTACAAAAAATGTTAAAGGAAAATGTTTTTTTTATCTCGAAATGGTTCATCATATTGCATCATTAGTAATCTTGCATAGCCTACTGATTTTTAGCAGCGATAATCAATATTATTTTTTTAAATAGAACACCCTCTATATTTTTGCGGGATATGATTCTAAATAAATTTCTCATTATAACGATGTATAACAAGTAAGAAACTGCCTTTAAATTATGCCTAATAATGAGAAAAACAAAATTAAAGTAGTCGACTGTGATATTCTATTGTTTATACCTATAAATATTTGACATAAGTCAGTTAGATGTATTTAGTAGTGACAAATGCGTAGTATTGCGCTTCTCATTTAACAAAAAAAAACGTTAGTGTTTTGCATAAGAAAAATTAACATGGGCTTCACAAACAGTGAAAAAGTTGATGTGCTGCATAGTTTTCACAGATCAAACAACAATAAACGTCAGGCTGCTATCATATCAAAATTTATATCCTGGCAGAAGACAACCTCACGTAAATACTTTTCAAAATTTAGAAAATTCTCTGCGGTTAACTGGCACCTTTTCAAGACGTATAAATAATATTCAAAATGGACGAGGAAACAATCACGGTAATAAAGTTGTTATTTTAGCATACTTTGGAGCCAACGCAAGAACTTCTACAAGACAAGCAGCGTTTGATTTGAATATTCCAAGACACGAATTTATGAATGTTTTAAAAAATACATGCTAATGATCCCAACAACATACTTATATTTTGTGAATGGCTCGTGAATGTGGGAAGACAATATTTAAATAACATCATTTGGACAGACGAATCTAATTTTCACAGAAATGGAATTTTTAATAAAGAGGAATACGCATTACTGAGACGATGTAAACCCTACCGTAATTGTTGAAATTCGTGCGTTTTTCAATTAATGTATGGGTAGGGATAGTTGCCAATGAAATGCTGGGGCCATATTTTTACGATGGAACTTTGACTTTATTATTTTTACAAAATGAATTTCAAGACTACATAGACAATCTACCATTAGCTTTAAGACGAAACTTGTGGTTCCAACTTGACGGCGCCCCACCTCTTAATAGAGCTGCAATAACAAATTATCTACAAAATGAATTTGATCAAAACTGGATTGGCAACAGAGGACCAATTTTGTCGCCTGCCAGATCGCCGAATTTATCAATTCTTGATTTTTTTGAAAAAATTTATAATACTCTTTCTCAAAATCTTCAGGAACTGAGGAATAAAATTACCACACCTTGCTTGCTAATTACACCTGCAATGCTGCAAAACGCCAGGAGGAACATAATTACGCGAGCCTACAAATGTTTAGAATGTAATGGTTGACAATTTGAATAATTATTATAAGACACACTACTTACTATCTAGTATTTAATTTTTTTAAATTTATAATGGATGTTGTAATGTTGTTAATCATAGCAAGTAATTAAAATTATATTGTCATAATTGCTAGAAACAGCAAATTAAATTATTTATATTTTTTCTTATTATTTCGTTTCCGTAGACAATTGCTACACTTATGCCAACTTGTGACATATCATAATAAACAGAATTTAATGAGGATTCATTTTTACAGAAAATATACGGGCTGTTCCAATAAAAAAAAATTAAGTTGATTATCGCTGATAAAAATCAGTAGGCTATGAAAGATTACTAATGTTGCAATATGATAGACCATTTCGAGATAAAAAAAAACATTTTCCTCTAATATTTTTTTAAATTTTTATTAATAATAAAGCTGATATAGCCTGGAAAATGAAAAACCAACCACGTCTGTAGTTCCTAATATTGTCCATAACAATTAAACACCAAACTGTTTAAATCACTCAGATTATGCACATTTTATCACTTGTTTGTCAGATTCTTTGAAATATATTTACACACGGAAATTAAATATGAATACACAGATATTCAAAGAACACAATATTAATTACATCATTAAATTAATTTCTTATAAAAATTAAGAATATGTATCAGGATAGAATTACAAACAAATTAAACAAATTTCTAATAGTAATTAAGAACACAATATTAATTACATCATTAAATTAATTTCTTATAAAAATTAAGAATATGTATCAGGATAGAATTACAAACAAATTAAACAAATTTCTAATAGTAATTACGAGTATACTTGAAATTAAAATGGAATTTCAGCACATAAATTATTCACTAATGAACAACGAAAGTGAAATTCATATCCATGTGCAACACTGTTAAAAAATGTAGATCATATCTATTAACTTTAAAGATCATCTGTGGTAACGTGTATATATCTACCTCAAGAAAAATATTTACATTTAAGGTACATAGATATCTTTATTTGCTTACTCATTGCCAAATTATTTAGTTAAGTTAATTTTAATTGATGAGAATATGTTGGGTTAGATTTACAGTAAATATAGGTATGCATATAATCACATTCACTTGCATGTTAATATAAATGTCTCAAATAGACAGCAATATATGTCTACTACCGAGAGAGCAAAAATGATTGACCTGATCCTACACTACTTTCCATGGCGCGTATATCAATATTTTCTTCCATTTTACCATCTGAAGTTAGCATCTTAGTTATTTCTGGTGGATTTAGCCAAATAATATCATTTTCTGTTCATAGTCGTACGTCAGATGTGTTTCTCTCGATTAATATTTATTATCTTTGTTCAAAATTTGAGAGAAATGCCGTCTGCGCAAGAGCACGACCAATTTATTTTGGAGGCGTACATCAGAAACGATGAACATGTAGCTGACAGACAATGGAAGTATTCAGTTAACCATTGCGCAAAATAAATTTTTCGAACGATACCCCGATTTAGGAATCCACTATGACAATTTAATCCGGCACATTCCCAGCATTGTGACCCGCTATTGATCAACTGGAACCGTTTGTAAGGGCAAATCATCGGATTGCCTATCTGTTATGGCGGAAGATGTAGAAGATGTACATACACGCTTGGAACGCAGTTCTACAAAACTACTACGGCAACTTGCTCAACAAACAGGTAAACATATTATGCAGCAGGGGTGTACTGATGAATCTCTAGAAAGATGAAATACGTATCTGCGTTTCTGGGGAAGGATATGTTCAGATACGTTCACAAAAATATTAATATTGAACTTGTATTTGTGTTCTTCACACCAGGTTTTTAATAATATTTTATATTATTAAAAATACTTTTGTATTATACAAAACTGAGGTGAGGTTTTTACGCACACATGTATGTTTGAATTTATTCTGTTACATTAAACATATTATGCATTAAAATGTTTGTGTATAATTTATCAATCATTTTTCTTGTTATTTATAGGTTTGTCATATGGAACAACAAGTAGTATTGTTAAACGGAAATTGCATTACATCCGTACAAGGTGTCTGTTGGGCAAAAGTTGCTTCCGCCCGATTTTGAGAAACGTGTTGAGTACTGCCAACGGTTTAATTTAAATTTAAGGCATAATGATATATTGGACATAACCTTCTTTTCAGATGAAGCGTGGTTTCATTTAAGTGGTTATGTAAATTCACAGAATTTTAGGATATATATATATTATGTATATTATGAAACACAATTACATCCCGCAATAGTAGGAGTATGGATTCCAACGTCTAGAAGACAAATAATTGGCCCTATTTTCTTTGAAGAAACTGTTACTGCAGTAACACATCGTAATATCCTCGAAGAATTTGTGAACAAGTTGCATGATGATGAATTGGGAGCAGAATATTTTCAACAAGATAATGCTAGTGCTCATACAGCTTCCGAAACAAGGGAATACATTCAATAATTTTACGATGATCGTGGCAGATGGCTTACTAGATCACCGGATTTAATTCCACTGGACTACTTTTTGTTTGGTCACTTAAAAAACATATATCGCAATCCATTGCATACATTAGAGAAATTGAAGGAAGCAATAAGAGCAGCAGTGGATAAGGTAACCATTGAACAATTTATGAATGTGTTCGATAATCTAATATAATAAGAAGATTGGATGCTTGTTTAAATAACAATGAAACTAATTCTGAACAAGAACTTTGAAGTGCGTGATGGTTACCTGTGTTTAATTAACTTTTAAATTAACAATTAAATTCTCACTTGAAAATTCATAATGCTTGGTGTAAAATATTCTAATAAGCTAATAATTATGTAGTGTACAGTATATTCCATATCTTTCTATAATTAGAGGTACGAAACTGTTGCAATTATTTTGTATGAATTTTTTAAATTTGAGATTTTTTTATGTATATGCTGCACTGTATTTACATATTTTAACAAAATAAAATACAATAAATCCGTAATTTATTTATACATTTCCTGAAAAGCACATTTATCCCATGAGTATTCACATATCTGCAAGATTTATAGTGAAACATCATTTGCTAGTGTGGTAAAATTGTGTAACCTATAATTCTAGTATGCTTGATCAGATTCATCACGAAAGTGTCTAGTAGGTTGACTAACTGCCCGTATTTATGATAAAATACAAAAACATTTCACGCCTATGCATAACTGCACGTCAAAATGGAAGTAAATATTGATACGTGATTGGCGGAAAGTGGTGTAGGATCATTTTTGCTCTCTTTGTATGTTACAACCATTGTGAAAAGCTTTCTAAATCTTAAGTTTTATAATTGTATCGTATTTTCTATGTAATTTTCGTGATTTTTCCTTAATGTATAGTAGTAATGTTTTGTTCATACTTACTACTATTTTTTAATACAAGTAGATCATGATTGTAGTCGTTGAGGATATCGTTAGTATTTGTATTCTCACTATTGTAAAAATTGTTGCGTTGCAGCGTTATGATATGAAAGCAATATTTCGAAATGTAATAGCTCTCACTAGGTCAAATTTCATTGTAGTTCTCATACTGATATAAGTTACAATTTCACGCAGTACTAACTGACGTGATGTACATACTGTCATGAATTTTTCCCTGCAGAAAGTAATAAAAGAAGATATGAAAAACACTGATTGTATGTACATTTTATTCCAGGGACATAACTATAAAAATTTAAAATTGTATATAACAATTTATTATAATGTGTATTTTTGTCCATGACTGTAGGTGTAGGGGCCAGTGAGATGTTCGGAGTTCGCGCCAAGCTGGAAATTGTAATAATATATAGATATATATATCTTGTCGCTATTTTGATTTATATTTTATGGTTAGGTAGGGATAGCTTGCTGTTTCCTGGTTCTTCACGCTTGGAGACTGAGTAGTTTTTATGCAGATAGGTTGTGTTATTTGAAATTGGATAAAACTTAATTTTTCCAATGTAAAATTTGAATAATTACGGTGTGTGTTTTTGATGGTGTTTTGATGTAATTAAAATTCATTTACGTGTTATTACGAGTATTTTAAACTTGTAATTTGAATTAAATGACCTATCTGGAGTCTCTCTTATAATAGTTTTTGTGACGTGACGTATACAAAATGAATGTATGTATATTTTAATATTATATTTATGTCTGTAGCGATAATTCTATTGAAATCAGAAGCTTCTTAAATTTATAATTTTAGTTTGTAATATTTTGTAATCATTGAAAATATTAACAAAACTTATTAGACTGTTTTTGTTGAATATAGTTTTTGTTCATATAAGTTATCGTAGAATGTTAGGAAGCGGGAAAACTTATTTGTTACATGCTTGATATTTTGCGCATGATCAATTTTGGTTGCGTGCGAAAAATAGAGAAAGTTCTATTTTGACGTTTGATTTTGAGGGGATAATGTAGTTGATGACAGCTGATAAAGTTTGTTTATATTTATATTTAAATCTTTGTTCGAGATTCATTTAAGAGGTTTTTTATCTCATGTACAAGTCATATTTTACACGAGTTTTCCTCTAAGTTTGCGGCGTAATAAAGTCACAAGCCTGCCTTATACTTGATAAGATGGAATTTTTCTTTTTTTTTTTGAATATTATATGTATGTGGCGTTAATGTTAGTTCTATTTCTTGAATTAACACCTATTATTTTTCTCCATACCACATATTCGTGAGAATAAGCCCTGAAGATTAAGAAGCTCAAGGAAGGCGACCCAACTGAGGATAGCAGGGAAAATAAGTTGCAGTGTGAATTGAAAGTCAATAAGCAATTAAAATCACAATTCACAGCAATATGACTGATTTAGCGGTCGATGACAAAGTGTGGTTCCAGAATATATTAAATTTAAATCAAGAGAAAGCATAAATTGTATATATATATATGTATACAAAATAGAATTGCCCGGACTAAAAAACGGCAGAACTTTACTTGAAGAATACTGCTTAAAGTATATGTTAATTTTCCTTTACGGGCAAAGTTGAGTGGAGTTGTTCGGCAACGGTGAACAATAAAATGCGGAGGTTTTCCCAAAGGTATGTTATTGCTTTATTAGCCGAGGCCGGCTGGAGTGGTTTTCGTGTTATTTGAACTGTCACAAATGTATTCTTTAATATTAACATACATATGAAATATTCGACTGTTTCTAAGAAGTTACGTGAGTGCCGCTATTACTATTCCTGAAACCACTATATACACTCTTTTATGAAATGTTGGTATATCTTTTACACGTCTCTATAAAAACGTAATGAAAAATACCAAACGCTATTCATCTTTTACTACTTCTTGCCAAAAATATTTTTTATTTCAACATTTGTAGAGCAAAAATATCGCCTAATGAATAAAACGCTTGTTACCGTGGGGCGTAAATCAAAGGATAGTACTCCAATCTGTTATTAATTTATCATGTTATGGAAAATAATAATGATAAAATATATAATGAATTAAAGAAAGTATCTCACAGCATTAGGATTCCCTATGACGAAAAAGGGTTAAGTTACGCAATCACCTTGCAAATCGTACACTTGTTGTGAAGACAACGATGATTATTTTGGCATTCGTGATGTTAACATTAGTCAATAAGCGGCGCGGAATGATCTTCTGCGCTGTGTTTTATTAACTTTTGTAATATGGCAAGAGTGTTATTTCAGTGAAAGTATCTCTCCAGTTGTACGTACTGTTGATTCTCTAGTAAGATGAAACACGTGTCTTCGTATCTGGAGAAATACTTTCATACAAAGGCGAACTTATATTGTGTTCTCGGTACTCGATTTTTAATATTTTTATGCTATTAAAAGTGTTTACGAAATATTTTATAATAATAAAAGTATTTCAAAGTGTTCAAAATACAAAATAATAATTTTTGAGTAATCTGATGCTGTTATTACTCATACTAAAACAAGGGATATTAAAGACCTGATCCTGATTCTTAGAGAGGAATAGTTTCAGAACTTATGTTCGACAACGTAATACATAAGAAGGTTCTTGTGGAAGTTTTTGAAAACTGAAAAAATATAAATTAGTCGGTATAAATACGAAATCTCTTATTTTTCAATGTAATCTGTTTTTAAATCTGTATACTATTGCATGCGATCGCACTAATTCTGGAAACGTTTTTTTTTTTCCACTTAGAAGTGAGTATTTCAGAAATATATGTAAACGCACAACTAATTATCCAAGTTATATGTCTGATGAAGCTCAGGTTGGAGCGAAACGATCGTTGCAGTGTCAATTAAAAAGTGAAATTCATTAAAATTTGTTTTATTTTATCCTGATAATAATTATCCAAGAGTTGAAAAACGCTCTTTACGCTTTGTATTATCTAAGCAGGAACAAAAAAGGTAAATTAGGACTAAAGCATTAATTCCACTTTTTCGCCTTTAAATAGCCGATTGTTTAATCGACTGTGCGAGAGCTTGCGTTGCCATGCTGAAGGATGATACTACAATTTCGGTTTGTTATACATATTTCATCAAAAACTTCTGAAACACAAATTATTGTATCTAGTCTGCATTAAATGTTTTTCTTAATTTTCTGAAGCAACAGAAATCACACAACCAATAACTGAAAAAAATGCAGCGATTAGACAACAAAATTGGTTGTTTTAGGCTGATATTGAATCACCCAAGCTGCTAATTGACGTTCAGCTTCGGACTCGTAAGCATAAATTTCTTTTGCATTACCAGTCGCGGGTGTTTGTAAATCTCGGTTTAAATTTCTTAAGTATTTCGTTATTATATTTGACACGAGCCATTTTGTGAGGAATCTAAATAGTATAAAGCTTTATCACAGCCAGATGTTCATCGCAGCAAGATCTCATGAATTTATTTCAATCTCATTTCTGTTACGACGTCGACGTTTATTACAAAAACATGTTGATTGATTCATCAGTAAGAATGGTACTGCCGCACGTGAATTCTGCTGTTGTAGAAAACATTTTCAAAGAAATGCACAAATAAAACTAGTTGACTTCTTCTTGATGCCTCAATGGTATCTAACTTACAAAATGTCATATTTTAGGAAAATCATACAATTAACTTTCACTTACGTCACCTAGTACTAGTTTCTATAAGCTTTCGCAGCTATCTTAATATTAAGTATATCAGCAATGTACGAAAGTTAATAATTTTGCATAAATTTTGTTCTGTTTCTCCTTTTAAAATAAATCTCAAGCCTTTTCCTATGTTTTTTTATGCTGATTTAGCACTCAATACCTACGCAGTTGCGTGTGTACGATATTAATCTATATAATTATTAAAAAGTGTGTGCGGTTTAAAAATCTATTTTTTCACAATCTAGTGATAAATTTTAATCGACATTACTTTTTGTAATTAATGTTTTTATGTGCATAAATCATACATTATACCCTTTATGCCCTTGAAATAAAAAGACGTGAAAAATGAAAATATTATATACACAAAGAATTTTACCAAAATTCCCTCTCTGCGACTGCATGTATCATAAATACTATCGGAGACGGTATCTTGAAGCTGACTCACAGTATAGTTTTGTTATTATCCATCTCGCTTTAAGTACCGTTTTGTTGCTGATCGTTACGTACGTTCAATACAATTTTTCGATTAAAAATAATAGTATTGTATATATATATATATTATATATATATATATATATATATAGATTGTAACATGTAGTTTTAACATTCACAAGTATAAATTTTTAACACCTGACTCGGGTTATCGAACCCTTACCATAACAAAACTTATCGGTTTTATTAACATAAACAATGCCGCCTTTAAATACAATAGTAGCGTTCTGAATCCGATATTTATATTTTATAATTCTTACTTCTAACAAAAAAAATACATTCTCGTAATACACATGAAATTTTAGTATGATTTTTAAAATGGGTTTATAAGTAAATGTAACCCACATTTTAATTTTTAATTATTTATTCGAATGTGAACTGTTACGTATATAAACATACGGTGTGTGCGTAACTTCAAAAAAGGTATATATTTATATTCTGAGTATTTTGAATTCATAGGCGGAACATGATACAATTTTCAGAGGGTTTTTAATTTTGGGGTTCGTGTCGTAATTGCAATATTTTGGATTCGCATTCTATATAATTACATCTTTCCATTTTCCATATGCAGTCTTTTTATTTCAAGGATAACCTGTATATACATATAAATATACACACACACATATATATATATATATATATATATATATATATATATATATAAAGTAAACCTAATACCTGATGCTGTATAAATTATAAGTTGAGATTTTTTAATCAATAAATGGATATTGATTGAAATAAAGATTTTTATATTGAAATATTTTTTTTATAATCAGCTGTTCTACTTACGGTAGTACTTGTGTTTGTTCAAAGAGGGTGCGGCTAGCAATAAGGCGCGTATTATAATTAGTGCATATCTCAGGATCAAGGCAGGTTAACATACAAATATAGCGTTTTCTCTTACCTAATTAAATTATCATAAATGTTGACTTCAAAACATGAATAAAAGAAAAACCATGAATGTGATTTGAAATAAAGTACAGTTTTATTAAGTATTAAGTTTTTATTAGTCAAGAAATCGGTAATGATACAGGAAACTACAATTATATAGATATTAGTTTATGAAGTACACGTAACCTTGATAAGATCTATGTTTACAATAAATTACTTGCAAAAAGTTATGATAAATAATTCTGTTATTAATCAAAGTTCTACAATTACAATTAGACAAATGTTTAAGGTAAGTTAATATCTTCAAATAAATAATTACGATGATCTTTGAAATATTTTAAATGATTTTTGTACGATATTTAAATAAATACTTTATTTTCATACAGTAAATAATAAAGAATAAATTAAAACACTTGGCTTGTTTCACTATGAGATTTATTTAAATTCTCTAACATCTGTTTCGGCTGTTATGCCATTCTCAAAGACATCTATAAATCTATAAATCTATAAATCTATAAATCTATAAATCTATAAATCTATAAATATACTTTATTAATACGAGACGTTTCTTTTTTAGAGTAAAGGAGAATTAATTAAAAAGACCTGATTTCTTGATGTTTTTTCGATGGAATAGGGTCCGTATGAAGCATCTGGGATTGGTAAACGGCCTGGATAGGGCCTGGATAGGGCCTGGGTTTAAGACTAACCTTCCAATTGGATTGTAGGTTCGGGAATTTCGGTTTTTCAAAGGATCTTATGCATTTTAGCACTTATATTTAATATATTCAAGTAAGTTTTTTTGTTATTTTAATGTTTACGTTCCAATATAAAGCGACCAGTACTGCTATGACGGACGCTTTACTTGATAAATTGTAAAATAAGACTTCTTGTTCTGGATTTTCTGTTTCAAAGTGATAATATAATTTTTTAATGCCGTTTTGATATAAATTTACGTAGGTTTAGTTACTTTTTACGCGTTTTTATTGAATTTGAAAATACATTTTAATATACTCTTGACATATAAAATCTTATGATATGCGCGTATATCTAAGTGTCATTTTCAGGCGCTATTGAATTTGAAAAATAGGGGTGTGTACAAAATAAATGTCTATACAATTACTGAATATTAATAAATTAAATATCTTCTGATTCGCGGAATTTTGAAAATGTTAAAAGCCAAATTTTAATAAATATAATGATATGCAAAGTACCGAGATTGACGGAATATTAATTTATTTGATATTTAAATATTTATTTTCCACGATTGCACACATACAGTTATGTTTTTTAAATTCTAATTTTATTCAAATCTTCGTTTTCTTACCCTTAGGAACAAGATGTAAATACAGATAATTTTTTTGCCGTTCATTTAATATATGATTTGATGAATTCTTGGAGTTTTCAGCTTTTATATTAAATATTTTTAAATATGTTCAATTTAATATGATATTTTTGCGAAGTAAATGTGAATGTAAACATTGCTGTCTACAAATTACAAAGCAAATCATTTGAAAAATTTTCGTCCACGTTGGGACTTGAACCCAAGTCTACGGTTTGTCGGACCGTCACTCTAACCAACTGTGCCACGATGGACATTGGTTTCAAGTTTATTAAAACCACCTTATAAGGCACCGATGCTAATATTTTCTAAAGTTTGAAATTGCTAATTTTTACTCCATTAGCTGTTAATATATATATATATATATATATATATATATATATATATATATATATATATATTATGTAGTAGGGCAAGCTTACGCATAAGAATGCCCTAGTTTTGTAAGATACAGATCATTTTAGCTTGTATGTAAATATTGGAAAATAAGAAATTTTTGGAACTGAATTCTTCATCCGTCATATCAATAAAGTTGGTTTCGCGTTTTTAATTGTTCAAAATTCATTCTCATATTTATTTATTTTTATCTTTTCATTTGCCTTAGTCATTTTATTTCAATATCTTGTATTACCGAAGACATTTCAACTTAATTTATCAATAATAAATGACGCGTATTTTTTAGGGAAAACTGTACTTATTTGAAATAAATACAGCGGGCAATATCCCAATCAAAAATTAGCATAATATAAAATAACTAACATTCTCATGACAATTATTTATTTACTAAAATAAAATATGTAATTTTTGTAAAGTATCTATATGGTTTGAGTAATTAAATTATCATTGTCACTAAAATTATTAGCGAGATTATATTAATACATACAAATTAAACGAATAAGAAGCTAGCATTCGGAACAAACGAGAGTTAGCGTCATTATGTTGTAAAAATTCCGAAAACACATCGACGTTTTATTAAGTGCCGCTCTGGAAATAAGAAGAAAAATCATTAAATAAATTAGAAAAACTGTACTACGAACATATAAAAATATCACCTGTTTATCCAGCTCCTTTTTGATGCATTTTGCGTATCCATACATCAACCAGTGCCTCATGAAACGACAATTCCATTTCACCGGGAATAGCATCCAGCTAGACCGAAGCTAAGCGGTGACGCCACCAGATTACCCGCCTAAACCTGTATCCTGCATTTTCGGATCCACAAGAAGACTCCAGACCAACCCATTCCCGTCTATTGCAAACTTAAGTATTACTTCAATCTCCTATAAATTTTGAATATGTTGAATTAGTTCAATTCATAAAGTAAAACCTCTATCAAAGATTTTTTAAAAAAGATATACCTTATAGGTACATTTAGAATTAGGATTATTTGATTAAAAACTGGAAGAATACAGTTCCTCTGTTTATAGTTGTTTATTTAAAAGAAGCATTTATGTATATTAGTTAAATTTAATTCACTTTCTTTAATTATCTTTGCTTAACCTAGAATTTATTTTATGTTTATATTTTCACGTGACTTGATACATTTTTATATTAATCCTATTTTTTATATGAATCACTTACCTGCTAATCTATACATCAATAGAACCATTTATATTATTCTTTAACTCAATCGTTTAATTTTTTTGATATTGCATTTAAAATATACCATCACAATGTTATTGTATTCACCACTCCATTTGTACGTATTCTTATTGAGTCACCGAACCTACATTATAAGTAGAGCTGAGGATGTTTGCGGTACGGCAGGACCGTATGTAGTGCATCCCCACATTTAACTATTTATCTAAATATTCTCTGAAATGATTTGCCGGATCTCATAAATTAATAGAGTGATATTTTAGTATGCACTGGATATTGTTATTATACAAAATCATAATAGCCATTTGTATTTATGGATCATCAATAATAATACGCATGTATTTGTATTTGGTTGTGAATTCAATTTAAACTTAAAACGAATCGTAATATTTTAACGACAAGCCGTCCTTACAATACATGCATTCGAGACAAAGTGTGCAACTCTACGAATAACTTCCATAATTGATCGAAAATGGACATTTTGGAGCTGAAGTAAAGCCCCTATTCTAAGAAAATTTTATTACTGTCGTTAAGAACTATTATTATAAACAACAAAGGCCTTTTATTAGTGTTGAAGTTTTAGTTTCATTGAATTTCCATGTTGTAAGTAGTCAATTGTAAAGTGTTCATTCACAATATTCTAAAACAAGGTGTAAATTTAACTAAAATCCAGAAAAACACATTCTGATAATATATTACTAGATTAGAAGCTGTGTTTATTACTATTTATTATATTATTTTTATAACCAAATGCAATAAAAGCTACGAAAACAAAAGAAGCCTCGATTTATTAAAATCTTGTCACACAGCCTTTCAAAGCCTGGCAGCACATATTTTGCATATATTTTATATATACTACCTACTTGAACTAGGTGAATGAAGTTAGAAGTTATAACTTATAACTTCTAACTTCATTCACCTAGTTCAAGTAGGTAGTATATATAAAGTTAGAAGTTATAACTTCTAACTTCATTCACCTAGTTCAAGTAGGTAGTATATATAAAATATATGCAAAATATGTGCTGCCAGGCTTTGAAAGGCTGTGTGACAAGATTTTAATAAATCGAGGTTTCTTTTGTTTTCGTAGCTTTTATTGCATTTGGTTATAAAAATAATATAATAAATAGTAATAAACACAGCTTCTAATCTAGTAATATATTATCAGAATGTATTTTTCTGGATTTTAGTTAAATTTACACCTTGTTTTAGAATATTGTGAATGAACACTTTACAATTGACTACTTACAACATGGAAATTCAATGAAACTAAAACTTCAACACTAATAAAAGGCCTTTGTTGTTTATAATAATAGTTCTTAACGACAGTAATAAAATTTTCTAAGAATAGGGGCTTTACTTCAGCTCCAAAATGTCCATTTTCGATCAATTATGGAAGTTATTCGTAGAGTTGCACACTTTGTCTCGAATGCATGTATTGTAAGTACGGCTTGTCGTTAAAATATTACGATTCGTTTTAAGTTTAAATTGAATTCACAACCAAATACAAATACATGCGTATTATTATTTATGATCCATAAATACAAATGGCTATTATGATTTTGTATAATAACAATATCCAGTGCATACTAAAATATCACTCTATTAATTTATGAGATCCGGCAAATCATTTCAGAGAATATTTAGATAAATAGTTAAATGTGGGGATGCACTACATACGGTCCTGCCGTACCGCAAACATCCTCAGCTCTATTTATGAGTCCTTCTAGAGCTTCTAAGTACTGTGTTGACAATTTTTTATTTTGTCAGTGACGAATAGTATTTTGATATCATTATGCAAGGTCAAGTTACGTAGATAATTACTAGGGTGCGTTGGTTATAAATCGAAACATTTTAGATTACAATCTTTGAATAATTTTTGCATTTGATGATTTTTCGAATCCCCACAGCTGAACACCGTATGTCCATATGGTCTTTATATTACATTTGTATAAGAGTGGTTAAGTGCTACTTTTCTAAGGATAATTTAGATTTTCGTCCTATCAGCAAAACATTTCTCTTAATTTCATGTTAATTTGTTGGAATTTTGTTTTGACGTATTTTTTCAAAGTGAGTTTTTGATCTAGGTGTAATCCAAGGTACTTAACGCAGATAGGACAGGAATTTAAGTATTGTTGAAGAGTACTGGTAGCCATATTGCGTGTCTTGTGGTAAATGTGACGTGTAAAGATTTAGTTTCGTCGATTTTTATTTTCCATCTATCAGTAGGCTGTTGAGGTGATGTTGAAAGTGATATTGCTATTGGATCGTTATTTTTGGTATTCATCAGTGAACGTTGCAATTATTGTGTTGTGGATTGTTGGCAGATCTGTGGTGTAAATAAAGTACTGGTCTGAGTTACTCTTGAGTTTACTTGGTGGTAATCGGACTATGTGGAGTTACACTTAATTTGAAAGTACCTTTCTGACAAACATGATTTTAGGGCAAGATAGTAGGGGCTTCGAAAAATGCTTTTGGTCTTGTATAAGATCCAATATACCAGACATTGTCGAACGTCTATAGAAAGTCAAGGAATACTTCCGTACATAGAGGGTTTTCTTCAAGACTTTTATTGATTTCTTTCGTATTGATTCGGTGTGTTTGTTGTGTGGTCGAATGATGCTCTCTAAAATCAATCTGGTAAATAGTAATTAGTGTCGATAATTCTGTATCATTTTTAATTCTACGCATCAGTAGTTTTTCAAATACCCTTGATGATGTGTGGGACGTAGACAGATGGGACGATGTGAGGTTGTTTCATTGCCTGGTTTTCCTGGTTTGGGTAACATTATGGTGTATGCAAATTTCCATGTTACAGGGTAGTAAAATAGTCGGAAAATACTGTTGTTTAAGGTTGTCACCAATACTAGTGCTTTCTTTGGTAAATGTTTCAATATTTTGCCATTAATGATATCATAGCATGGCGCTTTAGGTGAATTCAAGCTTTTAATTTCTTCTGTTACTTCTCTGGATGTGAATGATTTAATAAATGGTGATATTTGACATGGTGGGTCCAAGAAGTTGTCAATCTGCTCATCATAGCAGTTACCATGTGGTCCGTATGGTGTGAAAACTTTGACGAGATATCCAGGGAATCTATTTATTTTTTTGTGGCATGGAAACTTCTACCAGATGTTCAGTGAATCTTTTTCTGCGTCACTTTTAGACCAAATTTGTCTAAAATGGTTTTCTAATTGGTGGTGTTTGAATTTCAGGTTGTTTGAATTTTTTCGTAGCTCTCCAAATAGTGTGATCATATGTAATCTTGTTTTTATACTGTTATACGCTAGTCTATCTTCATTATTTCTGGACAGCTGCCATATTCTTTGGGCCCTGCGTTTCTCATTACCCTTATATGAGAGATTATAACAGTCTTCTTTAGTATTTTCTGATGGTGTCGGAATTGAATGCTAGTTGGTCTAGTTCACCATGTTTTTTAACTTGTAGCCTTAGATTTATATTACCATTATGAGTTCGCTGCATTTGAGACGATTGTTGGTATGGATTCTCTATTAATGACAAAAGCACTTAGGGTTGAAATGATTGGAGAATGATCGGATCACAGGTAATTAGTAGCTATTCCTTTGTGCACAAATAAATCTAAAAAATCTTGTAACTTATTGGAATCGCTCGGCCAATATGTCGATTACCCCGTCGACGGGTAGCGACGATTTAATTCGTTTATTGCTTTCAATAGATTTCTTCCATTCAGTGTCACTAGTCTTGCTCCTCAGATCTAAATCTTATTCTAATATCCTGCTACGAAGAAATTGTAAAGATTCAATGATCTCTACGCATTCTCCTACTAATATAACGTGTCTTTAAGAACAATATATTATCGATATTGTTATGGGTCAGGGATTTGAATCTACTTTAACATTAGCTGACTGTGTTTCGTTAGTTTGGTGATGTATTAATTCGTAATGAGGTATTCATTTTAGGATTGCAACAGATGTACCACCATGTGCTGTATTGTCTAGGTAGATTAAGTTCTAGATTTCGAAAAAGTGTATTTTGAATATAGTTCTAATTGTGAAATGCGTTTCAGATATTAGGGCTCCGTTAATTTTATACATTTGAAGGAGGCTCTCTAGTTTAAGTCTATGGTTTAACAGGTCATTGGTCAGCATGTTTAGTACCATGCCGTTTTGATTAATTAATTGTTTGTTGAATGCTTGTTGAATTCTGATTTTTATTGACTACTCGTGCATAGAAGTTTTAAGATTAGGTTGAGTCTGAATGTGTTATTGGTTACGGTTTATCGTTGAGAATTGTTGGGAGTTGTTATTGTCATTTATGTACGATTTTGATATAGCTAGTTGGTTGGTTTTGGTAGGATTACCATTACACGGCGCACATTGGGTGACAGTATATGTTGCATTTTTACATACTGTGGAAAGCCCCATAGCTTACTCATTCATAGGGCTTTACACAATAAATTTTATTGTGTCCATAGGATCAATAGCGAGTACACTGAAGAACAATAGTATTTTTCTCTCATATAAACTGTTATTATGGTATTACACAGTTGCTTGATATCATAAATGTTCTTGCTGCTATCATTGGGTTCCAATTCTATGCATAATAGCGACATGGGGTTCGTTTGTTATTGACTATATTGCAAACTATGTGTCTTTTCTCTTCTAATTCTTGTTTTATGTTTTCTATAGATATTGAGTAACATAGGTATAGAAGAAATACCTAATATGCTCTTTCTGGTCTAATTGGGTATATGTGATGTATTACTTTATGCTCTTTTAGTTGCCTGATAAGTTTTCGGTATGACTTTGACGCAATGACATTTACGTTTATAGTATCGTTTAATTGTGTCTTGCGTGTATATTGACCTTGCTTTAGAGTATTGGTAATTTCTCTAAAGTTAGTCACGCCGAAATTAAAAATTGGTGGTGGTTTGACTTGTTTAAAAGATGTATTTCTGAGTTGTCAGCTTCGTTTCTTTGCATATATTCATCATCGAGGTTAGAAAGTTGCTCATGTCTGTTTTGGGAATGATCTGGTTCAGTTCTTATCACAGAAGATGGCTTTGAAATTTTTTTATTCATAACTTTACCGCGTTAAATTATTCGTTGTTTTGGTTGCTTGCTCTTCTATCCTGTCTGTTTCGAAGCCTGCTTTTATGTGGGCTCTGGGTACATTCACGTGTCCTGACTATAATATACAGTAATAAATCTAAAAACACCAAGATAATGGATACAGCCATGTAGCTGGTATTAGAAACCAAAATAGACTGAACTTAGTAACTAAGAAGGAAGCCTCCTCAATCTGGAGACACCCATTTAAATGAAATTTGCAATTATGTAAGGAACCGTTTTCAGTTGGTGCGGTAAAAATAGTTTAAGAGGTGAAAAGTTATTTCGAAATCCTTTTTGTAAATTATTCCGTAATCGTTTCAAAAAAAATATATAAAAAATCGCCATTCACACCTCCACCATTCTCAATAAAAAGAAATTTCAAGTGATCGATATTATCCTATTATCACGTCTGCTAAGGCCAAGAATCAGATAAGAGTGATTAGAGAAATGTGGACATAATTTAGTGAGTCCACTAACAAATAAACAGGAATGGTAAAATAAAAAGCAACCTTTAGTTAAGATAATCTCCAATAGAGTTGTTAATAATCGCTAAAATTAATTTTTTTTACAGCAAATTCTTATAAATTGAGTACTAAACAAAAATAAATTAAGCGGTTTCATTTGATAAATTATAATGAAGCTTAGTTTTACTTAATAATACTAAAGCTATTTTAATGTTATTTTTGTTATCATTATCGATACTAAATTTAAAATAAATAAATTACGTTGGAATTACTCAAGAATCGATTATTCATCATCCACATCTGTTTTAGACATCTAGAATTTAATTATTAACGTTCGCTCACTTTCCATTTCTAAAACAATATAAACTGTATGATAATCTTACAAGGCCGAAAAATAAACTCTTGCTTTAAAGAAATTATTGAGATATAGGATATAATATTATTTTCCACGCACAAACTTAGACAAGAATTAGGTTCATAAATTATTATAATAATGTTATGTGGACGTTTATGATTAAAACCTCAAATACATCTCGCTTTGTATCTTTATAGGCTAATAAAACGCGATGCGGGTTAGTAGTTTAATGAGGGAGCCTCATGTTTTATTAAAGTAATATCTTTGTTCACGCAATTAGCCAAATCTTGGGGTAACACTCGCGAAAGCATAGTCTACATATACCTAAAAGTTATATCAAGTACGTTTTCTCCGAGAAACTTACTCAATTTCAATTCATGCCACTTTCTTCGCTAAGACGTCTTGCCATATATAGATGCGCTTATAAAAGTTGGAAACAACTTCCGTAAAGTATTTCGCGAAATTTTATATAATCTGCAGTTGCGGGGTTAATCATATTTTCATTTAATAGATAATGTCAGCAGGAGAAGGCTATATTTCAATTTTGTTATCAAATAATTTTACTTATAAAAATAAGGGATCAACCGCACTTTTATATATGGATATTTTAAAAGAAAAGTATATGATTTATTATCGACAAAGAAAGGACTTTAAATCTTACAAAAAGGTTATATTGTTACCTGCTTTCCCATCACTTACTTTTTATTGTAAGCGCCGGGACGCCTAAAGGAAGTTTGATTAATATAATCTGCTTTATTTATAAAATTGCTGATTTTTTTCTTATGCTGTACCATTATAGAATTATTTACAAGGTTCTGTTAATATGTTACTTAATACACATGCACACTGCTTTTATGATAAATTGCACATGAATATTTGTTCGCAATTAGTTATACGAGCTTATTTAACACCAACATTTTGCTTTTTATCTATCACAGCATCAAGTTTGTGTTATTGGTTGTATACTAGCACTTACAGATGCTCCCGAAAGGATAAGACAACGTATGAGAAATTGAAAGATGCAATTATATAGTAGAATATGTATCCAAAAATTTGTGAGTCAATTACGACGCGAACCCAAAAATGAAAAACCTGCTGAAAATTGTATTATGGGCCGCCTATGAATTCAGAATATATCTATTTAACTTACACACGCGCATACCACACAGCGTATGTGCGTTACATTCGTAACAGCTGTCGATGTTATGATAACATTGTTTAAACAGCTTTATATGCTAAGGGTTCAATAACCTCAATATATTTATGTATGAAAAATCAACTGTTAAAAATGTATACTTTTTTGTATGCAAGGGAAGTATTAAAAATTAAAATGTGTGCTCTACGAGCCGTTTTACGTTTGCAACCTTTGTAATTTGGTAACAATCTACCCTTAATTGGAACGCGTAAATGTAAATAATACCGAACGAACGTACACATGTACACATGGAACGATCGAAACTGACTGAATCGCTGGGAAACATTGTCTCGCTACTTAACGGTACCCCTACTCTTTATAACAAGAACTTTTTGAAATGCAGTGATGAGAGAAATATTTTAGAAATATTTTTGTAATTTTTTGCGAGAGAATTGGCGGAAAATATTTTGAATTCATATTCGATTTAATTATATGCTTCCATTTTTCATACGTTGTCTTTTTCTTTCAAGTACACATGCTACAAGTGAAAAAACGGCACATGACAAGTATCTTTTTATTGTTTGTTTGCATAGAAATAATTATTTATATACCAAATAGTTATTTACGTACAACCAAGGAATTAACGAATTTTATTCCAGAAGTATATATGTTTTTCTCCAAAGCGTAAGTTTTAATATTTTCATTTTAATTAGATTGGGATTAGATTACTTGAAATGATTATATAGCCTGTTCTGCAGAATCTTCTTAGATCTATTAATCTTGATTTCCCACTTGTTACAGAGAATGTTAATGATATTTATTTGATGACTTCATCCATATTCTGTATTTATTATATATACAATTACTATCTTTCAGACCACGAGATACTTATTTTGACATTGTACTAAATTATGTATCTGTGGGGTTATTCAATAGTAAACAGGAACCTATTGAAGTTCTTTAAGACTCGCATTTATTTTGCCATATAGTATGAGGGTGTGTCAAGATGTTCTTGAAAATTAGAACAGATGGCGCTGCCACTTCAAATCCAACATTGTAGATGCCAAGAAGTACATTTTTAAAGAACGCACCCTAACTTTCAGACTGATCTATCTAATAGTTTTGTTGTGACAGCCATTTGATACAGACGTTTACGAGCATTTTCTTAAAAATGGAAAGAGGAGAATTTTGTGTGCACATAAACACTATTTTTTGCGTGAAAAAATTATCATGCAAACCAAAAAAAGCTTGAAAATTATTATGGGAACCTTTCTCCATCGATTGGAACCATCCACCACTGATTTATTCAACACAAGTGATGGTGAACATTCTGGTCGCCACACCAGAAATAGTCGATAATCCATGGTATGACATTGGATTATCGGCGAGTGAAGGTGTGCGAATTTAAAGAGGTTACAGGGATATAACATGGATTAGTGATTTCAATATTGCATAAATATTTGGATATGAAAAAGCTATCCTCAAGATGTGTGCCGCGTTCGCTCACAATTGACAACAAACGTAATCCTTTGACAATTTCAAAGGAGGATTTGGGGATGTTCAATCGCAATCCGAAATTTTTGCGCCGTTTCGTAACCGTGGACGAAATATGGATTCAGATGAGTCGTCGGCCAACAAGGTCATGGCGACAGTTTCTTTGGATGCGCGCGGTGTTATTTACATCGATTACCTTGAAAAAGGCAAAAAGATCATCAGCGCATATTTGTGTGATCTGCTGGACCGATTCGATGCCGATTTGAAGCAAGAACGACTGCATTTGGCGAGGACAAAAGTTCTTTTTCACCAGGAGAATACACCCGCACACAAGTCCGTAGTCGCAATGGCAAAATTGCATGAATTAAGTTACGAATTGCTCATTCATACGGCATGTTCTCCAGTTTTAGCCCCCCTGCAACTATTTCCTGTTTCCAAATATGAAGAAATGGCTTGGCGGTAAAAGATTTGTACCGAATGAAGAGTTCATTCATGAAACAAACATATATTTTGAGGGCCTCGAGAAATTGTATTATTTGGAGGGTATCAACAAATTGGAGAAATGTTAGATGAAGTGTATCGAGCTGAAAAGAGATTATGTTGAAAAGTGAAACGTTTTTTTGCGGAATAATGTTCCTTATCTAAATTTTAAGGGACTTATTGACCCACCCTTGTATATGGTATTGAAGTTGATACAGTTGTGGCGGAAACGATCTATGAACAAGTTTGAAGTTGCTAACAATTATTGGTTGTCAAAATGGAAATGTGTCCCGACGTGGATCAAGGAGAAATGATTGGAACACCAGCATATATTGTTGCCTCACCCTAAGAAGCAATTGCCAATTTATTCTCGATAAGTTCAAAAAATTATATGAAAAGGCATATACGAATTTGCCTGAATGGTGTAACAGGAAAGTTGTTATCAGCAGTTTTCAGAGGACGCATTATTTGTTCATTTTTTCTTAAATGTTCAAGGTTTATAAAGCTTCATCACTATGGTTCTATTATTCAAAGATAAAGTTTTAATCTATCAGAGTGTTGATAGGTAACTAATCTCAAGTTAATCATCAAGTTATTGAATCAATCTAAAATTTTAGGTATAGAGCAAAAGTTAACTTTCGTAAAAGAAACTCAGGTTTCTGTTTTTTATTAAATGACAGGTAGGATTTTTCGTAGCATGTGAGATTTATTTGTTAAATTGCGATAATTATGGGCAGATCACGCGATGTCAACAACTTCTATATCTATCACTAGATAATATTTTGGCTGAAGGGACTGTCTTAATTGCAAATGTAAAAAATTCTAAAACAAATGTTGTTCGATGGTTTTATACTTTGAATCCTAAAAACTCGTTAATAAGTTGTATTGGATTCTACAAAATGTGCGTTAAAGTTTGACCATCACAAACCAACCATCGGCGTCTTTTTTATTTCAGACAAATGGTAGTGCTCTTCTCAAAAAGTAGGATAAAAATTGTTTGAGAAAAGTACTAGCAAAGGTTCCAACATTTTTAAAGTTGTTCAGTTCTAAGTTATATACAGGTCATTGTTTGAGACGTACTTCGTAAGTTTATTAGCAAATTGTGATGTCGATTTATCTTCTGTCAAAGGCCATCGTGGATGAAAAAGTGGCGTCAATTACATGGGCATCTGGAGGTCATCAGTTATTATTACGCCCACGTACCGAAATTCATCAGTAAATCCTAAAAATCAGCGCTAAGTTCTTCCAGACAAAATGTTTGTTTAGACAAAAGATTCGCCACTTACTGTATAAGAATATTAGCAGAACATCTATAAAGTAAAAGAATATTTGGTTAAGAGATTCTGCGCTAACCATACAGTTTAAGTAGGAGCTTTAGAGTTGCTAGATAACGCAGTTTTCTGAATCATGAAAATTTATTAACTAAGTGTCCTGTATGTACTATAGGAGTATGTTTAAGAAGTCCGAGTTGTTTAAAATCAATCTATGACAGTGCAATAAAAGGCTTTTCTATAATGACGTTATTTTCGATTTTATTTTTAAGTAATGGTCTTGTGACTTTGGTGTTATTAAATGGCAGCTAATGCGTCCGAGAAGGTCCCCTTTTGAGCATTTAATAAAATAGAGAAAATATAAAAGCAAGCTTGATCTTAAAATCTTGCAATGTTTTACAATGTCTGTTCCATCCTTAGGATTAAATTTGGTCCACATTCCAAAATATATATTTGCAGAGAAGATTATAAAAATATAAACTCACTTGGAAAAAATACATGTCAAAATTATAATATACGCTAATTGTAAGAATGTTTTTTTCTATGTAAGAAATGCCTGAGGGAATTTAGAAGTAATATTTTGTTTATAAGTTCTTTGCTAATATTTTAAGATCTATCTTTAAACAGTTATTAGTAGTGGACCAATCCGGAGCGATATTGGTAAATATTTCATATAAAAGCCGAAAAACTCCAATAATTTATCAATTTATATATATATATAGATATATATATATATATATATATATATATATATATATATATATATATATATATATATATCTATATATATAATTGAGAAACTATTGGAGTTTTTCGACTTTTATATGAAATATTTACCAATATCGCTCCGGATTGGTCCACTCTAGTATTACCATTATCCAAGATAACCCAAATTTATTTTTCTATTATACTTCAAATTTTCTCATGATTTTTGATAGAATTTCCCACAAAGTTAATAAAAAATAAAATATGCGTAGTAAAATATACTAAAATTTCTCGATATAATTTTCTTAAATCTTTATTATATTCTAAATAAAAACGGATGAACGAGAAAAGGTCTTGCGAAAATATATTAAGACTTTAGAATATTTTATTTGCCTTCTCCTCGATGTAAGATAAAGTCAACTGATTTATATTCACATGCAAACTATAAACAAACATTATTGGAATTTTCAATTCACGACTTTTTTAGGTTACTCTACCAAATCTCAATCTCTTACGCGAAGACGGTATATTAAATTTCTGGGCGTTCGCGGTAATATTTGATTTAGAGAAGTCAATAAAAATAAAATTTTGGATCAAAGCATTGCTATTGCAAACATTTGTGAAAAAGTAAATTTAAGGACAAGAAGTAAAAAGCGAAGAGTATACAATATACGTACATATGTTATGAGGTAGTTCGAAACTAAATTTAATAAAGCAAGTACCAAGGTCTTGAAGTTTTTATTTTACTAAGTAATAATAAGCCTAGATTATATAATAATGCTATATATATATATATAAGTGTTTAGATAATTTCTAAGCCGTTTAATAATATAAAAATTGATAAATTATTGGAGTTTTTTGGGCTTTTATATGAAATATTTACAAATATCAAATTAGTATGTATGTAATTGCAAAGTAAGTGGGGATGTAAACATTGCCGTCTACAAATTACAAAGCAAATCATACGAAACTTTTAATTGAAAAATATTATCTACGTTGGGACTTGAACCCAAGTCTACAGTTTGGCGGACTGTCGCTTTTACCACTTAAGCCACGATAGACCTTGGTTCAAGCTATTTAGAAATGCATTATAAAATAACAGTGTTAATGAATCAGATGTCAGTTATTGAATGTAGCTGTCAAGTTGAAAGCAGACGTCAGTTTTGAAAGCTGATGTCAGTTATGAAAGCTGATGTCAGTTTTGAAAGCAGATGTCTGTTTTGAAAGCAGATGTCTGTTATGAAAGCAAACGTCAAATTTGAAAGCAGATGCCTGTTTTGAAAGCAGATGTCAGTTATTGAAAGCAGATGTCAGTATTTTGAGAGCAGATGTCAGTTTTGAATGTTTGAAATTGCTAATTATTACTCCATAGCTATATTAGTGTTTAGATAATTTCTTAGCAGTTGATAAATTATTGGAGTTTTTCGGCGTTTATATGACATATTTACAATATAAAATTAGTATGTATGTAATTTAAAAGTAAGTGGGGATGTAAACATTGCTGTCTACAAATTACAAAGCAAATCATACGAAATTTTTAATTGAAAAATATTGTTAAGTTGGGACTTGAACCCAAGTCTATAGTTTGCCGGACTGTCGCTTTTACCACTTAAGCCACGACAGACCTTGGTTCAAGCTATTTAGAAATGCATTATAAAAAAGCGACAGTCCGGCAAACTGTAGACTTGGGTTCAAGTCCCAACGCAGACAATACTTTTCAATTAAAAATTTCGTATGACTTGCTTTGTAATTTGTAGACAGCAATGTTTACATCGCCACTTACTTTGCAATTACATACATACTAATTTGCTATTTGTAAATTAAATATTTCATATGAAAGCCGAAAAACTCCAATAATTTATCAATTGTTATATTTAATAAACGGCTAAGAAATTATCTAAACACTCATATAGCTATGGAGTAATAATTAGCAATTTCAAACATTCAGAACTGACATCTGTTCTCAAAATACCGACATCTGCTTTTAATAACTGACATCTGATTTCAAAACAGGCATCTGCTTTCAAATTTTACGTTTGCTGTCATAACAGACATCTGCTTTCAAAACATACATCTGCTTTCAATAACTGACATTTGCTTTCAATAGCTGACATCTGCTATCAAAACTGACATCAGCTTTCAAAACTGACATCAGCTTTCAAAACTGACTTCTGCTTTCAACTTGACATCTACATTCAATAACTGACATCTGATTCATTAACACTGTTACTTTATAATGCATTTCTAAATAGCTTGAACGAAGGTCTATCGTGACTTAAGTGGTAAAAGCGACAGTCCGGCAAACTGTAGACTTGGGTTCAAGTCCCAACGTAGGCAATATTTTTCAATTAAAAATTTCGTATGATTTGCTTTGTAATTTGTAGACAGCAATGTTTACATCCCCACTTACTTTGCAATTACATACATACTAATTTGATATTTGTAAATATTTCATATAAAAGCCGAAAACCTCCAATAATTTATCTATTGTTGTATATATATATATATATATATATATATATATATATATATATAATTATTATAATTAAACAATAATAATAACTTTCTTGATTCTTGTATTTGTTCATTAATGACAGTTTGCTGGTTATTTCATTTGTTGTTATTATTAAAACAGGTGATTCATAGGGCTTTTGAGTTAATACACCGGCTGTAATATAATAGGTACTTCAAAAATACAATAAAGTTTCTGTGCATCTAATTAGTTTCATTAGGAGTAAGTTAATTAATTTATTACGAAATTTTAGGAATATAGCTATACTATTTTAGAATAGAAATTGTTATGAAAAACATACACCGCATAGTCGAAAATTATTGGAAAGCGAAAAGTTTGTGTCTTTATCTTAATAGAGAGGGATGTTTTATTCTTGAAATTTTATTACACTGTTATCGAGATTTACGATTGGAGAATATTTCCTTAAAGTTGAATCTATTACAGGAAATATATATATCTATATATACAGGGTTTCTCAGAACTCGCGCCTCAAAGAAAAAAAAGAGAAATCACCATAAAATGACAAATAACTAATGTCAACAAACAAATTTTCTATTTTGAATTGCATTCAAGAAAAGAACATTTTAATTTAACAAATCAGAGCATTCTAACCCATCTAGGAGGATTTTTCGTAATTGTTGCTAAGCTACATATTTTATTACGTGTCAATAAAATGATCGACTATTGAACTTTTGATTTGAATATTGAAATTATTATTATTTCACACTTATTTAGCCTATCACCGTGAAACATTTCACTCAGTCCACATATTTATGAAGATGAGCTCAGCTGACACGGCTGGTTGTGCAGTATCAGTATACATCATAGAATGGTATCAATTGCAAGTAGTACGACCATAATATTTCTTTTACACGTGGTGCATGTGTCCGGTTCAGCATGGAATGGGAAATCCATGCCAAATTTAGAGGAATTAATCTATTGTGAGAACTGTCGTACTATAGATGTTGTATTTAGTATTAAAGCTTTTTGGATTTGCAGTGATTATGAGTAGGTAAATTTAGTATTTCAAAAATTTATTATTATTATTGAAATTTAGTGCTATATGTTATTATTTCGTTCGTAAGTGGTTTTATAGAACAGTGAACAAAAAAAATTATATTGCCGACTTGAAATATTAGCCAATTTTGTATATAGAACTATTATAATAAATATTACAGAGACATAACACATCAACATCAACATAACAGACATCTGCTTTCAAAACATACATCTGCTTTCAATAACTGACATTTGCTTTCAATAGCTGACATCTGCTATCAAAACTGACATCAGCTTTCAAAACTGACATCAGCTTTCAAAACTGACTTCTGCTTTCAACTTGACATCTACATTCAATAACTGACATCTGATTCATTAACACTGTTACTTTATAATGCATTTCTAAATAGCTTGAACGAAGGTCTATCGTGACTTAAGTGGTAAAAGCGACAGTCCGGCAAACTGTAGACTTGGGTTCAAGTCCCAACGTAGGCAATATTTTTCAATTAAAAATTTCGTATGATTTGCTTTGTAATTTGTAGACAGCAATGTTTACATCCCCACTTACTTTGCAATTACATACATACTAATTTGATATTTGTAAATATTTCATATAAAAGCCGAAAACCTCCAATAATTTATCTATTGTTGTATATATATATATATATATATATATATATATATATATAATTATTATAATTAAACAATAATAATAACTTTCTTGATTCTTGTATTTGTTCATTAATGACAGTTTGCTGGTTATTTCATTTGTTGTTATTATTAAAACAGGTGATTCATAGGGCTTTTGAGTTAATACACCGGCTGTAATATAATAGGTACTTCAAAAATACAATAAAGTTTCTGTGCATCTAATTAGTTTCATTAGGAGTAAGTTAATTAATTTATTACGAAATTTTAGGAATATAGCTATACTATTTTAGAATAGAAATTGTTATGAAAAACATACACCGCATAGTCGAAAATTATTGGAAAGCGAAAAGTTTGTGTCTTTATCTTAATAGAGAGGGATGTTTTATTCTTGAAATTTTATTACACTGTTATCGAGATTTACGATTGGAGAATATTTCCTTAAAGTTGAATCTATTACAGGAAATATATATATCTATATATACAGGGTTTCTCAGAACTCGCGCCTCAAAGAAAAAATAGAGAAATCACCATAAAATGACAAATAACTAATGTCAACAAACAAATTTTCTATTTTGAATTGCATTCAAGAAAAGAACATTTTAATTTAACAAATCAGAGCATTCTAACCCATCTAGGAGGATTTTTCGTAATTGTTGCTAAGCTACATATTTTATTACGTGTCAATAAAATGATCGACTATTGAACTTTTGATTTGAATATTGAAATTATTATTATTTCACACTTATTTAGCCTATCACCGTGAAACATTTCACTCAGTCCACATATTTATGAAGATGAGCTCAGCTGACACGGCTGGTTGTGCAGTATCAGTATACATCATAGAATGGTATCAATTGCAAGTAGTACGACCATAATATTTCTTTTACACGTGGTGCATGTGTCCGGTTCAGCATGGAATGGGAAATCCATGCCAAATTTAGAGGAATTAATCTATTGTGAGAACTGTCGTACTATAGATGTTGTATTTAGTATTAAAGCTTTTTGGATTTGCAGTGATTATGAGTAGGTAAATTTAGTATTTCAAAAATTTATTATTATTATTGAAATTTAGTGCTATATGTTATTATTTCGTTCGTAAGTGGTTTTATAGAACAGTGAACAAAAAAAATTATATTGCCGACTTGAAATATTAGCCAATTTTGTATATAGAACTATTATAATAAATATTACAGAGTTACTTATTCGAAATTTTACTTCGACTTGTAACTTATTAAGTATTGATTTTGCATACTTACGAGTTAATAATTTAAACAAGAGAATTATTAATTTATAATAATAATAGTCCCCGTAAGTAGTTTTGCAGGCCCTTGGAATAGTAACATGGTAGGCTTGTTATAACTTGAGCCGTTCGATACACTAGGATTGTAACGTAGGCGCTTCGCACCGACAACAGAAGTTTTACCTCCAGATACTCATTCTTGTCAACCGGAGACCAGCAGAAACCGAAAAAACGTCATCGATATTATTGGCTGGGCCAGGGTATGAACCCGGTTCAACAGTACCATAGTCTACTTACCTTATACTAGACCAACACGGTCCTAATTATTATTTTCAGAACGAAAAATAAAATTAATTTTTGAAAATATTACAGATCTTGTAATTCCATAAAAGTATTCTGAAGTGTTCCTCATTACGCTATTTTTAACTTTGTTTCAATTTTTTTTTACATGAAAGTTTCAAGTTTAAAGAGTACTGTACTGCATAGGCATTTACTGAACAGCGAATACATTCTCCATTTGATGCGAGAAGTTTTTAATATTTGCAAGCTCCTGAAAAGTTATATGGATCACATATTTTGCTGTTTCAAAGTCCTCGGTAGAAATTACATGTTGAAGATTATACGATTTTAACATTTTTTTTCTAAACGTCCATTTTAAATTAAGTTAGTATCGGAATTCAGCAAGAATAAATTAGGCGTGTGTCTGATAATAAAATTACTCGTATATCGAGAGCTGTTACATTCATCGTGGCCTAGTTTATTTCGAGAAATAAGTGTAACGAATAGAAATAGAGAAATAATGAAAACACCTTAAATAATGAAGAATAATAGGAAAATAATAGTATGAAGTGGCTAATTTGAACCAACCGCAGTTGGTTGCATTAATATCTCTAGATTAGAACATTTTAATAGGTAGTAGTAGATGGCATTGCTCCCGTTTGTATAAGTTCTTGTTTACCCGCCTTTATTATGTCGTTTTTATGTAGTTATGTTCTTTTTTGCTTTTCTCTATATATAGTCTTGCGTGCTGATAAAATTTGTCTTTCTATTTCTCTTTTATTTTTATTGTTTTCTAATATCTTTTTACTTTTTCTTTTTCAAAGTTACAATTTTCTGTTGAGTTTACGACTATGTCTAAATCTACTTCCGTTCTATATCTTGTTTGTTAATGTCAGGGCAGTATTTGAGACCTTCATTTAGTAATTTGGTTAAATTTTCGTTAAAATCTATGTCTGACAAGGGGGTAAAATTTTGTTATTTCTGAATTATGAATGTCATTGTTTGGTACAATACTAGTATGCAAAGATAATTTAAAGAAAAATAGTCAATATCAATAAAAATAGTTTAGGTACCATGTTAGGTAATAGCAAAGATAAAATTACAAATTTAGAAAAATTAGATGTGTACCAAATTAGCTGCAAAGACTGTGATATTATCTATACCGAACAAAGTGGTAGAAATATAAATACCTACTAGATTAAACGAACATATATATACCGGAAAAAGTGGTAGAAATATAAATACCTACTAGATTAAACGAACATATAAAATTAATTATTCAAGGAATAAAAAATACGGAATTTGCAGAACACTGTATAGACAATCTCCACTTTCCCGATATTGATAGCTGAAAACTGTTACATAATGTTAATAAAAGTTAAAAATTAAACTATTTAGAAATATTAGAAATCGAAAAAGCGATTTCTAAAAAAGAAGCCTAACAAACGCCCTAATCCAATATTTAAATACACGCCATTATAGACCTAATCATTAAATGGTAATTAAGAGTCATTACAATTACACACATTCATATATAAACATTGGAAGTTGATTTCTTAATTAAGTTGAGTAAGTTCTTTGGTAATGGTCGAATAGACTGAAACAATTGTTAGAGTATCATCTAATAAACAAGTGAAGTTCATGAATTGAATTTACCTAAGTTAATTATTTAAACAATGTTCTACCAAGAACCGACTGCTACATCCGTTAGCAAGAAAGATTTTATACCAATAATGAAATGATAAACAAATTTCCTCTTCTTCTTCCTCCTTTATTTTAGTAGTGTGTTCTTCTTTGCGAATGTTATGGTGTCTCGGTAGAAGTCGACACCCAGCTTACGAGCCATCTCTTTTGAAGTCTTCCAAAGTCTCTTTTCACTCCTGGTCTTTGGTCTCGTACAATTCTTTATAAGTCTTCTACTTTCGACTCTTTGGAGGTGGTCGTTCTTACGACGTCTATTAACCCACACTCATCTCTGATTTCTTTATTTTGAAACCTTTTTTTTTTCTTCTGTTTTTTTCCGGCTATTGTTCTTAGTGTGTTCATTTCTGATGTGCGCAGTGGATGCTTCGTCTTGCTTGTGTCTGCTCGCGTTTCCTCTGTATAAATCATTACCGGTCTGATCAACATTTGTAGATCTTTCCTTTGCTTTCTATTCTCAGGTATTTGTTCCTCCATATCACATCTCTCAAGTATCCTGATATACGCGCTCCCTTCATAACCTGTTGTCCCACTTCCAGATAGTTGTTTCTGTCGCCCGATACCCAAATTCCCAGATACACTCATTACTTGCTCTACTATTTTTCTTCTATTGCCAGATTGCATCTAATCGAATCTAATCGAATCTTTAGATATTACTAATGATTTTGTTTTTTCTATTGAGACTAGCATATTATAATATAGAATTGTTTCAGCCTTTACTTGATGAAACTCCATTATAACTATCATCGGGATAAAATAAAACAAATTTTAATTTCACTACTTTTTACGTTACACAGTAACGATCATTTCGCTCCACCCTGAGCTTCGTCAGACATATAACTAACTTATATATAACATAAGTTAGTTATATATGTCTGACGAAGCTCAGGTTTCAGCCGTTGAATCATTCCTGTTCCCGTTTGTATTCTTATTGTGTTGTTTGAACCTTCCACTTCTGTCTTCCACTACTTTTATCAGTTGTGTCGGTGTATTATTGTTTTGAAGTAGGCATACCCGATCGAATGCCTTCGTTACGTCTACGAGGCACATGAAGAATGGCGCATTGAATTCAATCGCTTTTTCGATTATTTGACGTATCACAAATGTGGCATCGATTTAATCTAAAACTGTTGTTCTTCTCTCTCGTTTAGATATGGTTTCAGATTCTCGAGAATTATCTTTGTGAATAGCTTTTGGGTTGAACATAATAAAGTTATTCCCCTGTAATTTACTGGGTTACACTAAGTTTTCTCTCCTTTTTTGAATATTGGAACAGTAATCCTGGTTCGCCATTCCGAAGATATTCTTCCGCTTTTAAATATGATATTAAATAGTTCGATAAGTTCTTTCATCATGGGCTCTCCCAATATTTTGGAAATTCGTTGGTGATTTCATCACTTCCGGGAGTTTTCCCGTAAATTTACTATCTAAAATAAAATAAATGAAATAGTATTGAAAAACGAACTAAAGGAACAACATCTGAATAAACGTGCACATGAAGTGAAAAGGATAAAAAATGAAATGGAAAACAATAAACAATAAAGTTAGGAATGCGTAACAATAAAAACTTGACACAAAAGGTAGAGGGACTAACACAAGAACTGAAAAAGTGCATGTGGTTCTTCTTCTGTTTTGGCACTTGAGCACACTGCTCTTTGTACTATCCCCAATAGAACTCTCAGTTCCACTCTGTTAGTCTTGTGTCCTCGATAAAAGCCACTATCCTCCTCAGGGGAAGTTTGAGTACACTCGTAGGATCCAATAGATCTCTCCCGAAATATTTCTGTTTGAGTTCCTTCAGTTCCTCACACGTGCATATTACATGAAGGCTACCTTCCTCCTGCTTTTCACATCCTCTACACCAGGGCTCGTTAACCAAGCCCATGGTGTACAGAGGCTTCCTTAAAGGATAATGTCCAGTAATTATTTTAACCTTCCGTCCAGCCCCCTTAGCAATGTTTTGGTATGGAGTTGACCTTGCGTTAACGTCCATTTCTTTTTATGTTTTCTTTCTAGTCATAACCAGATGTCCCGTTTAGAGGAATCCTTAGCGATTCCACATACAGGTTCTGGTCCTATGAAGTTCCTATTAGTACCATCTTTGGCTAGTTCGTCGTCTATCTCATTGCCTTTAATTCCCTCATGCTGTGGCCCCCATATCAGCGACACAGTATTGTCTTGTGCCAGTTTATTGAAGACCTGTTTACAGTATTTCACCAGCTTAGATTCATAATGGCTTTAATAGCTGCCTGACTATCAGTCATTATGTTGATATTTTTGTTTGCGCATCCGGCTTACTGAATTTCTTTGGCGCAGGCTGCGACTGCAAACAATTCGGCCTGGAAAACCGTCGTATGTTTCCCCAGACATATCGATATCTTCCTTCTAGGGCACATTCTGTATATGCCTGCACCTGCCCCCTGACTAGATTGTGATCCATCCGTGTACCAAGTACCGGCACCACAATCGCTCGAGCGACTTATTTCCTGTACCCAGGGCTGTATAAATATGTTCAGCTTAGCTGTAAACATAATCTTAGGTGCCATACTGTCCGCCGGCATTTGAAATATCGGCTCTTCTAGTATATTTCCTGTGATATCTGTATGGCCCCCTGCAACCTTATTAGGACACCATACGTCATTGGCCTTCAGCCTCAGGATCGCAGCCTTTGCCAGTAGTTCCAGCCGAGGGAGACCCACGATGACCTCCATGGAGGCGGTTCTCGTGCTGTTCATAGCTCCCGTGATTCCCAACAGAGCCTGTCGCTGGAGAGTCATGAGGAGCCCCACCGACGATGTCCGATCCGTCCCCCTCCACCAGACAACTGCTCCATAGGTAATCGTTGGTCTTACTAGTATTGTGTATGGCCAGTGTACCACATTTGGTTTTAGTTCCCAGGTCTTGCCAACAGCTCTTCTGCATCTCCAGAGGAGCTGCGTCGCCCTGTCTGCCACTTTGACTAGGTGTCTGCTCCAATTCAGTTTCGCATCGTTATGCCTAGATACTTCACTTCATTGGTTAGTTCTAACTCTTGTTCAAACAGCCTTACGCTGCCCAGTTCATCTAGATTTCTCATATTGGTAAAGACTGCCAACTTGTTTTTTTGAGGATTGACAGTTAATCCCTCGTCAAGGCACCACCTTTATACAATTCGCAGAGCATTTCGCATGATTCACGCCGCTGTCCTTGGGAATTTCCCCTGGGACACAATGACAATGTCATCGGCAACCCCTGCGTCCATATTCCCTGGTCATTTAATGTCCTGATGACCAGAGTCCATAGTAGTGGTGATAATACGCCTCCTTGAGGACACCCTTTTGTTGTCCTCATGTAGATCGTTTTGTTTTGCATTTGGGCATGAACTACTCTACTCTGCTACGCTGCATGCTATGATGTTATGAACCCAATTCCATGTGGTGCTCTTTATGTCCGCTCTATGTCTATGTCTCTCACCAGGCTATGCAGGGCAGCTTCACCAGATTTTCCCATCTGGTATGCCCATTGCAGTGGATGTAGAGGAGATCTGTCCAGAGCCCCTTCTTTAATATTTAAATATATCATTTTTTCCATATTCTTCAACATAAAAGAGGGAACACTAATTATCTAAATGATTTAAGGTGGGTATATGTTCTTTTTCCAGGTTTTGGAATAAACACTACTATAGTTTCTCTCCATGCCCTAGGGATATAACCCATGGCATGGCTAGACATGAATATCTCCAATTTATATGGTTCAAACGACCCATCACCCATCTAATTGAATGGGGCTTGAAGATCTCATTTGATATTTCCCAATCATTTCTAGTCACTCTCCAAGAGGTGACAAGTTGATTGGTATCACAGGCATCCATACGATCCGATCCTGGAAAGTGTACCCCTAGAAGATACTCAAAAGTCTCTTCCACGATATTGGTACACCTCCCGTTCGATTTGTGTATAGATCTAATTGCGCTGGAAGGATCTTTTTTGAGAATTCTGTTAAACCTGGCCATGTCAGGGACACCTTCGATGTCCTAGCGGAATTTTCTCCAGGCCTTCCTTTTGCTCTCTTTGATTTTATCATTGTATTTATTGAAGAGAGACTAGTAGGCTTCCCAATTTTCCTGTTTCCTGTTTCCTGCCCTATTAAATGACTGGCGAGTTTCTTTTCTTAGATTGGTTAACTCTGTATTTCACCAGGCAGCCCGCCTAGGCATACGGTGTTCTCTCAGGGGATAGTTATTTTCATAGCAGGAAAGAATGATCCGTTGCAACCATGCAACAGCCAACTCCAGCTCTTCCACATTCCCTATTCTAACAGAGATGCTTCGGGTTGCGGCTAACAGGTCTCCAGGTCTGTTTTCTTGTATAGTCTGGGTTCCGTTAAAGCTATACATAATTTATAGCGGATATACGCATGATCAGAGAGCGACGGCTCATCGGATACATGCCACTCCCTTACAATATCCCGTACTCCTAACGTGCATAAGGTTACATCTATAACTGATAAGGCTGACAACTTCGCGCGCTAAGGTACTTTATCTTCAGGAGTGCCCCTAGCCGACACGGTTCGCTTAACGGCCCCTGTTAGCTTAGGTTCACCATGAGGTTCTTTTTGGGAAACGAGGAGCTTTGCTTTGCTCGTATACACCCCCTGTTCCCTCATCTTGTTTAACTTCTTTCTTTGTGCTCCGGAAAGATATTTCCTCTCCTTGGATGCACTCTCTAACTTCGCAACGTTCTCAGTTTAAATCCGTTGCATTTCAATTTTGTTTTTTAAGTCTTATCAGTCTCCATTGCCAAGGGAGTCTCTATAGACTTCTTAAGTTTTGGATTCTTTTCAGATTCCATTTTTTTAAGTTTTTGGTTTTTGTTCTCTGTGTTCATTTGATTCCCACGAGTATGGAAGAAGTATGATTTCAATGCCTGCACCGCTTCCATTACGGGCACAATGCATAAATGCAAGGGGGTGCCGCCTAGTGCGTCCAGGGGAAAGTTTGAGACCACATATACCCCAGTGGTCATTCAGCTCTAAGCACATTGCCTTATATCGTAGCTTGGGAGAGCTGGTCCATGGTGACAATTTTCAGTAAGGATTAGAAGGTTTTTAGGCCTATCCATCCCGCTTATGACTGCCACTAATCAGGTCCCCCAAAATGCGCCTGGTGGGAGCTCAACCCCCGCGGAAGAGGTCCGCGACAGGGTGCATATGGTTATTCATAATAGGAATAACAAACTAAATAAAAGGCAAAGAAACCGTAAAATTGTCAAGCGAATATTACTGGTCTATGCGGAGTAATAAAGGCTCTACCATAGCAGCAATAATATTCAAGGACAAAAATATCAAATTCGTAAAGAAAGACTACTTAATCCATGGAATATTATTATCGATACAATACAAGGAGAAATGATAAGAAAACCTAACTATAATATAGGCATACGTTTCAAATGAAGAAAATAAAAATTAATTATTTACAGTAGAAAATATATCGTCATAGTAGTAAGATAGTTATAATATATATAATATATGAGATATTTATAAGGGTATGTAACAAAAATATGGAAATGCAATGGTGCTTAGGAAAGCAGGGACAAAATTTTAAGAAAACAAGTAAAGACCTAAAAATAGAATAAAAATAACTAACGAATGGAAGTACCCTCTGACCGGATTTGGAACAACTGCAATACAAATACCAATGCAAACTGAGAGTTTAACTGACAAAAATGACATTTCTCATTAACTTTTAGTTAACAAGTAAATGCAAAGAAAAAATCACGAAAGTGTACGATCATTGAAGTTTGGGATTCTTCTAATTAAAAGCGTATAGCTATAAAGACAACACAGAAAAGAGCAACGAACGTTTAATGACACAAACTGGTTGAATCTTTATTTTATGCATTATAAACATTTTGGAAGGTGGAAGGAAATTTACAAAGTGGTTTGAAGACAAAAAAAATTTTTGTCTTCAAATCACTTTCCAAATATTTGATAAGCCAAATCGTACCGGGCCTTCGATTTTTGTGGAATCACGGTCGATAATGAACTTTGTGTGGCCTCTTCTACGAGTATATCGCCTGGTAGTCCGCCTGAATCTGAATCCGACATTTTTATTCGTACGATGCAAGGAAATATTTAGCTAATAAAAGTCAATATTTATACTTAATTAACAAACACTTGTCAAGTCGAATGAATTATTATCAATAGCATGGAAACTGTTATTATTAGAGCTAAGGATGTTTGCGGTATAACCATGGTTATATCATGGTTATACCGCAAACATCCTCAGCTCTAGTCATTATTAATTTAATACTACTTATGTCGTATGGCGTTTCTAAGGAAATTAGATATGACGTTTAGTGTCAGATCAACTGGAGAATTATAAAACTAAGTTTTGGTCAAAATTAGATAAATTCTTGTAAGCAACACCTTAAGAAACGTTATTTTGTGTAACTGATGTCATTTTGCAGGATCGCTACGATCGCTCGTCCTGCAAATATTCCATTTCGTCACAGAAAATAACCCATTTCATAACTGGTTACATAAATATAGACAAGAAGCCTTATACCAAATTGTACGTGATACTAGATCAATGACGACACGTCCTATATGTGTTGCAGGAATGATGTCAATTATGAGATTATAAGATGTCAACTATAAAAAGGTCAGTAATGAAGCAGTTAATTGCTTCGACTGTTTACAGAAACCTTTCGGCATTATATTCAAATGACGCAACGAGATAATAAACACAATGTAGTTCTAAAAGGAACTGTTTTTAAACAATCAAAATAAACGGGAAAAATGTACTCAAAACTAGGCTTATTTGACAGATATGTTATCTTTCAACACCGCAAGTAACTATTACCCTGTTAAAAATATGTACAAGAAACATTTAGTATTGAAACTATGTGTTTATTTGCCATGAATGTTTATATTATCATCAATTTATAGCATTTTGTATTTAAATTAATGAAATAATAGCTTTCAAATATAGTTTAACAAACTAATTTTTTTTTAGTTTCTTCAATACTGTTATGACAACATGCAAACGTCATCAATGACATACAATTGGATTTAACGCGTTTCTTCTATAGCTATTATTGTTGCTGTTTTCCTCGAAGCTAGGATTTTCGAGTAATGCTTGTATTATTTCAGTAAGTTTAAAAGTTTTTGCTGTATATCTACCACATGTTTTTTACATTATATATTTTACCAAAGTTTAAAAGAATTTATTAAACATGTTTATCTAATAATCAAGATAATTTATATAAATATAAAAATGTATAATTTCTTAAACAAGTGTGTGAAGAAAAATTATCGATGTCATCAAAGGTCTCAAAAAATGTATAATATCTACTTTCGATTTCTCAAATGATGATACTTTAAATATCATTACACATTATTAAAGAGATAACTATCAGGGATCTACGATATTTACAACGCAGGTAGCACGAAAGTAGGAAAGTTCATTTAGCACTTCATAAGCTACCCGGAATTTCGTCGATAATAACTTTTGCAGTTACGAATCCGTAATTTAATTTTAAAATAATTATAACCTGTAATTAATGTCTGACGAGTTTAGAGCAAGTGAGGTCGTTGCCTTCAGGGATGCAACGTCTAATTGAAATTATGTAGGTGCGAGAGATAGTGATAAATGTGATTGATAACTAAAGCTCGGATTATATTCATGCAAAAATAAAAAGATATGCACAAAATATGAACTGACAAATATGCTTTAATATAGAAAAATATGCATCAATATACTAAATTTTTTATAATATTTTAACAAACCCAAATTCGATTCTAGGAAATAAAACTTTATTTTATATTTAAGGTCTGTTACATTACATAATATTTGTGCAACACTATTAACAATATGTTTAGAAAAACGTTAACCCTAGGACTACCGATTGGGTCCAATAGACCCGAAACGATTTCTAACCATTGTTTTATCGTACTTATGGTTGGGCTAATTTACTGGTATTAAGAGACTTTTTAAGTACAAGTTACAGCTTTAAAATTTTGACAAAAAAATTATTTTAGAAAGAATGATTTTGGCAGTATGAAAATACTTTCACGATTTACCAACAAGGTCCGGTGGACCCATATATCGTTTACTGTATAAATGTAGGTAAAGTGAGTGTGTTTTACAATGATGGTGGTTCGCTTATAAATTCCGGACTTCCCTGCTGCTGATAAACCTTTCTTAGTATTCCCAGATGTATACAGTCCCTTTATCATGCGGGTTTTGGGGACTTTAAGTGTTTCAGAATATGTATAACCGCACGTCGTGAACAATGCATTAGTGCTTGCCGAATCTGTGTAGTTTTATTTTGTTACTGTGAATAAGACAAAATTTATATTTTGTTCAGTTGTGATGTGAGATTTTGATATTTTAGCATCATTTTTTATCAATTGTGAGGTAGTTATTTCTGAATCTTTTATTGCGGCTATTTTCTAGATTGCGTTTTAATCATTACGGAAAATGGATCGTAGAAATAAGGAATACCTTACACAACAACAGCTAGAGGCGATAGTAGCCGACATGAGTCACGTTGAATACAATAGCGGATATGAAGCTTCAGACAACGATGGAGAGGTAGATGCAGTCGAGGGCCTCATCGATAGAGGTGATACAAGCACAGCAGAAGAATCAGATAGCGAAGAATCTGCTGAGAACAGCGATGATAACCACAACAGAAATCCGGTTGGAGCTAATTCTTTTATATCAAAGAACAAACAAGTTGTTTGGTACGAAGATCCTATTTTACCTCATCACGGAAGACAACCAAGACACAATATTTTACGAGAACGTTCAGGTTTAACACGTTTTGGAAATCGCGAGATCGGTACACCTGCTTCTTCTTTTTTGATTTATTTTCGTAAACCTCTTCTTGAAATTAACCTAAAGTGGACGAATGAAGAAGGGAGATTTTTTCGGTAGAAATTGAAGAAAAATGGATGTCCAAGAATTGAAGAAATTTATTGGAGTTTTGATACTAATAGGTGTATACAAATCTTATAACGAGGACGTAACACAACTTTGGAGCAAAAACAATGGTCGAAAAATCTTTGGTACTATTATAGCTCGAAATAAATTTCAAAATATACTTCGTATAACTTAGATTCGAAGATGCAGCGGAAAGACGAAGAAAAAGGAGTGGCGACAAAATATCACCAATACGGGAATGCTTTGAGTTATTGAATACTTATTTGCGAGATGCGTAATTACCAAATTGGTGTATGACGGTTGATGAACAGCTTGTAACATTCAGAGGCAGATGTACCTTTACACAATATATTCCATCAAAACCTGGAAGATATGGAATAAAATTTTGGGTAATTTGTAATAGTGTAACAATCTATGCATGGAAACTGAAAATTTATCATGGAAAGCAAGGGGAGGAAAGAGACAAGAATCAAGGCGAAAAGGTTGTAAAACGTTTAGTAGAGGAAATTGAAAACTCTGGAAGGAATGTAACTTGCGATCTGTTATCAAAAAAGCCTAACATTAATTGGTACGATTGGTAAAAGTAAGTACGAATTGATTTTTTGATCCAAAAATCGTCAAGTGTCTTCCACACAGTTTGGTTTTATAGACGATGCGATGATTATTTCGAAACGCAAGCTTGTAACGTTGCTGAGTACTCTGTACAGTGAGAAAGATGTTGATAATTGCCAAAAAAAGAAACCTCAGGTAGCCCAGGACTACAATAAAACAAAAGGTGGCCTAGGCAACATGGACAAAATAATACGATAATACACCGTGAAAAGGATGACGAAGAGATGTTCCCTTGTAGTTTTTTATAACATGATAGACATCAGCGCCATGAGCGCCTACATATTATGGAAGCTCTTTAAACCTAATTTAGCTTTTGAGTTGAATAAGAGAAGAAACTTTCTAATTGAGCTAGGAATGGAGCTAGCAGAATACAAGGACCACGAAAAACCAGAAGCAGAAAAAGAAGCTGAAGCATCTACTAGAGATTTCAAGAAAGAAGAAGAGATGTGATGTTTGTTCATATTCAAAAGACAGAAAAACAAGAACAACTTGTAAAACCAATGTATGCGGTGAACACTTAGTAGTTATATGTAAGAAATGTGTTTAACCCACTTTTACTTTTATGTATATTTTATTTTACAATATTTATGTCTTATTATTATTACTGCTTCGGTTTATTCTAATGGTCTTTTCTTATGTTGAATAAAATAAAAGTTAAATATAATAATGCTTACGCTATAATTAATTCAAAATAATCGCCGAATATTAGCTCAAACCCAGCATATAGTAATACGGGTCCAATGGACTCGCGCGGTAAGTAGCGATAGGCCGTTTTCCTGGTAGTTCTAGGGTTAAATGGCCTTAGACATTATAAATACTATTCAAGAATATATAGTGACTAATATTTAGTAACTATTAATAATTAATAATATCTAACAATAAGTGCATGTATTTACTAGTGACTTATGCTGTATGATCTATCCAGCTATTTACAATTAGGCGCTATTACAAAAATTGACAATTGCTTTTCTGCTTTTCTAATTTTCTATTTTCTATTTTAAATGAATGTCTTCTGCTTTAGCAAGTATTTGAATGTGGAAGAAGATCGTTCAACATCGACGGAAGTAATTGAAACATTTTTTAAATCGTTTACAACGTAATTCAATGTCATATGCAATTTCCTCTTTCAAAATATTAGAATCTCTAAAAAAATTTTAAATCCTCGATTTTTTTCTAATACCGAGTTTAGCTTTTTAAAAATTATTTCTTCAGCTCCTGTAATAGTTGACAATGTGTTATGGTATTTGCTTATTCAATTGACTATTATTTCTAATTTCAAAATTGTTTCTGCTACTACAGAAGAAATTGTTGCAATAAATACCAATTGATTTGGTATTACGTTATTTTTTTAAGACTCTTTTGCTTTTTTTATAGTATCTGAATCAGAATTCTAAAATAAATTTAGTTAAATAAATAATTTTTAAATCAGAGTGTCTTTTCAAAAAGAGTCGCAACCATTCTCTGCTTGCATTCTCCTTATCTTTTGAAAATGAATTAATATGACTGAATATTGTTTTTGATTGCCAACTGGAAAGCAATTCGTTTTAGATTTCGTGCACAAAGGCAACCGTAGAATGAACGCAATAACATATTCTTCAACTCGGGGGTAAAAGTGGCTTGCGTTCTACCTCTAGGACACAAGCTAATTTCACCCACAGTAGTGTCCGAATGTCTTCCTTCGATTTTTCTATATAATTTTTTAATCTCGACTCAGACATATGACATACCGATGTAGAGCGTATGTTTTGGATGCCTTCAAAAGGCTCGTCTCTGTGCTTTACTACGGCTATAGCCACTACTTTGATTTTTACATTTACCAGTTATTTACGCTGTGACATCTGTAAAAATTAATTTGTATATTACTAATATCACAAAGTAGGCGACATTAGGGACATCTTAAAGAACGCTCCCAACCTTACAATATGACGGACGTTACAGACATAAACTCGAGAACTTTATCAAACGCATGCTTATTTCTTACATTATTACCTATATTATTACATAAGAGTACGAGCAGGTTGATAACTTACCACGCTGAAATTTTTTTTGAAATTTACAAAATCATCAAACGAACGCTCACAGAGAACTAACGTGCTAAGGATGTGTATAGGGAGTAAATTGGCTATGTGTCTGCAGCATACGACACAGCTAGATTACGGTAAGCGATATTAGGAATATGGGTGGTATTTGGGCCCCTGACCATAGATAAGACCGATATATTTAAACAAGGATTTAGTTTCGTTAATACTATTACATCTTCGAAAGTTTCTGTTGTTACAATAAATAACTTTGACTAAAAGTACTTTTAAAATAAGAAAATAGTATATTTGTACAAAAAAATTGAACTACGCATTTAATACTGATTGCTTTGTCTAAGGATAACCGATTTGTTTTTGCTCATCGCACGTAAGTTGTAGTACACGTATTTTGTATTTATCTATTTCTTATATTAAATTAACAACCAGAACAAGTTAGCACTTACGAATTTAATTACAGAAAATTATACACAATTTTGATTTAGTTTGTGCTAATTTTATGCTTCAGTTCTTGGATTGCCTAAATGTTCACACATAAACCGTGTTTTGAATAAGTGCTCTTCATATACAAAAAATACGGAAAACGCGGAATCGACGCTGAGTTGGTATTTATGTAGTAATTTACATATTTAAATTGCAGAGCCACACACAAAGCCGCTTTTTGTAATTCACTGTAAATTTACAAGAGTTATAAAAGAAAACAACTGCGTTTAGTATGCAACGATGATTGTGAAATTACGAGTACGTGGCGGATTTTATTTTGTTTACATTGCTGAAATTTGTTACTTTCTCCAGTCTATTACATGAATTTTTTATTTTCATTATATATATATATATATATTTTCATATATATTTTATGTATATATACAATTAAAAGGTTAATTTTTTCTTGGAATTCGACTTGATAAATTATTTTTCAAATAAAAATACTTTATTTTAACGTTTCGACATTTATTGTCTTCATCAGAAAAAATATTGATTATAATATTAGGTTACTAGAGAAATTCTGTAAGTGTAAGTTATAATAGCTAATAATACAGTAATTATATACGCTGTATGGTAATTACTAGAGCAGACCAATTTCCGTGCGCGCCATGTGCGCAGATGTGAGGATGATTGTACATTCAGTATGTGTTTGGTACTTGCTTAGACTGCATGTAAGTGTAAGCATACGTAATAAAATGTCGTCGACACATAAATCGAGAAAACGATCGTTGTCACACAAAGTGAATAAGTTTATTATGGATTTCCCGGACTTAATATACGATGGCTCAAAAATTAAATGTTTAGTGTGCAATACATATCTAATGTGTTGGTCAAAAACACATTGTAAAGAACACGTAACAGTTCGAAGCACAATGATAACAAAATTAATCGACAACAGTTTATACATGAACTATGTGTACCTTTGATTGTGTGTACACTGCCGTTTACCTTGTTAAGTAATGAGTCATTTATTTCATTTTGGAATAAATACACGAATCAAACATTACCGAGCACGACAACGTTACGAAGGAATTTATCATCGGTGCGTAAACAGGTTGAAAGTAAGATCAAAGACGAACTGTAAAATAAAAAACTGTGGTTATGTGTTAACGAAACAACTGACAGCAAAAAACAATCTGTAGTTAATGTGATGGCGCGTAATATGGAACCACATCAACCAACGTCTTCAATTTTATTAGCATCCAGACGACTAGATCAATGTAATGCTGAAAAAATTTCAGAGGTGCTATTAGATACATTGGAAAAAATTAAGCTTTCGAAAGACCAAGTATTAATGTTTATGATCGATGGTGCCGCAACCATGTGTTCTGTAGGCCGGTCTCTTAGAAAATATTGTCCTAACTTGTTAAATATTACTTGTAAACTCCATGCTCTACACCTTGTGGCAGAACAAGTTCGTACATGTTATCCAGAGGTAGATGCTCTAATACAAAGTACGAGTACGAGTACGAATACAAAGTGCTCGAGTACAAAGGCAGTATTCCTGAAATCTCCAAAACGTATTCGGAAATTTCACGAATTGTGTCTCCATACCCCTGAGCCACCACAGCCGATTCTGACACGTTGGTGTACATGGTTACGGGCGGGGTTTTACTATCATGAACATTTTGAAAAAATTAAGTGGTTTTATCATTCGATCCGAAAGAAAGTGCAGCTATCAATACAAGCCAGAAAAAATTTCAAGATGCTCAGATTAAAACGGATTTACAAAGTATTCGTGAGAATTACTTGGGACTAGAAGAAGCAATAACAAAATTAGAAAATTCGTCGCTGTCGTTAGAGGAATCACTGCAAATCGTTAAAGATGTTCACGCACAACTGTGTGCTGTAGAAGACGCAAAAAGTGACAGTGTTCTAATTAAATTTGAAAGTGTTTTAGACAGAAATGCAGATTTTGACACCTTAACACGTATTTGTGAGGGCACGTCTACAGATGCGTTGGTGTGACTGTTGCTTAAAAAAGTATTTTGATTATGCGAATATAACATCACTAGATGTAGAACGTTCGTTTTCCGAATATAAACATATTTTTTTCCTCACGGCGGATATGTTTTTCAGAAATAACCTTAGAAACGCACCTGATGTTGAAAATATATGAGTTTCTCCAGTTTGTCAATCCTTGGAAGACGCTTAAAACGGTAAGAGTTTTTTTAAATCCTCTGTCGTGCACACATTCACTGATTTCATACATTCTCCATTTTATTTATAGGTACGTACAACGCTCCTGTAATATGTACTATTCTTATTTTTCGTGTGTTTATGCATATTACTTTAATAGCAGAAAACAAAATGTATATTTAATTATTTCTGATACAATAAATGTCTCTACTTCTATACTTATATCAGTAACAAGCTCATGTTGCGTCTCTATTCTATCGCATATTCTAATATATTACGAATTACACTCCCATACCGGTGCTCATGGCGCGCACGGAAATTGGTCTGCTCTAGTAATTACAATTTTAATATATCATTTGATGTGATCTGCATACATTGACTTCTACACACTGAAACAACATGAATTTTAAAACGGCCTAATCCATGTGTTCATTTTAAAATTTTTGAATTTCCCCTGCCTGTAATTTGATACTTTAAACTTCGCACGAATGGTTTTAAAATAATTAATTGTTGATATTGAAATTAAAGTTTGCTTTATTTATAATATGCGAGGTGCTACCCAGAAACTCCTAGAATGTGAAGAAAACAGAATAAATAGCCCTTACAACTTATTCACTACCATCCCCTTCAAAGTACTCTTCCTTCGCATGAATACACCGATGCCAACGACTTGAGCAGTTCTGGAAGTTCTCACGTGTTGACGCGTTGAACACTGCCTACGATAGATCTGGATCCCCTCAATCGTCTCAAAACGGCGCCCTTTGAGCTTTACTTTCAACTTCGAAAACAGAAAGAAGTCACAAAGAGGAAGATCTGGGGAGTAGGGAGGTTGGACTTAGTACTGTTGTCTTCGTTGGGCTAGAAACTGACGCACAAGTGATGTGTGAGTTGGTGCATTGTCGTGGTCTAGAATCCACGAATTGTCGTGCCACTATGTAGGCCGCTTGCGTCGTATGACAAGCTGACAATATCACAAATGTCATGGATTGTTCTTCTTCGGTCTCTCAGGATAGCATCACGCACTTTTGTCACATTTTGTGGCATGTTTTCCGTCGATCATCATTCTCATCAACATCAATCGACACACGTCCATTGTTAAAACAGTTCCAAATTTATGAGTGGTACAAGTAAAGCCTGGCCTAAACTAACTGGCCCAAAGCATCCCTCATCCAGCGCTTGTTTATGCATTTGCAGATTCCGCCGCCGGTTTACCAAGTTTGGAACAGAATTTGATGGACGCCCTTAAGAAGCAAATATAAACACAAAAACTGTTTGTCACCACATATTAAAGTACTGTTTGAGAAGCTGACTTAATATAGATGTAGTTTACATCATCTAAAGCTACAGAGCTATACCACCATCCTTTCGCGCGCAACATTCAAATTCCGGGAATTTCTGGGTAGCATCTCGTATCTATATTATAGAAAAATATAATTTTGATAAACCTGCAATTTCATTACCATCATTTACGGTGTTTTCTTCTTGATTTTTTCATATGAATTAGTTCCAATATTGATTTTCTTTATAATTTTTTCTGTATGGAGTATTTTAACTTCCTTGTAATTGAAGGTGTGACTGTTGTTTTTATGTTTTTAAGGTTGTTATATTTTTAGCATATTTGTGACCATTAATTCTGTCTTTTAAACGCTAGCAGCGCTAAGTATACACCATGTCTCCCATTGGTCAAAAATGACTGCAATATACAGCTAGATAAAGTATACAAGGCTAGTTTGATAAAATAAACGTACCACGGAGCATATAGATTTTTGTACATATTTTTTGGTATTCTCATAATTACTACGTAATACGAAGATGATATAAGGGTATCTTCTTTATTCAGGTTCATTTTGATTATCCAAGCAAAGTAATTAAATTTGAATAAAAATCAAAGTATAAGTAGTATATCGAAGTATGAAACTGTTCTATGCGGAGAGATAATTTTGCCATATATATTCGATTTTTCGATTTGATATAAAGTTTTGCGATAATTACACTAATGGGATGATAGTGATATTAACCATCTCCAAGAAAATCACATTAAAATAATTTTAGCAGCAACCAAGTAGCTTTCAGCTTCGATACTTTTTTATTCATTAATACGACCTATTGAGATTTTTGGCAGAAAAGTAACATTTGGTGGCAAGTTTCAATCTGGCGAAGACTGTATTTTACAGCTTTTAAATCAATATTTGGTACCCTGATATTTAATCATGATGTCCTAGTATGATTTATTTTTTGTAATGATACGTAGAGCACTTACAACGTACACATACGCGAAAGCGGATTGATATACAGATTGTCCTTGAAATAAAGAGGCAACATATTATACATGGAAAGATGTAATTGTGTAGAATATAAATCCAAAATATTGTGACTCAATTACGACGCAAACTCTGAAAATACCCCAGAAATTGTTATGATTTCAAAATATTCAGAATTTGTATAAACAATAAATATTTCGCACACACATAAGCTATAAGGTATGTTTACATACGTAACAGCTAGATGAGATGGACAATTAGAAAGCTATTATTTTTGTTATTGTCGGTTATTAACTTTAAGATATCGTCTCTGATACTTTTTATAATCGCACAATGACGTGACAAAGATTTTTTAAATATCTTTTTTTACAATTTTTCTCGCTTATAAGATGGAATTTTGAGAAAATATTTTGGATTTAAATTCTATATACTTATATCTTTCCATTTTTCATACGTTGTCTTTTTATTTCAAGGACAGCCTGTATAAGGTCCCCAAGTCTATAAAATAAGAATAAGAAAAGATGAAATAATAATACCAGTCTCAAAATGAATTTGAACTACGAATCTACATAAAATAAGTTTTTTGCATAGTCACTATTTAGTGCAACACATTAATCCATTTCTTCTTTCCGCCCATGAAAAAAATATACTGTTTACTGTTGATCCAATTGCGAACAGCAGTCTGAATTTCTGCATCTGATGAACAATTTCGATCCTCTTTCAATTTAGGAAACAACCAGAAATTTGATGATGCCAAATTAGAACTATTCGCAGGGTGCAAAACAACCGCGAATTTCAGGCACATCACTGTCTTCATCAGTTCGTTGCTGCAATGCGATTTGGTGTTAATCGTGATGCAAAAGAAAATTCGTTCTTTCTGGCCTTACTTTTGTAGTGATCGTAAGGTTTTGCAGTATCTTATTAAATTAGTCGTTGATTTAATCGGCAGATATTTCATTCCTTCTTTTGCATCCAGGAAAATGTTGAGAACCACTTTCTGCGCTGATAGAACTCTTTTAAATTTTCGTACACGTACACAATATCAAGACGACGATATTTCAGTGTCTGCTGCTTGCTTTCGGGGTCATAATGATAAACCTAAGATTCGTCCCCGGTCGTGATGTTCTTAAGAAAATCGTCTTGTTCATGTCAACACTGGTTAAGAGTTTCTTAACAAATGTTTTTCTTTGTTCATTCATGACATCCCTTAATTGTGGTACAAATTTCTCTGTAATTCAACGTCTGAACGATGTACTGGATTCTTTCTTAATTAATGCCTAACTGCTAAGCAATTTGTTGTTGCGCAATCCGGCGATTTCCTTGAATCAGTGCATTCACGTGTCTTTGATTCTTCTCTTGCGTCACTGATACTGACCAACCTTTTGGCTTTTCGTCAAATACCTTGATGTAGCCCCTATGACGCTACAGCGTCAAAAATTCTATCATGGACCGTTGCTTGGTAAACATCTCAGAAATCGAACTCATTATGAATGTCACTATTACTCAATGACGGTACATTGGAAAATGAAACGATATATTTTAAGTTACCGTTTGCAGGTTAGATAGAATGTTTCTATCTTCACTACTCATACATTGTTGTAGACCTTATACGTATCATCGGCTGCATAGAAAACTTGTACAGTTAGTTTTAGGTTGATTAATTTGGGCTGTAGGATGTCAAAATTAAATTTAATGTAGTTTACATGTGTCATACATTGTCGGGTTAATATACCACAAATAAACGGGTTTCAAAAAGCCATAATTCGAACTAGGCTGCATGATGGAGTCAGAATAAGGGCAATTGCGCATGAGATCAGGGTTAATAAGAACACTATCGTACTTGCGAAGAAAAATATTATCGAGACAAATGTAATAGGACGGAATCAGGGAACAGGGCGTAGAAGAGTAACAACTCAACAACAGGATTAGTAAATTCTCTTCGAGAAAATCCAATCCATACGGCGATCAGAGCAAAAGATTTTCCAGGATCATCTGATACTGCATGGTGTAGGATTCGTGATACTGAAATAAGAAGCCGCTACGCCGCCAACAAAATTTTTCTGAGAGAGAATAAACAACACATGCTTCACTTCATACAGGATTTGGTAAGACGAGCGGATGATTTCTGGGATAACGTCGTATTCTCAAATGAAAAATGTTTTCAGTCATGCCATAATGGCACTGTGCCTGTCTATCGGCCAAGAGGAGAACGATATGACCCACACTATACTCGGAAAACAAACAAAAGTGGTCGTTTTTCAGTGAAAATTTGGGTATGGATCAGCCGTAGAGGTGTTTGCGTCGTTGTGGAAGAGAAACTAACTGCTATTGTGTATCAAAGAGTATTGGAAGAAACATTACTGCCTTCCGTTCAACTCATTTTTGGAGAAAATGTGTACTTCCAGCATAATAATAGTCCAGTTCATCGAGCAAGGACTTTCAAAATTTCATTGAAAAACGACGAATAAATGTTTTACTATGTACTTCAAAGAGCCCGGATATCTATGCCATAGAAAATGTCTGGGTACAAGTGGTGAAAACAATGTATCAGAAAGGATTTCGACCAAGAAATAGCCATGAATTAAGAATTACTCCAGAATACACTAACCGGCTAGTGTCCTCCATAGCCCGAGGATTACAGGATGTGATAAATAATAAGTGCGATATGACAAAATACTGACAATTTATTGAGTTGTAACGATGCACAAGAGCGCCCCCTGCCAGGATAATAATTTATTTACATTTCATTTGAATTTCCTTTTCTTCCGTCTAATAATAAATAAGTGTTTAATTTGCTTTAATGTTTTTTCTTTAGAACCCAGGACCTCAAGTTGCCCCGTTTCCATGTTACTTAAAAAACAGACTTCTTACACACTAAAATTTTCAAATATTCGGTTAAATAGATTTTTTTGCTGAACCACTTTTCTATGCAGTCGATGGAACATCAATGAGCCCTCGTATTACATTAAAATATGCAATCTAGAGTGTTTTAGCTTAAGCGTAAAGAATTAAAAAGACTTTTGCATTGTTTTAAAAACCTAAGTGTAATATAAAACATCCTGTCGCAATATCGATATTATTTTACATTCAAATACACATTATATAAATTAAAATAAATATGACTATTAAGTAACTAAGAAGTTCCGTGGTTACTCAGGTAACCAATAGAATACTCCTTTCTTTCAAACGCATTAGAAATTGAATTACAGTTAAAGTTTTAGAACAATAATAAATTATTTTAAGAAATATGTCAGCATAAAATGAGTATTATACAAAATTCATTTTTCAAATTGTATTTTTTTGCGACAACATATAACTATTTAATTAATTTATTGATGCGATAGTGGCAACCTCTTTGAAAGAAAATGTGTTTAGGATTTGATTTAAACTATTATGTTGGTTAAATATATATATTAGTAATTATAATTGTTTTAAATCTCACTATAAAAAGCGTTATTAAAATAGTTGATCGAAGAACCCTTTCGAAATCGTAACACATGTAAACTAGATATATTAGTTGTACACGTTAGAATTCGTACTGTGTATTCTATCTTTTCCGTTGGCAACAACTGTAGATAAACAAAATTTTAAAGCCAGGGAGCCCGCACGTTTTTTTTTTTTGGAGTTCTACAAAGTAAAATATGTGTATCGGCAAAATTAACTTCGCGATACATTAACCAATTTATTACCCAGTCGTATTTTTTAATTTATAATTCTGAAAATGATAGGACGCTGCCTTTAAAATTCATTCTAGCTAGGCACAGTTCTTTGAAATCGCAAAAAAGTATTGGCGTATTAAAGATATCTTCTTTCAGATTTATATAACATATAAATCCATAAATAGATATTAAATGTTTATAAATGGATATACATACGTTTTATATACAGGTCGCTATGGAGTCAGTCAAGTATGTATCTCGAGAACGATTTGAGATATCATAATGAAATTTTGTACACGAACATAAAGAAATATTTGGACTTTTAGCTATATTTTCATTTTTTTTTATTATCGGATATTTCAAATCCAAGGCTAACTGATTTTTTTTTAAATGGCGATAATGTTTGCATTTGGCATCGTTGGAAATATTGTTTTTTTCGGAATTCAGTTATGTAAATATAGTTTGCTTATTTTCCAAAATAATTTAAAAGAAAACGGATAAAAAGTGTTTCGGTCTCTTTTGGGGTAACAACAATAAAAAAAAAAACAATTATTAAATAAGAAATTATTTACAAAAGGTATTCTAAGTGTCCACCATTAACTTTCTAGCAATAATGGATATGTCGAATGAAGCATCGAATTGAGTTTTTCCACCAAATCAAAGATATATCGGAAATTCCTTTCCGAATTTGTAATTTGACATCTTCAAGATTTTCTGACATATTAACGTAAACTAGACTTTTTAAATGCCCTTACAAAAAAATCAGGTGGTGCCAAGTCTGGTGACCTTGCCGGCTATTCGATAGTTCCTCGTCGGCAAGTTTAGCGGTTCGGGAAAGTGGTGTTAAGAAAATTTTTAACGTTAATGGCATAGTATGCTAGCGTACCATTTTGCTACTGCGAGATAAAATTTAGTGTACCGCGGTGAATTTCCAATTTCAAAGGTGCTCCGTGATTGAAAAACTTTGAGAACCTCTGCAGTGCGTTCATGCCTTAGAAAACAGTACAGGCTCTTATGTTAACGTATATAATTCTTTCATTTGCTAGTTTGTAATGTTTCGGATTCTGTTAAACAATATGCATAGAGTGAAATTTTCTGCATTATTTATTGTGTTTACCTGTAACTATTTACCTCTTACATTTTATTCTTAATAACATTATCTTATTGTAAAAACAATAGCTTGTACAACTATTTAAAGACAGACTTAGATTAAATATTGAGAATAGATTCATTGGCTATGTTTCACTAATTTTATTAGAATAACTCTAACATATGTTTTGGCTGTTATGCCATTATCAAAGAGATATCTTTAAATATAAGTGTCTGCAACATCAATTAATCATATTTAAAGACTATTATCTTCTTTAAATGGAAGTATTTTGTATTAGTCTTCAATTACTTTACGTTATTAATTATGTTATTCTACAGCAATAGAAAAATTTAACAAAATAATTTGAAACATAATATGTACTGATGATACTATAGTATTTTCACACAAATATGAACTTATATTGCGTTCTCTAGACCCGATCTTTAATAATATTTTTATGTTATTAAAAATGTTTTTGTAATATCAATATTGTTGTTAGTAACAGGAGAATAGGGGAAGTTTATTGATAACTACAAACTTGAAAATATCTCAGTGAGGTTTGGTCACACAATCTAAAAGTTAGCTCTCCGTACCATTGCATAGCATTTAATTAATTCAATAGAAATGGTACGCACTCGAATAAAAATTTATTGGGATGAAAAATTACACTTTTAAAGTGACTAATATGGTGGCTTCAATAGCCAGAGCATATTATTAAATTTTACGTGAATAATGGATTAATTACATTAATCATGAAAACAAGGTATATGCTTAATTGACATTCTTATGTGGCAGGTAGATGAAATCGAACATAATATACAGGAACTAATCATTAGAGACCGGACGCATCATGCCGAAATTACGATGGACTATATAAGCAGTCTATAACATCGCTAAGTACAACATGTAGTTATTGAATAGCACTATTTATTCGGTTAACCGCGCATCTGTTTTTTTGTCGTTGAATTGCGATGCAATTACTTTAATATTATAGTGAAATTCCTTTCTTCATGGGCGTAGATGGAAGCAGGCTTTTTATAATTTATTTCATAATTTATTTTATAATTTATTTTATTTATTAGTTTATATTTCGTAAGATAAATAAAGTACGGTGAGTTAGTTTCTTCTTTCATTGTTTTAACTGTTAATTACAATACTACGTAATTTTTAGAATACATTCTGTTTAATATCGTTTCATGGAATTTATTTCTCCCAATTATTTCGACGTAAGTGTCGCAGTGAATTTCGTTAAGTTTCAGTAACTTACGCATACATTTTTAATTTTCATTTATTTAGTGAAACAATGACGCGTTGGATTAAGGGTCATACTGATTGTATGTCCATTGCCAGTGATTCCGAAATTTATTGCAAAGTCTGTAAAATATCGTTAAAAAATTCCAAGAAATCTCACGTAAAACGTCACTTAGCAGCACAAACACATGCGCAGATATTAGACCCGTTGGAATCATACAATTTTAACGAAGAACTGTGAAACTTTAATTAATGTAATAACTAGATGAGGTACATGGTTGGAAGCTACTAGTTTTTATGCAGAGAATTTCGATAATTTAAAAAATTGGTTAGATGTTTAAATGACGATGCTCGAAGTATTTCTGAGTGCAAAGAACTAATACAAATTCCAAATTAAGAAAATCAGTTGTACTCTCTCCAGGAACACTTTGAAAATTTGCTAAAACTATTCACTTATTTTGAAAATAAAAATAAAAAAATTAAATGATGGATTAACCACATTAGGTGTGGCTGTCAATAATTTGAAAAATATTCCGAGTGACTTCGGATGTGGGTTTCGGCAAAAGTTTGACGCAGTTTTTAATAAAAATCAAGATTTAATAACATTACGGCAATTGTGTATGGGAACAATGTCTCAAAATCTAACTGCTAAATATGCTGAAATAAAGAATATTTCCAGTATGCACCTATACCCAGTTGCGATGTAGAAAGGACGTTTTCTATCTACAAGGATGTAGTTCATTCAAATTAATTACGAATTCATACTCCTTTACTCAACTTGAACTACAAAATGAACAAATAAATATGTATTTCGTATTTTATAGATCACCACGCTTTAAAAATACAAATTTTCAATAGTACGCCCTTGGGCAATGAGTCATGAGCCTTTCGTGTCCGGTCCCTACTAATCATATACAAAAATGATAGTCAAGTATCTCACTACTTTAGATTCTAATTCGATGGGCTGCAATAGCGGTGATACGTGCAAAAGAATTTTCTTAAATATATTTATTTATTTAAATGAATTTTGAAGTAATGTATTAATATCTCATATGTTCTTAATGAATATACGAGTATGTTACTATCTGGTAACATAATGAAGTTAATTATATTTTTTATACATAACTTATTAAGAATGAATCTTTGTTACGCGGTTAAGCATTAAACAAAACTCCAATGTGTAGTAGCTTTTACTTTTCATCATATCCAGAGACTTCGATATAATCGATTATCTTTGAATTTTAATTTATATTTGTATTATAACTCAAAGGTACATATTGACAATTTGGTTATGTGCCATTGTGTGTTTAACAAACAATACCAAATACCGCCTGCTAATATTGCATAAGCCTGTCAGTCAAATGTCAACCACAAACATTAAAGCACAGAAATTCCCGATGACAATCCTTTTTTTAATAAGTTTTTATAATAGAATATTTATTTTTATAATAATTATTTAAATTCATTTTTCGAACGTTTTGGGTCTTAATTCAGATTTAGCAAGCTTATAAAGGGTGTTGTTCGGAAATATTACCCACTTATGGTTCTCATTAAGATAAAAAACAGTCTTAGTAAACCTAGGTCCTAAAACCAGTCGTTTCTGAATTAGATATAATTGATTTTAAATTTTTTCATCAAAAGCTTTATGTTACTCATGTACAATAAATGTGTATCCTAGCTTTTATTTTTCGTTATTTATTGTCATATCATATGTCATATCGATCTCGCTTTTGCTGTAAGTTAAATATGAATAGATACACGAATGCAGAAATGACATTCACTTTATATATGGTGCTGCTAATGATAATGCTTATGAGGCGCAGCATCTCTACTCCAGTAAATATTAGCGCTCCTCTAGTTTTGAGGACTTTACACAAGCAACAACTGCATCCTTATCACCTTCCTCCTGACTACGTTTCACGATGTGTATTTTGCGAAATGATTTTGCATAAAATTGCAGAAAATCCTATCTTTCCTGGTATAGTTTTATTCAGCGATGAAGATTTTCTAAAAAAGGCATTATTAATTTTCATGATAGTCACGTCTGGGCGGACGAAAATCCTCAGGCTGTTGTGGAATGAAGGAGTCAGCATAGGTTTTCTGTTAATGTTTAACTTGGTATTCTAAACGATCGACTGATAGGACCAGCTTTTCTTCCTAATCGCTTAACTGCTGAAATTTATTTGGAATTTCTGCGACACACCTTGCCAATACTATTAGAAGATGTATCCCTTCAAGATAGGTTCCAGATGTGGTTTATGTATGATGGGGCGCCTGCACATTTCGCGTACATTGTTCGTAATTATTTAAATAATTAATGTAATAGTAGATGGATAGGACGCAGGAGTCTAAATGCTTGGCCACCTAGATCACCTGATTTTAACCCGTTAGACTTTTTTGCTTGGAGACACTTAAAGTCGTTAATTTATTCTACACTTGTAAATTGTGTAGAAGATCTCCAGCGACGAATACAGAACGCATGTGAGACAATTCGCCGCTCTTCAGGGAGTATGTTCGCACATGGAAGTAGATCATGTCGAACATTTAATTAAAGCATCGCTTGTTGAGTTGTTAATTTTTGTATGTTTGTTTTCCTATTAAAAGAACATTTAATGACTAAACCGTTTTATACAATAACAATATTGGAATAGTTTATATCTCCGAAACGACTGATTTTAGGACGTAGGTTTACAAACACTTTGTTCTTTAGCTTAATGGGAACCATTAGTGGGTAAAATTTCCTAACAACTTTCTTTATCACCCTTTATAATAACATAAATAATTATATAGTAATGCATTTGTCTTAATGTTTTATTAAAATATCTTTCACGATAAGACTTACGGTATTCCCATAAGCGCTGTATTGTTTTCTAAGATATAGTTTTACTTGAACATTGATTTCAGAAAAAAACTACCGTAGTACAAAATTGTAAATACATTGAAAATCAAATAACAAAATAGAAGAAAAAGAAAAATCACTGGAAGCGAAAGACTACGTTTTCTATTTAAACTGTTGACACCAACCACACGTTTCATTCATTATATTATTCATTATATTGTCATAATTTGAAACATACTTGAGTGGGTACAACCCACCAATTTTGTATAATACAAAAGTATTTTTAATAATATAAAAAATATTATTAAAAATGGGGTGTGAAGAACACAATACAAGTTCTTTTATGTATTTTTGAATGTATCTTCTCCAAAGACGTAGATACGTATTTCACATTTCTACATGATTGTCAATACGCCCCTGTTGGAGAAGACACATTCAAACAAACATAACTACGTTACTATCTAGCTGAAATTATTCAGACAGAGCGTGAAGGAATATTCACCGCTGTCTGCATAACAAGAGCCGAAGCAGACGTGTTTTCTATAGTCGGTAACAACCGTATCTATAGAAAACTGTATTCTCGTGTCTTCACTACTTGTTCGGCGTGAACCGAATGTATATAACAACATAATTTGAAACATACTTGAGTGGGTACAACCCACCAATTTTGTATAATACAAAAGTATTTTTAATAATATAAAAAATATTATTAAAAATGGGGTGTGAAGAACACAATACAAGTTCTTTTATGTATTTTTGAATGTATCTTCTCCAAAGACGTAGATACGTATTTCACATTTCTACATGATTGTCAATACGCCCCTGTTGGAGAAGACACATTCAAACAAACATAACTACGTTACTATCTAGCTGAAATTATTCAGACAGAGCGTGAAGGAATATTCACCGCTGTCTTCACACCCCATTTTTAATAATGTTTTTTATATTATTAAAAATACTTTTGTATTATACAAAATTGGTGGGTTGTACCCACTCAAGTATGTTTCAAATTATGTTGTTATATACATTCGGTTCACGCCGAACAAGTAGTGAAGACACGAGAATACAGTTTTCTATAGATACGGTTGTTACCGACTATAGAAAACACGTCTGCTTCGGCTCTTGTTATGCAGACAGCGGTGAATATTCCTTCACGCTCTGTCTGAATAATTTCAGCTAGATAGTAACGTAGTTATGTTTGTTTGAATGTGTCTTCTCCAACAGGGGCGTATTGACAATCATGTAGAAATGTGAAATACGTATCTACGTCTTTGGAGAAGATACATTCAAAAATACATAAAAGAACTTGTATTGTGTTCTTCACACCCCATTTTTAATAATATTTTTTATATTATTAAAAATACTTTTGTATTATACAAAATTGGTGGGTTGTACCCACTCAAGTATGTTTCAAATTATGTTGTTATATACATTCGGTTCACGCCGAACAAGTAGTGAAGACACGAGAATACAGTTTTCTATAGATACGGTTGTTACCGACTATAGAAAACACGTCTGCTTCGGCTCTTGTTATGCAGACAGCGGTGAATATTCCTTCACGCTCTGTCTGAATAATTTCAGCTAGATAGTAACGTAGTTATGTTTGTTTGAATGTGTCTTCTCCAACAGGGGCGTATTGACAATCATGTAGAAATGTGAAATACGTATCTACGTCTTTGGAGAAGATACATTCAAAAATACATAAAAGAACTTGTATTGTGTTCTTCACACCCCATTTTTAATAATATTTTTTATATTATTAAAAATACTTTTGCATTATATTGTCATTGCCATACTCAGTATCTATTCAATTTAATTTTATTTTATGAGATCTATGTTAAAATAATTTTGAAAATTTTTATTTTATTTTGAAACATTGGTAATACCGAATAGATTTTATTTATAGAAATTTTCTTTAAAAAAAAATAATATTATAAATGTATACGATGTCGGACCAAAATCTATGCAAGGTGAAGTTTTAAAACTTGTATGAAAACGAAAGGTCTGTATTATAATTGATACTTAACTTGTGTCTGAAGTAATCATTTAACAGTATATTATACTATAAGGGAGAGAAATGCGTTATTTTGGCAGAGGTGCAATTTGAAGCCCGAGGGCGAAGCCCGAGGGCTACAATGCACCGAGGACAAAATAGCATCTCTCCCGAATGGTATATACTATTTTTTCCACGGTCTCATTAACTTAAAAACACATATTTTGTCATTATCACATTTTCATGACAAACCAACTTAATTGAATGACATCAGATCAATCTATCAATCAACTGTCAAACTAATAATGAAATAAATTATTACATTTAAGGTCGGGAGAAAAGTTTTGTATGTAATTCGGGAATAAACGTCTATAATCCCTCAGCAGAAATTGTACAAATGTAACATTTAATTTAAATGCCAATAAATAATTTCAATGTTATCTTTTTTTTTGCATGAATCACAAACGTTCTCCATAATGTAAACTCCCTTGGGAGCATTATACTCCCTTGGGAATAATCGACTACTTCTGTTTTAATTTTGATGTCATAGAAACTGATTTCTACTCCCGACCGTGGAAAAAATTATTTTATTGATTTTTATATGTATTTTTATATTTCGCATAATTTATAATTAGATTTAATGTTTTAAATTTACGGACAAAGCTGTTAGCATCTGACGAGGCTAACGAGATTCCACTAGATCAACAGTGAATAACGTAAATTGGCTTTATTACATTAATTATTTAATTTACGATATTCTTTAAATTCATTCAATTTAAACTAATATCCGAAAATAGATTGTGCGTGTTCCGACAGTAATGCGAGACACCATCTGTGAACAACGAATGCTTTACTTTTGTTATTATTATTATCATAGAGTCAAGTTACGTCTGCTTAAGCTATGTCAGGATATGATCTACGTAAGGTATATTTCAATAAGCCAAACGCATAATAGTTGCAAGACAACAAGTCAGAACTAAAGGACATATGTTCTAGAATTTACCAATGAAAATTTGCAAGAATTTATTGTTGATATTATCTTGGTGCAGCCACATACTGTAGATTGGAATTTCACGTCGTTTTGACCGGTATTAATTGCGCGACCTTCAAGTACAAAACCAATAAACACTATGTCCTTGCGATTTAAAAGAAGACGATTATTAGTAGTTTGCGCAATGACAATTGAGTTTTAGCTTTTATTGGATCATCTTCATTTTTCAGACGCTGCCCCATATCGAAAAGCTTTGACGCAAGGATCTAGTAATAAACCTAAGATTAATTATACATTAGAATACGGTTCAAAAAAACATTTCCCTCAGGTTTCATGCTAGTTCAAAAATCTGACAATTTTCAGATCATCGGGTTCCTGATCCACACTCAGAGACGTGACATCCACCGAGCTTATATTTTACAATCGTTTCCGTGCTACTAATGCTAATGTCAGTCGTTGCCGACATTTCTTTGCCAATTTTCAAACAGATTTCTTTCGTTTACAAAGTCCAAGGCAGAAACATCCACGATCTTGAGGTAAGAGCTAAAATAACAATTATTGTTTCTGAATGTGTAGCAATTACCTATATTTAAAAAAATATTACTTTTTCCATCTAAGCAAAATAAATCTGTTTGAAGATTCAAAAATTTATAATTGATTGTTTATTTTTTATTTTTATCTTTAATTGTTAAATTAATGTTTCCATTAAAAAAAAATTTGTAGAAAGGTGTAATTCAAAAACAACTGAAGAAAAAAAGGTATTCGCAAATATAGAAAACTATTGTATTTGTATTTTTAACAGCATCGATATGTTGAAACTCAATTATACAGGCTGTCCCGTAAAAAACGCTAACATTCATAATTCCGTTATTTATTGTCCGGTTTTATTTAAACAAAAAGTAAATTTAATAGCATCAAAAACACTATAAGATAGCAGTGTTTTATTTGTTTTCAATTGTTTTCATTAATGTCAAACGACAGTCAAGTTTTTTATTTTAAATGGCAACATATATATTTTTGGCTATATTCGGATTGGTTTTTTTTTCTGAATTCAACGATGTATAACATGTTTATTTTTGATAAACGTTTATTGCAAAAAAAAAACTTTATAAATTTCATCTTTGTCTTCCATTATTTATAAATATTCGAATGTGTCATGAAACATTGGAAATGTAAGTATTATAAATATTATTATAAGAAACAAAACATTTTACAATAAATGTTGAAATTGCCCGCCACCTTGTTCAACACATATCGCACATCTTCTAATTACTCCAAAGGTCGCATTTAAAAGACAAGCGGCAGGTACTTCTTGACAAGTGTTAATAATTCTTTGTCTTAAAATGTCAACATTTTCTGGAGTTGTTAAATAAACTCGATCTTGTAGATAAGCCCACAACCAAAAATCGAGGGGCGTAAGATCCGGTGAACGCGCAGGCCACTCGATAGGACCGGATGTTCCTATCCACCTATTTCTAAATTGGGTGTTCAACAAATCAGTATTTACTCTGGCGTTGTGCGCGGGAAAAAATATTCTATTTAAATGTGCCAAAGGTAATTCATCTAAAAAGTTTTGGAGATTTTCGTGTAATAAAGTGTAGTATTTTTCTTGATTTAAGCAACCATCTATGAAAAATGGCCCAATTAATTGCTCACCTAAAATGCCACACCGAACATTTACGTTGAAACGTCTTTGAAAATTATTTTCAATTACAAATCTCGGATTGTCTGCACTCCACTGTCGATGTATGTTTCTATTAAAAATACCGTTGTTGCTAAAAGTGCATTCATCAGACCAAATTATCCTTCTGTAAAAATTCGGGTCTTGTTCTAATGCATTTAAATAAAAACGACAAAACTGGATTCTTCGGCCAGGATAATTTTGTTCTAATGCATGAACTTTTCGAGCTATGTACGGTTTAAGTTTGTGTTTTCTTAAAATACCATGAACTGTAGTTTTTGATAACCCAATATTATGTGGAATTTCGCGAATCGAAGTTCGTGAATTTTGCTGTACTGCAAGAAGAACATCTAATTCCTTATCTTCGGAGAATTTCCGTTTTTGTGTTTTTGGTTTGGTAAATGATCCATAATTTCTTAAATTCTTTTCAATTCTCTGAAATATTTTCGAACCTGGAACTTCTCTGTCCGGAAAACGAGCACTGTACCGACGAACTGCTTGAAGGCGATTTTTATTACATTCAAAGAACACTTGTAACATGTCCGTTAATTCATTGTTATTCATTTTTAACGAAAATACGCTTTTTGTTGCGGCAAAACGTTCAAACAGGATAATACAGAAAACTTAATAAAGTCAAACTGACACTTAAGGCACATTGACATAATGCTAGTGGACTGGGCCAAGTCTACTATAATGAAAGATGAAATTTATAAAGTTTTTTTTTTATTTTTTATTATTAGGAGATGTGCGATATGTGTTAAACAAGGTGGCGGGCAATTTCAACATTTATTGTAAAGTGTTTTGTTTCTTATAATAATATTTATAATACTTACATTTCAAATGTTTCATGACACATTCGAATATTTATAAATAGAGCTGAGGATGTTTGCGGTACGGCAGGACCGTATGTAGTGCATCCCCACATTTAACTATTTATCTAAATATTCTCTGAAATGATTTGCCGGATCTCATAAATTAATAGAGTGATATTTTAGTATGCACTGGATATTGTTATTATACAAAGCATAATAGCCATTTGTATTTATGGATCATAAATAATAATACGCATGTATTTGTATTTGGTTGTGAATTCAATTTAAACTTAAAACGAATCGTAATATTTTAACGACAAGCCGTCCTTACAATACATGCATTCGAGACAAAGTGTGCAACTCTACGAATAACTTCCATAATTGATCGAAAATGGACATTTTGGAGCTGAAGTAAAGCCCCTATTCTTAGAAAATTTTATTACTGTCGTTAAGAACTATTATTATAAACAACAAAGGCCTTTTATTAGTGTTGAAGTTTTAGTATCATTGAATTTCCATGTTGTAAGTAGTCAATTGTAAAGTGTTCATTCACAATATTCTAAAACAAGGTGTAAATTTAACTAAAATCCAGAAAAACACATTCTGATAATATATTACTAGATTAGAAGCTGTGTTTATTACTATTTATTATATTATTTTTATAACCAAATGCAATAAAAGCTACGAAAACAAAAGAAACCTCGATTTATTAAAATCTTGTCACACAGCCTTTCAAAGCCTGGCAGCACATATTTTGCATATATTTTATATATACTACCTACTTGAACTAGATGAATGAAGTTAGAAGTTATAGGTTATAACTTCTAACTTCACTGTCGTTTGATTAATGAAAACAATTGAAAACAAATAAAACACTGCTATCTTATAGTGTTTTTAATGCTATTAAATTTACTTTTTGTTTAAATAAAACCGGACAATAAATAACGGAATTATGAATGTTGGCGTTTTTTACGGGACAGTCTGTATATATTTACGTGTTTGTGTTGCAATTAAGTTATAAAAAAAAGAACTCAAAGAACACTCTATTCGTTTATCTTAACAACACGCATGAAAAACGTTACTCGTAATCAAATTATACTTAACATTTATTAACATCTATTTTTTGGCTTTCAAAAACTTCGTATTACTTATTTATGAACGAAATCAATAACTTTTATATAAACGATAGCCGAAGGCAGCGGATGTTAAAAGAAAAGCACAGAGATTAACAAAAAAAGCGGAACGGAAAAAGCATTTATTGAAAAATATTAATAACTTACGAAGACACTTTCCGTATGAATTCTTTTGTGAATTCGAAATCGCTCAAGTATATGGGTCCGCTAGTAATAAACATTACTAATAAACAATTTTTCATTCGGTATATGAGCATATGTACATGTGTGTACTGTAAATTCGGTTTTATATTAAAAATAATGTATTATTAAATTAATCTTTAGCGAGAAAACGTTTAGATTATATTGGAACAATAAAATGGATGACTATGATTACGAACAGAATACAGAATAAGTATACCATATTATATTTAGTATCCCAATATCTTAAAACTAATTAATAAGTTTGAGTGTAAAATATTTACAATACGAGGGCCAAGCTACAATTATTGAGAATAGAAAGATTGATACAAGTTTTCTGAATTTTTATTTTAAATATGTTCAAAGTAATTCCCATCAACAATAATACACTTAACCATTCTTTCCTTCCATAGTTCAAAAGCGTTCAGACACCTGTCTTTAGGAGTACTATCAAAAAAGCACTTAACGGCGATATCAATCTCTTCTTCTGACTGGAACCTTTTCCCTCTCAAATGGTTTTGAACCAAATGTCACGCATCGCTAAATCCGGTGAGTAAAGGATATTCTATAACTTTGATTTTGTTTTCAGCTAAATACTGAACAGTTATCCCTGCTGTATGGGACGACGCGTTATTATGATGTAAGATAATTCCCTTTCTTGTCACCTTACTGAACACAGTAGGCAAACAATTTTTAACATACCATTCAGCGGTAACTGTCTTCTGATCTTCTAATTTAATTGTGGCCACTAAACCCGTACTTCTAAAGAATACTGCGCACATTATCCAGATTCGGCTTTCTTGGTGAGTGGGAACATTAGAAAAGGTATGTACGTTTCATCTCCAGTTACAATTTTAGATATAATTTGATGGGCTCCAGCATTCACCATATCTAAAGTTTGTTGGCAAATTCTAACACGTTCTGCTTTTTGTAAATCTGTCAGATGATGGTGTACAAACCGAGCTACAACCTTTTTCAAATGTAAATGTTCGTCCAATATTGGTCCCACTTGCGAGGATTCAATCTTCCGTTTGGACTCATCATGGCATAGGTAATGCGGTGGTTGTCCTCTTCCACCATCTTCTTCACTGCAGCAATATTTTTGGGATTAACAACAGTTGTAGGAGGCCAGCTCCTTTTCTGTGAACAACCGAATTACAACCTCGTTCAAATTCTTTATACCATCTGTAAACAGTAGCCAATGATCGTTCGAGATCCCCAAATGCCAAATTTAAACTTCCCTCGCACTCATACGCGCTCAAGCCCTTCTTGAAATCATAGTAAATTATTATCCCAAAGTTCTCTCGTGATAATTCCATTTCTTCGATAACAGAAGCGTTTTCTATAGGTTATTTCTCAGACACTATTCAACCCAATTGCACAAACTAAACTGCATTTGACAGATAAAATAATGGACTATTTAATAAACAACAATTTGTTTTTCATAGGTAACTAGATTTTTCTATTCTCAATAATTGTAGCTTATCCCTCGTATACTAGCTTATGTGAAAAAAAGCATTAGAGTAATGATACTACTGTCAGAAAATGATTCTGAACAGTTATTTAGCCATAATTTCTGAATAGAATTGGGTACGTACTATTGGATATATTGTAAAATAATTTTAAGAGAATACTATTTTTTAATTTTAAATTTGGGTAGTTTCTATATAAATACAATTTATAGTACTCTTACTAAGAACTAATTTATGTATTTTGTTCCGTGTAGAAGATCAACTTGTATATACTTTATTCGATTTTTAATATAATCTATTGTATGCGACAGATTTCTCTACTTTCGGATATTTATTCCTTCTGTTTCGTCTTTTTAATTTTTCTTTTATTTCGTTGCTCCATTCCGTCCGGATATCTTAAATATCGCTATTTTTTTCTTCATTTTTCAATATAACCTTAAATGAACCTCGTCCAAAATACATGGGCATTTCTTTTTATAGGAAGAAAAACTTACTTCTAAAATATATTATCAAATTCTAGGGCTGTTAAAAAGATATCGGGAGTTTCCGTTTAAAAAGACCATATCAAATTCACTATACTAAGGTGCGTTAAGTATCCATATGCTCAGAAAAACTTATCTGTTTTACTGGTGCATATTAAATTTTAAACCTACATCATCGTGAAGTGTGGTGTATTTTACTCCATAAAATAGTCAGATATATGTACATTAAAACTTAATGAAACATACATATCCCTAAAACACTCGTGATGTTTTCAAGTTTCGGTAGTTATTTTGATGTAAGGGCATCTTAACACGTTACACGAGCTAGAAGAAATCGTTTTCGACAGAAATCCGAGCATTAAAACAGGAAATTTTAAAGGTATTAAAGTAAATACATAGCCAAAGTATCCATTTTATATTTAACTTAAATAATTTATTTACTAATAATCTTGAGTATTAAGTGTTTGTATATTCGTAGCATATGAATATCTACGAATACAGACTTATATATATATTCTAAATATGTATTATTTTCTTGGTTATTTTATTTTCGTTACGGTTTCTTTGTCCACGCGCTTCTTTTATCTTTTTTTAGCTTATATTTTTATACTTTATGCTTGAAGTATATGTATATCTCCCTTCTTTCCTTGTTGTCTATAGATAGTTCTGTCCGCCGTGTTTTATTAAGTCTTTGCGACGGGCATCGCAGGCATGAAAGCTTGTTTTTTCCTTTTAACGTCCAATTATATTTTTGATTACACCCATTTACGCCATTTTTTGTGGTAATACTGACAAAGCGTATAAACTTATTAATTGTGGAATATACAAAGAAGCGTATTATTGGTTTGACTGTTTCAAGATTTCATGAGATTAATGTGCGAAAAATTCATTTTGAAACATAGTTCCTCTGCACATGTAGAAATTACATTGAATTGTGAGATGACCGAAATAGACCGAAAATCTGTTTTCTCTTATAATGAAATTAACGTTTCCAAACAAAGTTTGCTTTCAATGAATAAAAATTACTGCGAGAAAATAATAAAATAAAACTAAATAGCAAGTTATTTTGTGGCGGTCGTACAAAATCTAACCCATTCTTGTCGTCTCATGCACTAGCCACACGGTGGTAAACATTCAACGTATTCGCAAACTCATTTTTCGATATCGGCTGGGAAATGTCAGCAACGACTGGCATTAGCATCAATAGCTGGAAACAATTGTAAATTATGTGCTCGGTGGATTCCACGCTTCTGCGTGTGGCCAAGGACTGGTATCAAATAGAGGGACATGTTTTTTTAACCATATTCTAACGTATAATAAATCTTGAGTTCATTACTACATCCCTGCATCAAGGCTTTTCGATATGGAGCAGCGTTTGAAAAAAGAAGATGATTTAGTAAAAGCTGAAACTCGATTGTCAATGCGCAAACTTATAATAATTGTCTTCTTTCAAATAGCAAGGACGCAGTGCTAGTTTTCTTATTGAAGAACGTGCAATCAATATCGGACAAAACGACTTATTCTTTTCACACTCGAAGTACACTTTGATTGTTTCTATGCTGGTATTCTGTATGAATAATTGTAAAAATATATCATAAGCAGACGTAACTTGACTTTGTGATAATAACAATTACAAAAATTAGGAATACGTTGTCTGAAATTGGTGTTCTGGGATCTCACATCACCCTCGGAATACCCGCAAGCTATTTTCGGTTATTTTAAAGCAAACGAATTCAAGGAATACCGTATACATATACAATATATATATTGAAATATGACGCGCTTTCCCGTTAGGGCTTCTAATGAAATAATACACCTCCACGTACGGGCGTCTATTGAAAAGAAACTGAGGAGCTATGAAATAATAATAAGTAATAGTAAATAATAGCGAATAATAGTACTTCAACTGATAGTTTATATTGGGCGCCTTTATTTGAACATATAACATTGGTATACGAGCTGATAGTACGCAGTATTTTCGATTACAAATAGATGTCGTTAGAGAATGACTAAGATACTGTATTTATTTGACTCTATCTCTGGATCATCGCAAGTAATTACTAAAAGCTGATAAATAATAAATTAACAATATAATTGAGATATTTTTAGCTACGCATAGATAAATAAAAAAACTTCTTTAAAATAACAAGTGTAAAAAATTTATTCAACACAAGATATCTATACACTTTAATGTGCAACTTAGCTAAACAGCAAAGTAAGGTATTATAAATTTACGTTTGTAATAACATATGTGAATAATTGTGGTTATGTTTCCCACTTATTATTTCAGAAGCAAAGACTGTTATAATATAAATACGTTAACAATGTTAAATGGTAAGTACAATAGGAATATCACTAGAAAATATTCTTTGCGTTAAATTAATCAAAATAGTTATACTTTCAAAGTATAAACAAGATATATTAAGTAAATTTTGAATTGATAATAAAGAACTATTTGTTGTGCTTTTACTAGATAATGTGAACCTGTGGTTTGTAGAAAAGGCAGCAATATGCCGGGATGTCTGCAGCAATAGTCGGCCAAACAGGATCGGAAAAGATATTCTTGAATGGTTCCGGTACTTCTGCGTATGGTTCAATGTGGGGTATGGTACAATGGAATAATGCAGGTACGTAAAATTTTATTACGTTCAGTAGCTTCGATGTTCGGTGTCCAACACCAAAAGATGCTATTGTCGTTTTCTTGCCGATTTTATTCGGGTAAAAATTGTGTTAACCGTTGCGTTAGGATAATGGGAACCCTTTTGTATATATTTTTAAATTTGTATCACTAATATTTCTATATTTAACAAATTTTCAAAACGGAGAACTTTATTTTCGATGCAACGCTATGCAAATTCTAATACTGACGCTAACCTTAATTTATTTTTACCAAATCCTTATTAGAAAGCAAACATTATACTTTTTACAACCAGTTATATTAATTAAATTATAAATGTAATAATGACTGATGGAAAGATAAAATTAATATTTGAATTTACAGGCATATATGAATTGCTTTTAGATGTTAGGTTAAGTTACAAGTTTGAATAGAAATATAACCTGTTCGCGATTTTTCTATGTTTGAAAGGTGGGCGTGTTCAATTAGTATCGATATAAAATTCAAATGTAAATAAATAATATCTTTTTTAATTTCGCGCAATTGACTTGAATGACAAAAATGAAAATTAAAAATATAAAAAGTAAATTTTGAAATAATTATAATTTAATCTGAAATATACAAAGTTGTCGTGATATTAATTTATTAATATTTCTACACTAATTTTACAAGTTGTGTCCACCAAATGTATTTATTCAATAGGATGTTTCCCTTATATTAATTTCTACCTTCTCAGTTACAGTTAGCTGGAATAACCGGGCTGTACGTATCACAATATATATATATATATATATATATATATATATATATATATATATATATATAGTATATTTAGATAGTCGGCGATTTAAGAACTGCTTTATTTTAATATGTATATATTTAAAATAATCTCTTACGTGTTTCAGCAATTACTGTTTTTTCAAAGAATTTTAAATTATAAATGACAATATATTCATGTGATATATATATTTGAAGCTGTCATAGATAAAAATTACATTATTTCAAAATTCATCACAAATTTAATAATATTAATTCATGCCTTAGGATTCCCCAATAGCTTGACGCCAATAAAAGGGGGCAATAAAAAATGCCTCCTGTTATTAGTAAACATTAGTAAACATGTTTCAATTGTAGGGCTGAGGGACCATTGTACTGTTAATCCAGACATTACAGATATTACAGTTTATGTACCTCAAATTTATCAAAGTGTCCATGAACGTAGTCTTACAGAAGGGGTTTCCTTGCATCGCGATAGCGCTCGGGCATGTTGCTATTCGAACAAGTGAATATTTGAATGATGGAAAAATGAAAATAATGAGTCATTCAGCGTATAATCCAATCCTGGTATCTAATGATTTCTTTCTGTTTCCCAGGGCAAAGGATAAGTACGGAGTTTAGCTTTCATATTGACCGAAGTAACGGTTGATGCATTTAAAAAAGTGACAACCTAAGATAGAAAGCTGATTAGAGAAAAATTTTTGAAGATTGGTATTCGCGGATTCAAAAATGCATTGACCATGGAGGTAAATATTTTGAGAAATTATAAATAAATGTGTTTCTTGAAAAAATGTATACTACTCTACTAAACTCAACAGAAAAAGTTTATATTCATCGATATAGGGATTTTATATAAAGCCATAAACAGTAACCTGATGGTGTCAATATTGTCTGTTGAATTAACAATGTGCAGCAATTTGTCAAATTCTGTAGCACAAGGTATAATTATTAGATTTAATAATTACACCTTGTGCAATAGCGACTGATATTATCAGAGGCTTCATAAATAGATCGGAAAAGAGTGTTCGTCATATAGAACAGTCTTTGAATTATGTAAATCCTTTCGGGATGGTCATGAACGTATGTCGAACTTGCGTGTGTGCATGCTGCCGTTAATGCTGATGAGACTTGGCTACTCCATTACATCTCAAAAAGAATGTTACCGTGGAATGGCGTCATTTAAAATCGCCTCGGCCCAAAAAATTCAAAACATGATGGTTATGTTGGCTGCCAAAGTAATGACGACTGTATTCTGGAACGCTATTGGACCAATTTGCATCGATTTTCCTAAAGAAAGAAAAACGATTAATTCAGCTGATTAGTGCGCTCCCTGGAAAGGTTAAGCTGACCATATTCGCCTATACTCTCGTCCACATAAAGCCCATCTAACAATACATTGGTTAAACTTTGTTGGGAAGTAATGCCTCACCTCTACACAGTCCGGACTTAGCCTCGAGTAACTATCATCTCTTTGGACCACTGAAAAACTTATTAGAGAGCAAGCGATTTGTCTCTAATGAGGAAGTGAAAGATGCGTTGGAAAATTGGCTACGTCGCCAACCGAGAGAACTTTTTCCGACGGTAATATAGAAGCTATCGAAGCGAAGGGGCAAGTGTATTTTAAAGACGGGTTGTTACTTAGAAAAAAAGGATGTATATTGTTACAGTTTCTGAGTGTTTGGTTTTATTGTAATTACAGTAGTGATGTTCACAGCAACTTTCATACTTTTACCAGTCTTGAGCGACCAATAGTTTCGTTAAGCAGTTTAAAACTAAATTTAGTATTGTTTTCACCATTTTGTAAAAAAAATTAATGTATTTAATATTTAAGATGATTCAATTTAGTTTAATCAGAAAGTTGTTGATTCAAGTTATATAAGGATTTTCGTGCTTAGTAATGCATTTTATTTGTTCTTTTTGTTACTATATTTTAAGAGCGTCATAGAATATGAAGCCTTAAGTTTACGTATATAAGACTTATATCCGATTGTGAACGGGTACTCAAGATCTTGCGTATGCGTATGATATGTGCCTGTATTCTTTCCATACTCTTTTATGTGCTCTAATATATACAGACTGACGAATATACACTAACGTACAAGAGTTCGACTTTTGATTTTCTGCATTTTGAATTTATAGATAAATTATGTTCGTTGATAATTATATATTTATTTAACTGATTATATACTTTAATTTAGCTATATACTGGGCTTCACTTTTTCAGTTTTGGTTAAAATATTCTACGGTTTTCTGAACTATTTCCTTACGTTTGTCAATTTTATTAACTACAAAAACGTTTATAATAAACATGTTTCTTTTTCTTTAATGTGGAACGTTTACTTTTACTTAATATTACCTCCAATTTTTCTGAAATTACTCTAGTCCTTCGGTGGTTAGTACATTAGCCTGAATACGAACTCCGCGTGATGTATAATTTCTACGACAAGCAGCTCTTAAATCTCGGTGGAGCCCTTTCTAATTTTTAGTCAGTTTATCATCGTTTCGACAAGAATCGCTCGACTATCTTCACTGAGTTTTACGTCGTTAGTACTCCAGTTTTCGTGAACTTTTATTGTTGCACGTTGCGTGTAGCAATATATAATAGTAATTTGTAATTTGTATCGACCAGAAAAAAATAAAATGCAGGTCAAATCGGTCAAATTTGAATCACCCGTATAATAATTGTTATTAAAAAATATTTTTATAAACTTCAATTTCCACATTTCAGTCCCGAAGATACTAGTGGTTATGTCTTATGATTATAAAATTATATTACAAATTTAGAAGAATATCTTATATTAAATATAAGATTTATTTATGTGCAGGTTTCACTCATTAATCAGCTACTAACTATGCTACAGTATAACACTTTACAATTTATTTGATATATAATTTAAAAACAAAAATTCTAATGGAACAAATTAAACTAATTGATAAAGTTTACTGATATTCTATGGCACATAACTTTCAATTTATTGGATATTCAGTTATATAGATTTTTAATTTTCAATAGCTAAACACTTTTATAAACAAAATTCTAAATAAAAAATAAAGCTACATAAACTTTACTATACATAAAAATATTTATATAATGGAATACTTTTCTTTTGGGGTATTATAATAAGAAGTTGTGAAAACAAACATTCTTCTTCTTTTATTTCAACATGTGGGCCTATATTTTTTCTAAATTGTCTCACATAAAACAACATATAAAGATAAAGCGAATGAAACACTGAAAAAGAAGTACTTACATAGCACGTGAAGGACGATTTGCGCAGTAACGTCTTCACCGACTCCATTACGAGCCGTGCATTGATATATACCCGCCTGGTGTCTATCTACTTTATCCAGCATAAGGGTCTGAGTAACCATAGTTTGCTCTCCACCTGGAAGCAAGTTATTCTTACGGGACCACGTGATCCTCGGTACAGGATTGCCGGAGGCTTTACATTCCAACCTAACGGAAGATCCCTTTTTCACTTCGACGCGTCCATTCGAAGAAACATAGTGGATGCGTGGCGGAACTGAAATAATTAAGTACGTTAGTTCGCCATGCAGAAACCCTCTTGGGATTTTGTAGTTTAACAAACTAGGCGCGAAGGAAATATATTTTATTAGGAAGGCTTCGCAAAAGGATAATAAAGGATTTTATTTGAGTTCGTGAATCATTTCTGAATATATACTATATTTATGATTCCCTGCTGACATTCCCAATTTCTTTGTGATGATATTGGTCGAAAGCTCAGAATTTATGATATTCGTGGTATAAATATTCTTACATACATATACAGGCTGGCCCAAAATGACCGAAGGAGTTTGAGTTCATTATAACTTATTATTTAAGACATAATTATTAATTTTTTTAAATTTTAAATACAGTATATTAATGGAGAATATTTTTAATTTAATTATGAAAAATTATATCTCGCAATGATCGAAGGGGTTTGAGTTCATTATAACTTCTTATTTAAGACATAATTATTAATTTTTTTTATTTTAAATACAGTATATTAATGGAGAATATTTTTAAAAAAATTATATCTCGCAATGGATCGTTGATTTGAGAAATAAAGGTCAACGATTTTGGCACGTTGTTCAATTGTGTACTGTTCCATTTTAGATTCCCGAAGTCTTCTTTACAAAATACTGAAAACAAAAAAAAAAATTATAATAAAAGAGTTATAAGGAATTAAAACCCCTTCGGTCATTTTGGGCCAACCTGTATAAATGAAAGAAAATTTTAAATTTGTCGAATCATTAATATTTTTACACTGTTCCTATTAAATGTTATTATTAAGAAATTTTGGTTGAATACAAATACTATATGGGATTACACATGCAGTTTGCACGTCTTCATTTATTGGTACTACTTGCATTTCGTTAGTATTATTAAGGACTTGCGGTCGTGTAGACATATTTGAATTAGCTTATTCAGTTGGGATACATTTTTATTATATTTGTGGTATATTTCGCAAATTTTTGTTGGCAACTAGATGTTTACGCGCGAAGTAAGGTTTGATAAAATTTATAATTCGTGCAACAGGTAAGTTTTTAGTGAAATCGCTAAGACCAGTGATATTATTGTAACAGTATTTGAAAAAAGTTCTTGTATCTTTCTGTTTTTACCTTTAAGTCAGCCTCAACATTGAAATAACATGTTAGGCAACATCTATAGTTTATTCTAACTTTAAATTTTAAAAATAAATTTATAAGTAATTGGCGTACCAACAACTGTATCAGATATTTTTTTTAAGAACAATAATTAACATAGAGTGCCAGACGGAGAGGCAAGGGGTTATATTTTTGTTTCATTTCCGCTATGTCTGTTACTGTTCTAGACTCTAAACGAAAATTTAAAATATAAAGAAAATTTAGTTCTCTGAAGAGTTATTGGCATCTCCTAATTACTGTAATTATTACAATGCAAAATACCGAATATATAAATTTTTATAATAAAATTTTTATGTCTTTATTAATCTTCGTAGGCAATTTATTTCAGATATTTTGTACATTTCAGTTTGTCTAAAGTACACTTTCTCTCTTCTTCATAGAATACGTAAAATGTCTGCAACGAATAAAGGGTGCGATTATTTAGACGAAAAGTTAAAGAGTGTTATTAAAGCTGTAGAAAACGTTATATCTGAAAAAGAGGTGCGATTTAGTTCAAAATTCAGTTTAGAATTAATAATTGCAGCAATAAGCCAGGTATGACCCTAAGACCGTATTGACAGAAATGGAGGAATTTGATCTGAAGCAGTGGATATTGCAATACCATAAAAGAAGCTTTCCATGTAACATGGAGGACGTCATTGTGAAGCAATTTTTGGATGCAAAACCGAGATTAAATGCTTTTAAGAACAATTGTCTTGAAAATTGGTTCTACCGTGTTTTTTCTTTTGAAGAGATCCTGAGATTACAGAAAGAACTTCGAAAGTGTCAAACGTGTATGAGAAAACACTCAACAATATTCTTTTGAAATTATCTAGTATATTTAATGACGATGAAATCATGCTTCAATTATGTCCGGAAAATAAAAGTTATTCGCACCGAAAGGACCAAAGAATGTTCTTAGATTTTGCACAAACTAAAACAGTCACTACAGTCATATTACCTTCTCACCATCGGGGAACATAATACCACCTACAATTGTCTATCCATATAAAAAAGTACCTGCTACAATTTCTCTATCAGTACCGTGAGACAACATTCATGCTGTCCAATTTTTTTTATGAATACATAGCGAACGTCAAGTGATAATTTGAAGCTGCTTAAAAACAGCTGAATTTTTGCGAAGAACTATATTCCTAAATCCAAGCGGCAATCTCAACAGTAGAAACATTATGGTACTCCTTCTCGAAATATCAAGACATTTCCATTGGCGGATGGAGTAATGACTACGATTTTTTTTTGGGGGGGATTCGAAAAGAATAATTTTCATAGATTGTCTTGCAAAGGTCCGCTCTACTAAATAAATTGACTTGCATCATAACGTTTACATTGCGTTTTTCATAATTCATATATATACAAGCAGTATGAAATGACAGTTATGTCTATTTCCGGATAATGTGTACTGATGGTTAGTAATACCGGTATCTGCACATTCCGAATGGATATGGCTTTCACACATTTTTCATTTGCCCGCACAACCTGGACGCTTGGCGTCGCGACGTGTTGTGTCATTCTTAGGAAAATGTGATTTTGTCATTTTTAGAAATTAATAGAACAAATTATGGCGGCAATTGCATGTAATGTGGGAATTTAATAGTTATTAATTATCATTTACATTGCGTTTTTCATAACAAGTTTTTTATTGCCCTCGTCATAGAACTCTGCCACCTGTGAATTAAGCCATGCTGTAACACTGTCTGCAGATAAAATCTACAAGAAGGACGCTTTTCTTTTCTCAAAAAACATTAACTTCACCTTCAACATCTTAGCGTGGCAGAAAAGTTAGTGCCGATCCAAGTCTCTTTGTTTTATGATCTTCGGTAAGATGTTTTGGTACCCATCGTGAACAAAATTTACTTATACAATACTCATCGAGCGCGTTAAATGATGTTGACGGTATCGCCGGTATCTTATTAAAAAATAAGCTTTACGCTTATCTTAAAATTCTATAACTGCAAAATTTAATTCATAATAACGCGTTATATATAAAAATAGTATGCAAGTAACTGTTCACGGACAATTTACTAGCTAATATGCAGGTTTTTTACAATTGGCGAATTTACCGGAGATAAACGAAAGATGCAATCGGAACTTATCCGCGACTATGTGTAGAATGTACGAGGGTGGATCAATAAATACCCGTGTTAGGAAAGAAGACGCAAGTTTTTCACAAATTTTTTATTTATTTTTCAACGTAATCACCTTTTAGTACAATACACTTTTCCCAACGTTTCTGCCATTTCTTTAACCCCTCCAAAAAATACGATTTGTCAAACTCTGCAAAATACGCTTCTGTCTCGACGATAACCTCCTCGTTTGAGCTGAATCTTTTTCCCCCGAGCCACGTTTTCATATTAGGGAACAGAAAGAAGTCGCAGGGAGCCAAGTCAGGCGAGTACGGTGGGTGCGGCAGCAATTCGTAGGCCAGTTCATGCAACTTTGCCGCGACAATTCTGGATGAATGTGTTGGTGTATTATCGTGGTGAAACAGCACTTTTTTCTTAGCCAAATGGGGCCGTGTCTCCTTCAATTTTATATCGAATCGGTCCACAATAATTCACTGTAGTACTGCCCCGTGACCGTTCTTCCTTTCTGCAAAAAGTCCATAGAATTATTCCGTTGGAATCCCAAAAAATCGTGGCCATGACCTTTCCGGCCGATGGGACCGTCTTTGCCTTCTTCGGAGCAGATTCACCCCGAAAAATCCATTGTTTTGACTGTCGCTTGGACTCTAGCGTATAATAATGGATCCAGGTTTCATCAACGGTGACGACTCGACGCAAAAACTCCTGCGAATTTCTCTTAAAGAGGTCCAAACACTGCTTCGACATTGACAACCGTATCCGCTTGTTGTCCACCGTAAGCAATCGCGGCACCCATCGGGCCGACACCTTTCTCACCGATAGCTTATCATGTAGAATATTAACTGCCGTTCCGTACGACACGCCTACGGCCTCTGCTACTTCGCGCACTTCGTTCGGCGATCAGCGAGAATCATGTCGTGGACCTTTTCAACGATTTCCTCGGTAACCACGTCTGCCGGGCGGCCTTGGCGCTCCTCATCAAAAACAGATGTACGACCAGGTTTAAATTCGTTGAACCAATATCTTACGGTTGTCATAGATGGTGAAGGGTCCCCATAGACAGCATCCAACTTCGCTTTTATTTCTTCGCATGTTTTTCCATCCAAAAATAAAAAGCGAATTACGGATCGATATTGCTCTTTTTCCATTTTATCGAGAAACACGAAACACGTGTGATACAACTGGCTGCCAAATAAAAACTAACCTATGAATCAGTCTGAAATTTATTATGGTGTTGTCTGACAGATGGTGGTACACGACGGTAATGCCAACTTCCCTCAGCAACGCCACCTGTCTTCAAACACGGGTACTTACTGATCTTCCCTCGTATTACGTAATATAGAAAATAAAAATCTGCTATATAAACGTAATACACCATAATTACATAAAAATTCATGATCTAAATTAACATCATGTTTTTAAATTAAATAACCATTTCCTTAAAAGTTAAGTAAATAAGTGCGGACATCTACAGCTTCTATATTACACTTAAGGGATAAACTTAACTGAAGGTAGGTACAGCTATGAATAAGCGTATTGTTAACATAACCTTATACGATTCATGTAAATGAACGTTAAGTGTTGAACATAATATTTTCATTGTTACTGGGAATTTCGAAGTTTAAATCACTCTATATACACAAGTAAATTATTTTGAATTTACTCAAATTCTAACAAGTATTTGTTCTATAATAGTATATTAAAAAACAAGTTTCATAAGAAACGTTTTAAAGCACAAATTCAGGTTTAAAAAACGAGTGGCGAAGCTTCGTGTTTGTTAAAGAATGAGTGCTTTAATGTCTTATGATCTTTGAACATCTTTTTATGCTATTTTTTGCAATTAGCTTTGTTAATGTATTTTTTAAGAGAAAACGAGACAAAATTTTATATTTTAGGAAAATTTTATGGCAGTTGGTAACGCAAAATTCAAATTTTTGAATTTAATTGACTATAGTCGACTTAAATTAACTAAAACCAAAGAACGTTATTTCCTCTTCATAACAAAATATTTGTTATTGTTTTGTAAATATAATTAATTACCGTATAATAATATGTTTATTAATTGTCAGTTTAATCATAACCTTAAATTGTCACTATGACTACTGACTTATAGACGTAATGTGACTTTAAAATTGAATTTAAAACTTAATCCGATAAATGTTTCATGCTTTAATGATTTATAAAAACACTCATTTCGAGTGCTTTAAGCTTCTCTTAGCAACGCTAATTTCAAAAATGGAACAAAAACACAAATATACGGAGAACATAATATTAACTAGATGGTTATAATGGAAATTATATATGCATATCCGTCCAAAATGAAGATACATAAATTTGTATTTATTTAGTTATAGTAATATTAGTATATTAAGCTGAATTTAAGTGATATGGGTATGTTAAGTTAGATTGATTGTAAATAAATCATTCATATAGTTACATTCACACGCATACATCATTATAAATATCTCAAATGAGGTAAAGATTCAAGCCAATATGTATTTACATTTTAATATGGGAGTAATTCTACTACATTTCCGAGTATATTTGGTGACAAAACCTTAAATGGTAAGTTTGAATCATACACAGATGATAAGGAATCAACGATTAGCATGTTGTTAAATAGATTTCCGGGAGCGTCTCTGTTGTAATGAGATTATACAGGATGCACGGCTTAATTGCGTCGCTAATAACGTACATTTAATGGGGCGAACAGAAAAGGTAAAATTCAAGATAGAGGCAGTTTTCGCTTGGATATTTAGTTTGTTTCATTTAAAATTAGAGCATTTAATACCCGTAAAAATAACAATACGATATAACTTGATATTTGTTTAAAATAATTTACCAGATTCTAATTAATGTATCCAAATAAGAGTGCTTATTAATTCTTAGAGAATTAACAAGTACTATTAATAAACAATTTTGTTAGAACATCGACATCGAATTGTTTATATCACATGCGAAATTAGCAAAAGTTAAATTCTTTTAAATAGCATTGTAGGTTCATATATTATACAGCGATGGGCAAATGTGGGCAACCATGTAAATATCTGTTAAATTAAGAAATATATAGTAATCAAATTTTAAACGCGAAAATTAGAAATTGAGTGCGATAAATTTCAAGTAGTTTTTAAATATACAGTGTTGAAAAAAATGTAATGAACTAAAATTATACTTTTTTAAATTGAACGACCATGCATTTTTATTACGTTTTTGGATTTTCCTCGATAACATGATTGCTTACACCTTTAACTACCACAAACTAGACAAACTAGACATTGTGATAAAATTACAATATAAATAGTATTCTTGAAACTTTGAATAAATTCTATCAATTCACTGAGTCCAACACATTGAGTTTCAAGTTTTCGTAGTGTTTCACTAATAAAACCATAGTTTGCTTTAATCAAAGCTAACTCTATGTGGTTTATTTAGTAGGGGAGGGTGGGCCACCACGAGACACGTGCACCTTGAGACAGAAGTAATAATTTTGTAATTCCCGCATTTAGATTAGTTGTGGCGGCCAGAGTAGGCTGTAGAGCGGGGTCCAGTCATTTGTTTAAAGTTTCAGCACTGCCAGTTCTTCTTGTGCAGTTTATATAAGTTTTTCTTATTTCGCATATGGGTAAGTTACATTATTATTACTATTTAACATATGAAAAAATACGTACCAATATATTTTTCCAAAATTATCATGTGCTCAGTTGTTTGTAGTTGAGGTTAAGTTCTAATACTGTCATTACAACGATATAACATTTCGTGGAACAATGGAAAACTGAAAAAAGTGCAGGAAAAGATTGGCTGTACGGGTTTTTAAAAAGAAATCCAGATATTAGTATTAGACAACCTGAAGGATGTAGTCTCTCAAGGGCAACATCGTTTAATCGCCATAATGTTAATCGATTTTACGATAATTTAGAAAGTATTTTAACAAGATCTACGGCGTTTTCTGATGGCGCCAGGATCTTCAATTTAGATGAAACATCTACAACGACGGTTCAAAAATAAAAAAAAATTTTGGCCCACAAAGGCGTCAAACAGGTTAATAAGTGTACAAGTGGAGAACGTGGAATTTTGGTCACAACCTGTTGTATAATAAGCGCAACAGGGAATACTATTCCACCAGTAATGGTGTTTCCTCGTACGCATTTTAAACCTCATACGTTGAAAGGAGCGCCAGGGAGATGGTACTCTTAGCCTTGCAAATCCTTCTGGATGGATGACGGTCGAACTCTTCACCAAGGTAATGGGGCATTTCATAAAATAGACATCCAGTTCAGTGACAAATCCTTCGCTACTCATAATGGATAACCATGAAAGCCATCTGTCGATTGCCACGATTAATATGGCGAAAAATCATGGAGTTACATTATTAACACTGCCTCCACATAGCTCACATAAGCTACAGCCACTGGACGTATCGGTGTACGGGCCATTTAAAAGTCTTTATAATGCTTCTATAGATTCGTGGATGATGAGAAACCCTGGCGTACCTTTAACAATTTATCAAATAGCTGAATGCGTTGGCGCAGCTTTTGATGGTTCCATGACACGACGAAATATTATGTCAGGTTTTATAAAAACTGGAATTCACCCATTCAATCGAAATATTTTTACCGACGAGGACTTTTTAGTAAGTCAAGTGACCGATAGGGATATTATAGAAGATAAAACGAATGAAGATAATACAAGTGCTCAGAAAAGAACAGAGGAAAAAGACGATGGGTCAAGTAAAAACAGAAACGAACCTGATATGCAGAACGGAAGCAACGATAACCACAATAGTGAGTTTATTTCCCCAGAAAAATTGTATGGATTTCCAAGCGCTCCTCCCAGAAAAAAGATAAGGAAAATAAATAAAAGAGGAAGCAGCAAAATTATTACAGACACGCCTGAAAAAAATCTAATAGAGGAGGGGGATATTGAAAGAAATAGAACAAAAGCTTTAAAAAAAATGAAGACAACAAAAAGAAATTTAACACGAAAAATAAGAATTGAGTCAGAAACAGGTTCTGAAGGTTCATTCACTTCAGAGAGTCTATCTGACCATCTGGAACTTGAAGAAATTGACAAGGAAAATATTCAAATTGATATTGGTGCCTACGTTTTGGTAGAATTTCGAGATAAGAAAAAAATTTTTTACGTGGCCAAAGTTTTAAACATTGAAAACGACGACTATGCAGTTTCGTTTCTAAGACGTAGTCAAAAAAATAAATCCTATTTTGTCTTTCCAGTTAATCCAGATCAATCTGTGGTAAATTTCAATGACATAAAACATGTTTTACCAACACCTTCTAAAGTAGGAACGACTAAAAGGCAAAACAATTTCTTAAATTTTGGAATTAATTTTGGCGAATTAGATATTCGATAATTTGCCATATAAACACATATTATATCACATATATTTTGTATATTTTATATTATTTAATAATACCGCTAAGAATGTACGTTATTTTGTTTGAAAATAAAAAAGTTTGTTATTTAATTGCTCGTTTTTTAAAGTTCTATATTGTCTCAAGGAGGCCCTTATTTTGGGCCACCCTGAGACGAAACATACTATTTAAAAATCAACATTAATCACAAGAAGTGGTCAAGTAAATTCGATGCTATTTAAAGTAATACACCATTGACGTATATAGATTCTAAAACAGAATTAAGAATAATAAAAAATGGAGTTACTTTTGAAAAAAAAAATGACATGTTAATTTTGTCTCAATGTGGCCCACCCTCCCCTATATCCTTGTAATCTGCAATTGCTATTGAGTCGTTTGAAAAAGAGAGAATGAATTCTCTTATCTGTTCAAAGTTATCTGCATAAAATACAGCGTCATCAAGCCACGTGCCCGATCTTGTTATTACAGGTTGTGGTATTGTATGACATTGTATGACAAATTCAGCAATGAATTAATATCTGGCAATGTGTAACATATTTCTTCTGCTACTCTGCCAAACATGTTATGTGCATCAGATTCGGGTAAAAAGATTTTCAAATTCTGTGCTGACTTCACCATTTATGTCGCAGCATCCGATAACATCAGTAATAGCTTGTCACTTGGAACGGCATTCGGCAAATAAAACCACGTTAAACTATCGCTTATAAATCTTGTTATAGTTAAGTTATTTGTCTTCTGCAATTCATCTGTACTAATTAAAAAGGATTGGCCGGCACAATTTTCATTTAAAATGCCAATCAATAAGTTGGCAATATAGCATCCACAACTGTCTGCTGACTCAGCGACTACCAAATAAATATAATTTTCACATATTGTTTCCTTAATGTTCATCATAGTTTCCTCAAGAAATAGATTAATATATTTTTTTCTTGTAGTTGAGCGACTAGAAACTGACAGCTTCGTATACTTCTCTAAAAAAATTTTAAACGTTGGATTATCCAACTTTGAAAGTGGAAAGTTTGCACTTAAGAAGGTGTCACACAAGTCACAATGAAAACTATTCAGTTCTATATTTTTACTTGTTGAAGTAAACGATTGATTTAGAGTAGCTTGTGGTGTATTTTTAAATCGTATGATATTTTTTTTATACAAATCATTTTCTATATGCCGCGTTAAATGAATTTTTTTGTTGCATTGAATCTACAATAATTAATTGCAGATATTAAAATATGAAATTAAACGTAAATAAATATAAACTTGCAATTTTACTGTAATACCTACAAAACACTCTACCATTTCACAAAATTCAGAATAATCTCTTATTTAAATCGACACACATATGATGATTTCAACATATCAAAAATAACGAGGTAAAATTATGTGTAGATATACTTTCGAGAATTACTAAACACAAATGGCGATATGACTGACCTATAGGTCAACCTCATTGCTCGTAGATTCACCGGAACTCCCCAGACTTGATATGAATATAATTATTCTATTATTATTAAAGTCCATTAAGTGTCTTTGTAAGGAAGTTTACTAACACATTATAAATTTCTTGCGTTTACATTTATTTTAACCAATGTTATATTGGCTGTGACTAATAATATTTCTGTTTTACTAGTGTAACAATAGATTTAGTTTATCTATTTTCAATAAATAAGAATTAATCCACACCTGCAAGCAAATATAATTTGATATAAAGGTATAGTGGAAAACATTTAGAGAATGCCACATACGCCCGAACAAATAGTGCCAGGGTTGGTGTAGGTGATTTAAAGGGCAGATGTATTAGGGATGATTTTTAAAAACTTCATGTGTGAAGTTTGTGAAAATTATGTTTTTAATATAAAAGTACAATATTTCTAATGAATTTAATTGATATTAGGGAAGCAAATTATTATTTACAGACGTATTGAATCTTTAAATCTACCTCGTTTGGAACGGCGTTTGTCGACTCGGCCAGGGATTAGACAGGTAAGAAATTTTACCTGTCAACTCGACCAGAGATTTGTGGGCTATAGGATTAACGGATTATTAATAAATTTAATAACACTGTAAATTTCTTCGTAATTGATACTTACTGTTAATAGTTAGGTATTGTTATATTTTATATGTTCACTTGGAAATAAATAAATTAAAATACCACTTATCTTTATTAACATGCATTTATTTTACAAAAAATAAATATATCTCGTCACGCAATACAATACTATATACAATATTACACATAGTACCTACTTCAACTTGGCAAGTATTTACAACTCACTGATTTGACAAAATAAAATCTAGTGATATTTTTCTTATCATAAGCACTAATTAATTTATTTACAGTATCCATTTTATCTTTAGTATCTTTGCGTAATTTCTTAATATATGTGTTAGCTGTTCTAATTTTAATGTAAACATCAGTTTGAAATAACAACAGAACATTTACAAATTGCATCAAGTTCGGATGACTGGAGTAGAAACTACTATTAAATTTTGAATGGAAAGATTCGCAGCTGTTTGTTGTTCTATATAAAAAATTTGATTTTGAGGCCCATATTTTTGGAGGAAAAGTAGCATTTTGAAAAATATAATATTTAAGTAAATAATTTCGAAATTCAATTAACTGAGGTACACCTGGAGGTAATAAAAAATACAATTCATTATTAAAAAAGTCCAATATTTCGTTTTCATCTAAAAATTGCACACCAAAATATAACTTTAAATAATTTCCAATAATAGAGTCCTTATTTTTACATTCTTGTAGTAAATGGAGTTCTTGAATTTTGCGATATCAACTTTGGCATAAGTGGAATCTGCAGCCTACTATTGTCACAGAAGGCCATATTACAGCGCTTGCCTTGTATATAGCGTGTTCAAAGACAATCACTATTTCTTGTGGTTGCAAAGTTAGTCCAGCATCACTGCTCTTTTCCTTAAGGCGTTGGAATAACAATCGGTAGGTGTCTTCTGTTTTGTTTGCAAGCAAACAAAACACTAGGGGAACATAATGGCCGTTCTTGATACCATGAATTGTGAACATCTGGTAGAAGAACTTTGTACAAAATGAGAAAGTGCCATCCATATAAATTTTTTCCGCTGTACATAGAAAATACAAGTTTGTATAACAGGAAAATATTACTATTTTATCCAAACTGTTAACATCTAACAGGAAATCTTCATCCTTTTCTGTTTTGAGTGCCATGTTTCGAACATGTTCTAAAGCCTCTTGCCGACTTTATGTAGAACTGGAAGTATTTTTCGTCGGGCAATGTACATGTTTCGTCTGATGCAGTCTATATCTTTACTTACAATCTCAGTATCGGGATTTTTTCGTAACTCACTATTTATTAATTTCCCGGGTCGTTCACAAATGTCTTCTGAAGCTTTCCGTTTTAGCAAATTACTTAAAATTTGCCTGGGAAGATTTATGTCAACGTCATGATTGTGAGACTCGTGTGTATGTACAATTTTCTGCTCGTCAATTTAAGTTGTATAAATCCGCATCGGGTACTCTGCGGTTGCAACACTTCCAGCGAATTTGTCCACTTTTTGTTTCATTTGCTCTTGAAAACTTATACTTATTCACCAACAAAAGTTTATGGCCCCTTTCACTGTACATACACTGCACATCCATTCTTCCGAATTTGCGGTATTATACTTAACACGTTACAACACAACAACAACAGCCTGTGGTTGAAGCACTACTAACGATAACACATATTACATTTGTAATATGTAACTATTTATATTTACTTGACTAATAAACTGTGTCCAATCCCTGGCCGAGTCGACAACGCCGCCCGTTAATCCTATCATTAAGAAGAAATACTTTTGGTCCGGTTGACCTGTTCTACTAATCCTCTCCCTCAACGAAAATATCGGGTTAATTACTTTCTGGCCGAGTTGTCATACGCCCGTTTGGAATATTGTTGTCAATATTTTTCTTTAATATACTTTCTTATTTTAGATAATTATTTCGAACTCAGTGTCGCGCTTAAAGTTTATTTTACATTTATCAAATCATAATAATTATTATAGTTTGAATTTATATTGGCTTATTTTAAGGTACAATAAAAATACAAATAAATATGTCATGTTGTCTAAAGAGTATATTGTTATATTTAAATACAGTAATAAAATATATACTTCTTAAACTAACCGATAGAATAATATAGAAATATTTATAGCGACAATTATATAAAGAACAATAATTTACTAAATTCAAAGAAGCAACAACAAAACATGAACACCAAAATAATTTAATCGTAAGCAGCACGCAACCGTTATACAAACACCCCTAAACTGAATCAGGTGAAATATAATGAACTCGCCCAACTCTATATGTTCATAGCGCATTATGACGTATATGGTATTCTCTAAATGTAAATGTTTTCACTATACGAAAAAATCGTCTAGCGAAACACGAGTTTTCGATTAGTTAATAAATTTCAATACGCCCCTTTTAGATCTCTACCAATTCTTTCCTTTCCTAGCAAAAACTGAAAACAAAATTAGTTTATATATATAATTTCTGTTATTATATCAATGATTTGCTATTTATGCATAATGCTGTACTTTTTTGGTGCCTCTATTTGGTTGTACTATTGGGCCATTAACATTGTAATAATTATTTTTATATTCACTAATTAATGCAATTGTGTTAAAACATATCAGTATCTGTGCACATGGATAAAGACAATGTATTTAACAAATGGTCGCTTCAACTGCAGACACATGTGTTTCTATTTAGTGATCTCGTCAGTGCAGATTCAAGTGACGTCTTAAGATTCGCTCCCGCAATAAAAGCACAACCGTATTTCGTCAAATGACAAGAGATATCTCGCGGCATCTGACGGACAAGAGGGGCTTGCCGGTACGACCGCTTTTTCTCAAATTACTACATCATTACAGGGGAGAAAGAAACACATGTGATTGTGTAGTCCATTGGCTCGTAGCCAGATGGGTCAATATACCAAAAAATAGCATATCGATGTATAAACACATCAAGTGTTTACAAATTAACACAAATATGTTAAAACAAATCTCTGTACCTGTTCATATGGACAAACACAGCATATTCAACCAATGGTCACTTCAACTGCAGACACATACGTTTAGATCTAAGGACCTCGTCGGTGCAGATTCACGAAGTAACATCTTAAGATTCACTCTTCAGTTACGCTATAAGCGGTCCTGAGGTCTTACCGCGCTTTCAGCTAAAGACAATGGGCCATTATACACACACCACACATAAAAATTATTAGATATAATTATAAGAAAGATAGTTCTCCTCATTGCGAGTATGTCAAATAAGTTTGAGTGTTAAAAGAGTCCTATCTAAAACATTAAACAGAATGGCGCTTTCCAAAAATTGCAAAGTAGTTATCTGTAAATTTCAATTATTTATTTTATTTTACAATATCTTAGTTTTAGATTCTAAGTTTAGCATCTAGTGTTACAGTACCTTGTATACCATATCAGACTTTTACTTAAGTATTAACATTTATAATTAAATGGCAGTGTATACGGTCTTATAATCGTGAACGAGTGGTGAACCTAAAAGAAGACTTTAAGTTCCTTTAACCCGGAAGGAATTAATAATCTGCATACAGAATCTTCAGTAAAATATGAACATTGTATGAAAATAATAATTTACTTGATAGCAAAACAATTTTAGTACATACCTTTCAAGAAACACGCCCTTTAATTGAATTTATTATAGTAAAAAATACAGTGGGTCTATACACACACACGCACGCACGCGCAGCCATAAGCACAGACATTTGAATACTATGAACAGCAATTACTTTAATTTCAGGTTGTTGTAGTAATTGGTTAAAGTAGCAAAAGTCTTTAATTGGAGACTGTGGTTAAGTTTACTAGCACATTATTTTTTTTTGCGTTTACATTTATTTTAAACCCATGTTATATTACCTGCGAATAATAATATTTCTGTTTTACTAGAGTAACAACAGATTTAGTTTACCTATTTTCAATAAATAAGAATGGATCCACACCTGCAAACAAATATACCCTTATAATATAAATAAATCTCAAAAAAGGCATAAAACTTCTTACTACATTAATATTCATATACAGTGTACGTATTTGACAACTAAGTTATCAGCTTCAATAGGAAAAAATTACAGTGTTGAACATGAGGAAGCTAACACACAAAGATCGCAAACCATTTTACTAGACGTCCACGTATACGCTTCGGCCTATAAGATAATGAGTGGTTATTCGCCGGTTTGTTTGCTCTACGTAGGTATGGTCGCGGTATTTCATATACAATGCGACTGCGAATAAAGACCCGCAGAGAAAGGCACCGAAACGCGGAAACACGAAGAAACATATATTTGTCGCTATTCGAACACACATTACACAGGGGTCACAAAATCAACTTCAAGGTAACTGAAACTATTACAAACATCGAACAACTTCACTCAAGAATTATTTTTTGATTTTAAAATATTTATATTTTAAGATTACATTGAATCAATGAAATTTAATATGTACTTTCCACTCTGCATTAATAATTGTAATACCGGTAATATGAAAAGTATAGGTACTTGCCATTATTTAAGCTTTACTCGAGTTTAACAATAATAATTTCTAGAAATTAATTGTTTTCAATTTTAATAATAATGCGGAAGAATGTAGGTCGCTCAGGAGTTTTTAAAGATTTCAAGTCCTTGTAGTATAAAGTTTCCTTATGTGAAAGTAAATGGGAATCTTGGAGGATTAATTATAAATTATTAGTTACTATATTGTAACGTATGTAAAGTAATTTCTACGATGTTATTTTAAAGTAGATTTCTATTTTTTTTTAGTTATATATACAAATCTTTGAGAACAATACCAAAAACCTTTTTCAAAACCGACGCTATCTAATCTTTTGTACCTTTTTCCAAAGCCTTTCAAGTATTCATAATTCATAATTATTAGTTTCGTAATTGAAAATAATTATCTTTAATAACAATATTCAGCTGTTTTAAATGTAAATATGATTATTACAATTCTATATCTTAATTTAAATATACATTATTCTACTATTTCTTCTATATAAATGTCCGATTATAGGTCTTAATCTCGGCCACTAAATATGTAGTGCTTGATCATAACCTATAGATGACCTAAATATCATTTTAATAATATAGTTTTTATTAATTTAGGTATATAAACAATTTTAATGTAAACTTAATACTAAATAATGCACTATTAATTTAATTATGATTTTTAGATATGTTTATAGATATATCAAAAAAAAAATAATTAATTTTAGAAAGTCCAATATTTATACAAAAGTGGCATAAGATACAATTATCATTAGTTATTCAAATTAAATTAATGATTCGTTACAATACATTTTTAATTTTTGTTCACAATTAGCCCAATTATTTAACGGATACCGTTTAATTGAATTCTGTTAAATATTTAATGTTATTTGTGTTAAACCGTAACAGGAGTAACATTAAGAAGAGAAAATATTTCACATATTGCTATGTGCCTTCACGAGCACTAGTTCTGCGTCTCCTTAGTGGCATAAGTTACCATTATCATTAGTTATTCAAATTAAATTAATGATTCGTTACAATATATTTTTAATTTTTGTTCATAATTAGCCCAGTTATTTAACGGATACCGTTTAATTGAATTCTGTTAAATATTTAGTGTTATTTGTGTTAAACCTTAACAGGAGTAACATTAAGAAGAGAAAATATTACACATATTGCTATGTGCATAACAATAAAACAACAAGTATGATAACAATAATAAGAAAGAGTTTATTAACAACAAACAAAAACAAAATAGGGAAAAATCATAAACATATAAGTGAAGAATGCTGAATTATATAAAATTCACAAGATCTAAAATGTTGAAAAACATCTACATAAGGCTTACGAGTCACAATAATTAATGAATAAAATCAAGGATATCAACGACCAACTTAATAAATTAGTGCAAATAGGTATACGAGGTGCATTCAAGTTCTAAGGCCTCCGATTTTTTTTATCCAGACTGGAAAGAGATAGAAGCATGTGCATTGTTTTAAAATGAGTGTGCATTCGTTGTCAATACGTCACAGAGATGGCAGCACTGTACGGCATATGGAATTGTAGCGGCAGCGTCGAGAATGAGAACTGTTTTAGATACTTAAAATGGCTACGCTTTCCTTACTTGAACAGCGTGCAATCATTTGTTTTCTGAATTTGCGTGGTGTGACACCAATTGAAATTCATAGACAGTTGAAGGAGACATGTGGTGATGGAGTTATGGATGTGTTGAAAGTGCGTTCGTGGGTTCGACAGTTTAATGAAGGCAGAACATCGTGTGACAACAAACCGAAACAACCTCGGGCTCGCACAAGCCGGTCTGACAACATGATCGAGAAAGTGGAGAGACTTGTTTTGGGGGATCGCCGAATGACAGTTGAACAGATCGCCTCCAGTGTTAGCATTTCCGTGGGTTCTGTGCACACAATCCTGCATGACGACCTGAAAATGCGAAAAGTGTCCTCCAGGTGGGTACCACGAATGCTAACGGACGACCACGCATTTGTTACAAATGAAATGCGTAATACGTGCTTAACGTATTGATATACTTAAACCTTTTTTGTATATTTACTGCCATCTGGCATCGTGTTAATGGACTTACACCTATATACGTATTTTCTTCCCTTCTGTACCGGCATAGCCGGCCAAGGGAAGGGTTGCCATTTTCGGCATAGTCTCTTTCGTCTGTCAGATGTCACTATATTATATGGTGCTACCTGATAGGACAAAATTTGCTATACCTTATAGGCGATTTAAGCTTTAATTACTTCACTAGCTTAACTGATGACGCCTAATAGTAAATGGCAGAAACACGTGTCTTAAGCAGAAGTAAATGCTGGAAAATACCAGGTGTATTGTCCATGTGTACAGTTACAGATGTGTATAGTGCATGTCTGTTTCATTTGTAACAGATGCGTAATACGTGCTTAACGTATTGATATACTTAAACCTTTTTTGTATATTTACTGCCATCTGGCATCGTGTTAATGGACTTACACACCTATATACGTATTTTCTTCCCTTCTGTACCGTCATAGCTGGTCAAGGGAAGGGTTGCCATTTTCATCATAGTCTCTTTCGTCCGTCAGATGTCACTATATTATATGGTGCTACCTGATAGGACAAAATTTGCTATACCTTATAGGCGATTTAAGCTTTAATTACTTCACTAGCTTAACTGATGACGCCTAATAGTAAATGGCAGAAACACGTGTCTTAAGCAGAAGTAAATGCTGGAAAATACGAGGTGTATTGTCCATGTGTACAGTTACAGATGTGTATAGTGCATGTCTGTTTCATTTGTAACAAATGCGTAATGCGTGCTTAACGTATTGATATACTTAAACCTTTTTTTGTATAAAAATTAAATAGTTGATACCACATAGGCAATAAGATTTTAATATTTAAATCATTGAGTCATAAATATTTAAATGGTAGGCTTAACCTAAATAGTTTGATTGGTAATTTATCTAAGATCTTTGATAAATATCACATCGAGATTCTTGTACATACAGTATACTCATTAAATTCTTAAATATAATACAAAAATTAAATGGTCGTCTGTTTCAGTCGTAATAAAGAAAACTAAATGTAAATATACAATAATTTTTCTGACATGCGTTGGTCTATACCTTTCTGCAAAATGATACTGAATTTATAAAAAAAAATAGGACTGATTCTTACGAGAACGACGAATAATTTACAAATACAAAATCGGACATGATCCTAATATGACAGGTACAATTTCAATAACCCTGTATACGCAAAATTATGGGTATCGATTCCTTAAATTTTGCTAAAGAGCTATATAAAAAAATAAATGATTCTCATCTACGATGCTTTGTACAATATACGCTAAACTGTTCGTCGTAAGAAGTTGAATTTAAACTGTCTGCAATCTTCAAGTAAAATAGTGAACAATAGTTCCTACCTGGCGATTCCAATGTGTATGAATCAAAATGCACACCAGACGGTTAAACTAATTATCCACCTTGTACATGAACGATTACCATGTGCTTGTAAAATTACCACGTGCTTGATAATATAACCTCTTGCTTGAGAAGTACCATTTGCTTGATAAAATACTCCACGTGTTTGTAGAAATAATCTAGTACTAACAAAAGTAGTTTCTACTAGAACTAGCAAACGTAGTCTTTACTGACACCCTGTTAAATTCAAAGAAAGAAAAAAGCTAATATAACGAAATAAAATCATAATGAAAGGACCAATGCCTTTACACAAGGACATCGTGTAAAAAACTCACCCAATGCAAAGTTAATGATCGATGGGAATTCGAAACCACGGCCTCGTGTATTATCACGAAATTTTTAAATCCGTCGAATCCTACGTTAAACAATACTTCGGAAAACAATATCCTTCGATTGTTTAAAATAAATTACAATGGCTAAATGCCACAGAACGAGTAAAATACAATTACTTAAGTAGTCATTACTAATTTAAATTTTCCAGCAATGCACGCTTCAGATGACATTAGGCCCAGCAACTGTCACAATACAAAAAGGAAGAGTAGTTAGCATGCTCGATCTTAAAATTCAAAGACAGAGGAAGATACTGTTGAGAAAAGTTAATGATGAAACTCTTAATTAGAAAATCATTTCGTTACATCACAATTAATTATATACATTACATAAAGAATTTATATTAAAAAGGAAAATAGTCCAGGACAATTATTCAAAGATGTCGCTGTTATTCGAATACGGTAAAGGAAATTTCGAAATAAAGAAGTTATTAATTGATCAATCTAAATAGTCAAAAAGCACAAGATTTAATTACGAAACTGCTTCAAAATACAGTATTTTAATTTTATAAAAATATATTTGCGATAACTATATAATCCGCCATAGAATACTTCATGCAGATATGCCATGAACATGCGTGACTCAACTGTTTATATTTGTCTTAACTCAAGTCAATGACAGCAAACCAAAACAAACAAAGAATGGTTATAATTAAATTAGAAAGTCATACATTGTTAAAAAATGAATCGAAGGTAATTATAAAACTTTATGCAAGATAATTAACTGGAAGAATAGAAAATATAATGACGCAACATAGGATTTATACTGTGGAAAAGAATACATAATTTGAAGCTAACTAAAGGAAGACGCAGATGTTTAAATAGTATTCTCGGGGTACAATAATAAATAACCAACTAGAAGTAGTACGTATTGAAATTAAATAAATGAGAAACAATATCGCTGTTTGATGACGTCTCAATGTTACACATAGCAAACATCGAAATACTTACACAGTATAGGTTTCTAATAAATGTGTGGAAAATAAGTAAAAGCAGAAACGCCTCTTATATGTAGGAAAATTATATAATATCGTAAATTCCCACGATATATACCTGGAGGTTTAGTTTAACGATTATAATTATACCAGACAGTTCAAAATATTTACATGTTGTCCAAAAAATACAGCTAATCAAATTCAGCGCATAACAATATAATGTGCGTTCAAATAAATTTTACCTCTAGCAGTCCATGACAATAAAAATGTTTGTCGTAACTTGTACTATTTACATTTGCATCAGTTGTCACTTTGACAGACTATTCTGATGTATACTTAATTGGAACTTTTTTTTAAATTGCTTTGTAACTTAAAATTGATTTAAAACTACTCAACACAAATCATTCATGGTTGAATCTTATTTTCGAAACGGACGTAAGATTGACGGACAATGGCACTATTTTATTGAAGAATGCTTAGACGAATTTAGAAATGTTTCCAAACTTCGCCTTTGATATTGATAGTTTTCGGTACACAGTTGCACTAAGGTTTTCAGAGAAACAGGGAGTGTTATACGGAAAGAAGGCAGTGGCAGGCCGAAAAAACGTACGGAAGAGCTAGTTGACGATGTAACGCAAATTATGAATGATGCACCACGAACTTCCATACGAGTATTATCTCAACGAGTGGGTGTATCAATTGGCACTCGTCATACAATTTTGAAAAAAGATTTACATTTATTTCCATATCGCATGACCTGTTATCAAGAAATAAAAGAAATTGACTATCCTAGAAGAACAACATTTTGTCAGTGGTTCTTAAATAATTTAGATAATGACTTTCTTGATAAAACTTATTTTTCTGATGAATCATGGTTTTATCTGAATGGATAGGTTAACTCACAAAATATAAGGATGTGGAATACTGAGAAACCACATGAGTTTTAAGTTGAAACCTCACTTCATCCACAGAAAATTGGTGTATGGTGTGCGCCTAGTCGAAGGAAAATCATTGACCCTATTTTCTTTAACGGTACCTTAACAGGAGAAAGATATCGACAAGAAATTATTATGCCATTTATTGAACAGCTTAATGAAGAAGAAATAAATTAGGGTTACTTTCAACAAGACGGAGCCAGAGCGCACACAGCTGGTGAAACAATTAATATGATACGGCAAATTTATCAAAATTGGTTGATAAGTTTAAACACCGAACATGAATTTCCACCAAGATCTTTTTTCTGTGTGTTTTTTTTTCTGTGGCCTTTTTTAAAGAACTCAATTTTTAGGGTACAGATGCCTGATCTTGCAGACCTTCAAATCAGAATTGCTGAAAGAATTAACGAAATCGATGACAGAAGAAGAGAAGTGAGAAATGTCTCGAACAAGGTGGTGGCCACTTTCAACAATTTTTATAAAATGTTACTTGTTTGTTGCAAATAAACGTATCTCATTTAGTTAAATATTTTAATTTTATTATTTTGACATTTATCATGTCATTCAAATAGTTCATAACCAACAAAATTCATATTAAGAACTTAAGTGAAAAGCTAAGATATACGTATAATTTCCATGGGCAACTTCGAGGTAAAATTTTGTTGAACGCTCGTTATAATAAATGCTAAAATAAACATACGAATGTCCTTTGATGTCGAATTTAATAAAGCGAATGATTGAAAAAATATCTTATAGCATTTTGATATTATAGTTATTTAAATTAAGCACCTCTATGAAAGTTATAAAATTTAATAATGAGCATTTTTGACTAATATTTTTCTTCAGTTTCAAGTGCGAATTAAATCAGCAAGAATATTTCAATAAAGTGAAGCAGATCTTTACCGGTAGGTCATGTTTGTTTGCCGGCGTAAAACGCTGGTAAAACAAATTTTATTTTGGCTATGAATCTTTGAAGGATTAGCTTCGCACGGGGCGGTAAAAAAACAACTGTTAGTGACAAAAACATTGCTATAGTACACAACATAATAGAGAAAGGCCAACATACTATTGTTCGTTCAATTGAAGCAATTTTGGGCATTGAGGCAAAAGCGACCAACGCTCAAAAGGCGTAGAAAAGTTCCTAGCTCTTCTGCATACAGATTATCTATAACTTAATACTAGGTCAACAGACAGCGTATATCACGTATATATATATATATAAATATTTTGTGATAGGTCAAGCCTACACATAAGGATTCCCGAGATTTATGAAATACAGATCGTTTAAAGTTAGAATGTTAATACTAGAAATTAAGATATATTAGGAACTGCATTTTTCACCTGTCACATCAATAAAGTTAATTTCGCGTTTTTAATTGCTCAAATTTAAATCTCATATTTATTTACATGTACTCATTTGCCAAAGTCATTTTACTTCAATATTTTGTGTTACCGAAGATTTTTAACTTAATTGATTGATAATTATAATTAATGTCACATATTTTAGGAAAAACTGTACAGATTCAAATTTGTATATAGCGGGAAATATCCCAATTCAAAATAGGCATAAAATACGAGGGTGGATCAATAAATACCCGTGTTAGGAAAGAAGACGCAAGTTTTTCACAATTTTTTTTTTTATTTTTCAACGTAATCACCTTTTAGTACAATACACTTTTCCCGACGTTTCTGCCATTTCTTTAACCCCTCCAAAAAATACGATTTGTCAAACTCTGCAAAATACGCTTCTGTCTCGACGATAACCTCCTCGTTTGAGCTGAATCTTTTTCCCCCGAGCCACGTTTTCATGTTGGGAAACAGAAAGAAGTCGCAGGGAGCCAAGTCAGGCGAGTACGGTGGGTGCGGCAGCAATTCGTAGTGCAGTTCATACAACTTTGCCGCGACAATTCTGGATTAATGTTCTGGTGCATTATCGTGGTGAAACAGCACTTTTTTCTTAGCCAAATGGGGCCGCGTCTCCTTCAATTTTTTATCGAATCGGTCCAATAATTCACTGTAGTACTGCCCCGTGACCGTTCTTCCTTTCTGCAAAAAGTCCATGAGGATTATTCCGTTGGAATCCCAAAAAGTCGTGGCCATCACCTTTCCGGCCGATGGGACCGTCTTTGCCTTCTTCGGAGCAGATTCACACCGAAAAATCCATTGTTCTGACTGTCGCTTGGACTCTGGCGTATAATAATGGATCCAGGTTTTATCAACGGTGACGACTCGACGCAAAAACTCCTGCGAATTTCTCTTAAAGAGGTCCAAACACTGCTTCGACATTGACAACCGTATCCGCTTGTTGTCCAGCGTAAGCAATCGCGGCACCCATCGGGCCGACACCTTTCTCACCGATAACTTATCATGTAAAATATTAATTGCCGTTCCGTACGACACGCCTACGGCCTCTGCTACTTCGCGCACTTTCGTTCGGCGATCAGCGAGAATCATGTCGTGGACCTTTTCAACGATTTCCTCGGTAATCACGTCTGCCGGGCGGCCTGGGCGCTCCTCATCAAAAACAGATGTACGACCACGTTTAAATTCGTTGAACCAATATCTTACGGTTGTCATAGATGGTGAAGGGTCCCCATAGACAGCATCCAACTTCGCTTTTATTTCTTCCATCCAAAAATAAAAAGCGAATTACGGATCGATATTGCTCTTTTCCCATTTTATCGAGAAACACGTGTGATACAACTGGCTGCCAAATAAAAACTAATCTATGAATCAGTCTGAAATTTATTATGGTGTTGTCTGACAGATGGTAGTACACGACGGTAATGCCAACTTCCCTCAGCAGCGCCACCTGTCTTCAAACACGGGTACTTACTGATCTTCCCTCTAATACTTTTAACATTCCAATGACAATTATTTATATAATAAAACAAAATATATAATTTTTGTAAAGCGCTAAGTGTCATTAAATTATTACTTTTACTAATATTTTTGACGAGATTAAATGAATAAACACAAGAAATACGAATGAGAAGCCAGCATTCAAAACAAATGATAGTTGGCGTCGTGTTGTTGAAAATTCAAAAAACACGCCGACGTATTCAAAAAGTGCCGCTCTGAAATTGAGAAAAAAACATTAAATAAACTATCAAAATCATACGACAAGTATAATCAACACATCACCAACTAACCAAGCACCGTTCGACGTATTTTCCGTATCCACAAACCTTCCAGTCCGTATAAAAACGAAATTAGCATTTTCCCAGAAACACCATCCGAACTAACGGAAGCATTAACAGGGACGCCGTCAGAAAGCCCGCTGTCCGAGTCCTGCATCCCGAATTCTGGAATTTCAAATGAACACCCAACCTCCTGAATCAAACCTGTTTCCATCTTGAGTATTATTTATTTATTTCTCCTAAAATATTTTGAATAAGTTTATTTTATAAAAACACTATCGTAGATATTACTATAGGTATGCCTAATAGGTTAATTTACAATTAGAATACTTTTAAAGAATTAAAAGAATACAGTTCCTTTGATTTTAGTTGTAAAATAGTTTAAGTAAGATAAATAAATTTAGATCGTTATCATAGAATATCATAACTTAACCTAGATTTTATTTAATTCAAATGATCACGTGACTTTATGCAAATTAATATTAATACTATTATCATGTCAACCACTTACCTGATTAATTGATATTTCTATTAAACCATTTACATTTGCCCATCACACTCTCGTTTTATTTAATAGATTTTACATCCAGAATATTCTATTATTTTATAACTTAATTACCACCTTTTTCACATATTCTAATGAGTATCGATCCCGCACAATTAGCATCTTTATTAAACACTAAATAGAGTCTCATTGTTCTGCTAGCCGAACTTATAACAAAATTACTCTTAAGAAATAAACAACAAGGGTTTGTACGAGGTAGAAGCTGTATAGGTTAAGTATATATCGTTTATGTACGTTTATTTTCAATTTGAATTATACGCATGTGACAACTATAACGTTTTAAACACAGCTCCATCTTTAGGTAATATTTGTAACCACACTTGGATATATATATATATTTAAGATTATTTTAAAAATTACCTTGCCCATTATTTTACAACTGATTGGTGTTTTTAACGTATTATTCACTTGCATTTATATTTACACCTTGTCAGCTTTCGTATAATATATATATATATATATATATATATATATATATATATATATATATATATATAAATATAAATAAGCCGACAAATTAAGTTTACCTTATATATATATTGAAGAAGTACGACGTGAGAAGCACTATGTAAAATACATATACATAACAAAATTGCAGTGAAGCTGTAATTCTAAAATTGGCCTCACGTTGTTGGTGCCAAATGTAACGATACGAAGGCTCACTAAGTAAAAAGTAAAATAAATATATATAAGAATAATGTGAGCATTAAAACTAAAAAATGAATGATATAAGAAAAACTTAAAAGATTCGAATTTGAAAATTGGGCGCCAAGTTTTAACGTACTTAGATGATCCAACGCTATCTGTTAAATACCCCACTAGCTTTCGGGAGAGCTTGAGTACTTATGCTTTATTTTCTATCTCAGGTTTCAAAGTCGGTCGTTTGTATATCCCGTAGATGCAATGTAAATGGTATATTAAATAACACAAACTCAACATTCAAACAATTCAAATAAAAGATCGAATCTAAATCAAAGTAATAAAATTTATTAGAATTAAAAAACAGATAACTGTAACAATTATTACGTGCGAATAAGAAATCTGTACATATGCTCGTATTATCTGGACTATACGGTAAGAAATGGTATTATGCAATTTTGCACATGTGTTTAATAACAATAGTTAAGGTTATATATACTGCAACAGTGCAAATAGATATTAAAAGTTACTTAAAAATAAACACACAAAGGTAAGTTACATATACAAGTTTTATAAAAGATTAATAAGAATGAATGAATAATTATATATATTTAAATAGATGTTTAGAAATGTTGAAATTCAAGTATTATATTTTGATGCAAACAATGTTTGATATTGTGATGTGATATAAATTTAATATTAACTTTTAAATGCTGTTCTAGGTTTTATGGGAAATAATTGGAAAGAACCTGGTATTTCTCCTGTGTCTAGGCTTGGATGTATTCTCTGGGCTCGCAATTGTGGAATAGATCAGAGTTCGTCTGCTCCAATGGAAGTCCCAGCGTCGGAAGCGGTTCAATGTTCGCGTTGTCGGTACGATGTAGTTCTAGTTCCGAAAAGATGCTTCGTTCAATATTTATTGTATTCGACGTGATGCGGGTCCAATTCTTCTATCAAAAGTTCGGCCTGATTTCAAGGTATTAAATGTATATGGTTTTCGTAGGATTTTCTTGATTTTTAAATAGTAATTTTAATTAAACTTTTTGTGATAGCAAAAATGCGGCCATTCGTTGTGAAATTTTAGTAACAGACGCTTTCTTCGGCTTTTGTTTTTCCTCCCCTCTGTTAAAATGTCGACAAAAGCCTCTAAGTTTATGCTTTATTTGCATCTAATATAATATGAACTTTCATAATATTATAATTTTAACATAATAGAAAAATTAATTAAAGAATTTACAAATGTTTATAATGTGGTTTTCAATGTTAGATTAGTTCAAATATGCATCGTAAAAATCGCATTCGCGGGGTTCGAGACAATTTTAAATTAGTGGGCGTGGTTAACTCGCTTCGATATAAATCTTGATGTGGATAAATTAAATACCTGTAATATGGCGCGTATGATTTGAATTTGAAATGGAAAAATATAAATATAAAAAGTAAGTTTAAAAATCAAAATAAGTTAATTATCAATTTTAAAGTAATCGTCGTATTAATTTATACACATCTCGAAACTAATTTCACAAATTACGTCCACTAATTCGGTATTTATACATGTGTTTATGATATGTAATAATCTGCATTTCTTTTTGTAGAGCTGGAATAAGTGTGCTGGTTGAACCATAACATTATCCCCGTTAAAAGGAATAGCGAAAGTATTGAAGATATTGCTTTTCCCTGTTAAGAAAAATGAAATAAGAACATCAACTTGTAAACTTCCCTTATCATGTGTCATAAAAATATAAAAATAACAAATTAATCTACGTATATAAAATTCTTAATTATATGTAATTCTTTTTTTCAATGTACGTATAGTAATAAACTTCAAATATTATTAATTCCTTGTTGTAGGCATTTAAATCGTCCCTTTTTCTCTTTAATTGAATTTGTTTCTTTGTCATAGCACTTTGTGTATTAGTTTTATGTTAATTTTATTCTCCTTTGTTTATTATTATATTCAATATTGGTGGCATTACCTAAATTATAAGTTTTCTTTTTCCTTTATAGATGTAAGTGTTCTACATATTTTTATAGTTTAGTTTGTATAATATTTTAATGAGATTTCTTTTTGTTTAGTTAGTATAATGTTAGTTTTAATTTTAAACTTAGATTAATATTTTTATTTATTTGTATATTTGTATAGAATAATCATTTTAATATTTGCTTTTAAACTTTTATTGATTAGCACTATGTTTCTTTGTATTAATATTGTTTGTTCGAGCTGTAACATACCCATTGGACTGTCTTAAGATCATATTGACTTGTATATAGAATATAAGCATTATTTATTTTTATAAGAAATCTTGTAGCAAGGAGATATGGTATCTGCCTTTTATGTAACCCGTTTCTTCTTCCATGAGTTCGTACGTGTTGTTGCCTAGTATACGCCTTATAATATATGGACCTTGGTAAGGTTTTAATAATTTACCCATTATTTTGTTTCTTAAGTTGGATATCCTCAAATTTTTAACTATTACTTTGTCTTCAATGTTATATGTTTTGTACTTCTTATTGACTGTGTTCTTTTTACTTTCCCATTTTGTTTTTTTTGCAATAAGTTTTTCTCTCACCTCTCACCTCACGTTCATTTATATTGAGGTCCTCTGAATCTGTCCATTGTCTTTGTGGCTGTTGTCCAGTGAAAATCGTTATTGGACAATGATGATGGACTGTACTGGGTGTATTATTAATGGGAAACTCGATTTGAGGAAGGTATTTTGCCCATCTATTGTGGTTTTCGTGCAATAATATTCGTAGATATTTTAGAGTTTCTCTTACGTATCGTTCGGTTGGGTTACCCTGTGGATAGCGTATGGATGTATAATATGTTCGGATGTCATGTGAGTTTAAAAAGTCTTTGTATCTGTCGTTTGTGAAATACGTCGCGTGGTCAGATAGTATAGCTAAAGGTTTGCCATATTGTGTAAAATAATCAGTTAATGCTTGTAACAGTGTTCGTGTTGCACTTTTGAGTTGGTATAAATTTTATGAATTTGGAAAATATGTCGCAAATTACTAGGATGTTTTTGTAACCTTTGGTACTAGGTATTAGATTGGATAAAAAGTCTATAGATACAAGTTCAAGCTTATCGTACGTTATGATATTGTGGCTGATGTTAGTGTTTGTAAAATTTTTGTCCTTTGCTAGTTCACATGTACAACAATGTTTTATAACGCTTTTGATGATTCTTTCGTCATTAACGCAATAGAAAGCCTCCCTGAATAGTAACCAACATTTCCTGGCTCCTATGTGAGTGTATGTTTGATGTATATAATTTGTTATCTCCCTAGTGTGACATTCATTAGTTACGTATACAGTGTTTTTACCTATCAGTTTGGTTATTAAATCGTCCTTGATTTACATGCCTTTGAATGTTCCTAGATTTCTGAAATGCTGGTGTATCTCGTTAAATTCTGGGCCTGATTGTATGTGTAATAATTTACTTCTGGAAAATATACCTTGTCTTTGTAGTTGAACTAGATTTATACAAATATTCTGTCTTTTAGTATCCCCGTCCTGTCTTGTTAGAGCATCAGCTGTTATCATCTCCTTACCTGGTTTGTAGACTATATTGAATCCATACTGTTGTATGAGTAGAGTCCATCTATATATTCTACTATTATTCAATTTGCAATTCATGATGTTAATCAATGCTTTGTGATCCGTCTCGAGAGTAAATGATTTACCGATAAGATAATATCTAAGTTTGGTTAATGCAAAAACGATGGCTAACATTTCTTTCTCGGAAATCGTATATCTGATCTCACAAGCTTTAAGGGTTCTTGAGATAAAAGATAGGTATTTCAATATTGTCATTTATTTGTATGAGTTCAGCTGCGATAGTTTGGTGGGATGCATCTGTTCGAACAATGAATGGTAATGAAAAATCGGGGTGATGTAATTTTAAGTTGTCAACAAAATTTTCTTTTAGATGTATAAAACAGTTTTCGCATACAGGCGTCCAACTCCACTTCTTACCTTCCTTGAGAAGCTCTAATAACGGTATCGTTTTCTCGCTGTAATTGGAAATAAACTTGCGATAATAGTTTAACACCCCTAAGAAACTTCTTAAGGTTTTTAAGTTCCTAGGTCTCGTATAGTTTTTAATTTTCATCTAGGCGTGTAGGATCTAATAAAATGTTTTTCTGATTTATAACATAACCAAGATAGTTTATTTCTTGTCTGAAAAATTGACATTTTGCTAGGTTGAGTTTCATACCTTGTGCTGTTAATGTACTTAGGATAGTATTTAGGTGTTGCAGGTGTTGTTCTATGCTTTCTGAAAATATTATAATGTCATCCAAATAATGTAAGGCAAAGTCGTCGTATCGGTCTAATATTTGGTGTAGAAATCTGATAAGGGCGGCTGGTGAAGTTTTCAATCCAAACGGACATACTCTAAATTGGTAGACGATACCATTTACTATGAAACCACAGTACTTTTTTGATTCGGGTTGCAAATTAATTAACCAAAATGCGTTTTTGAGATCTAACTTGCTATATATTTTCTTGTTTCCACACTTAGTTAACAAAACGTCTATAGTTTGAGGCATTTCGAACTCGGGTTTAATTCTTTTATTAAGCGCTCTCGCATCTAAACAAATCCGCAATGATAAATCTTTCTTCTGGACGATGACTATGGGGTTAATAAAATATGTGTTGGACCTTTCTATGATTCCAGTTTGTTCCAATCGTTCTAATTCATAACTAACTCTCTGTTGGTAATTATATGGGATAGGGTAATTTTTACAAAACAATGGTTCTTCATTATCAATATTAATTTGGTGTAAAATTGTTATTAAATCCGGTATGACTGTAGGATAGGGTATATCTGATTCATAAATTAATTCATTTATATCTTCAAGATTGTTAATTGTCTTTATTGTTTGTTTCTCAATTCTTATTTCCACTTCATCTCCTCCCTCGTGACTATTAATCGTTCCTTGCAAATCGTCCATTTTCTTCATTCCAATATTATTATTAATTATATTATTTGTATTTCCTTCTGTTTCTCTATCAAAATTCCACTCCTTTTCTCTGCTATAGCACGGCGCATTTTCTAATAATATATTATTAATTTCTCTCGTCAGTACATCTCTTTTATATACATTATATCTTATTATCTCTTCTTCTGATAACTGTTTCTTAATTATAACTTTACTATTCTTTATGTTAATTATACCCTGATCAAAATCTAATATCATTTTTAATTCTTTGATGTTGTCAATGCCGATTATGCAGTCATATTGTAATTTATCGATTATATAACAATGTAATAAATATGTGGATTCTTCAATATATATCTCTGCACATAACTGTTTTGTAACGGTCCCCATCTTCTTACCATTGGCTGCAACTATGTCAGTCCCTTTAATTTTTACTAATTTGTTTTCATATCCCCGTAAGAGTTTAGCTTTTTCTGCTCGTAATAAGGTGATTTCAGCTCCTGTATCGATTAGACAATTCATATTTATGTTGTCAAATTTTAATTCAATAATGGGTAGAGTGTATATTTTGGATATAGGATCTCCTGCGTCTTCTATAAAGATGAATTCTTCTGGCGGTTGGTATAGAGAAATGTTTTGGATCTTATGTGGTATGTTACAGTCGATTGGTATTAATTTTGTTGATTGGACGGGCCTGGCTTCGGGTCTGCATATAGATCGACTGGCGAGATCGACGTTTTTTTTTTTACATCTTCCATATTTGAACGTATGGGAGAGGCAGATCTATTACGTCTGTAATAATTGTTTACTTGACCTCGACCTTGACCACGATTGCTAATGTTATTGTATTCTCGTTCTGGACGTTGGAAAATTTGAGTCTGATTGTTATTAAAATTATTTCTATTGTAGTCATTATTGCGATTGTTGCTATCATGATATGTATTGCTCGTGTGTCTTGTGGGTTGAAAATTGATATTTGGCCTATTTTGTGTATTATACTGGTTATTTCTGTCATTGTTATTATTATAATTGCTGTTGTTGTTATTAAAATTATTATTATTATATGGCCTTGTTGGATTTTGATATCTATTGTTATTAAAATTGTTTTGTCTTTGAGGTGGTTGTATTGTATGACTGTTATTGGCATTATTTTGCGGGTAATGACGATTATTCTGGGAACGATAATTCCATTGTTGTTGGTGATTGTTTTCCGAGAAATCATACAATCGTCGTAGTATTGCTATTAGGGAATCCATATCTGTTACAGTATGACAGATTATAGCCTGCGTGTCGGTATAGATAAAATGGTTTAGTAACTGCCGGGCGATCATAGATTCTTCCATGCCATTTATGTGCTTGCATTGGTTAAAGATTCGAGAAGCATACGTTTCTCTAGATATTTGGCCTAGTCCGTATTTACCTGTAAGTAATCGTATCTTTGCCCTGTTTAGCTGTGTCTCATCCCAATAGTTTCGAGTAAACAGAGTGACAAATTGATTGAGTGTGAGACAGTGGTCCTCAATCCGTTGAAACCATTCCTGGGCACTGTTCCGAAGGGTTGCACGAATTACCTCCAACTTCTGTTTTTCCTCAGCTATGTCTTCCAAATAACGTAGTATGCAATTGAGATACGACATAGGATGAACTTTAGTTATATCCCCGTCAAATTGTAATAAATTATCTATCTTAAGTGAGTGACTGTTGGCATTAATATAATTTATAGGTATCGAGTAATTTTTAATTTTATTCTCTAGTTGTTTCATATTTGTTTGAGTTATCGTGTAATTTTCTTGGTTAGTTGTCATTATTATATCTAAGTTTTGTTTAACATTGTCTATTTCCTTGTTGTAATTATCTTTGCATAAATCTATTTGAGAATTAATGTTTTGGTTAAGAGTTATTTTTAGTTGTTCAGTGTTGTCTTCGTTAATTTTGTTTAAGTTTGTTATTTTCGTATTTAATAAATCGTTATTTTCCGAGATCATCTTGTTTATATTCTGCTGTATTTCTAAAGTGTTAGTTTTTATTTTCTGTTGTGTTATATCAAAAATTTCGTTTGAAGTGGCATCCAGTTGCTTCGCCCATTGTAAATTTTGAAGAGCGACGGTTTCGTCGAGTTTAATCAGGTATTTTAATTCATTTTCTTCCATAGCTTTTTGTGCTATGGAAATTTCAGCTATTTTCCCTTCTAGATCTATTTTAAAGGTACTTAATTTGTTGTCAATGTTTGCGTTATTGAGCTCAGCGGGAAAATGAAAAATTTTTTTCATTTTCCCGTACAACTCGGTCAGTTGGCGCCGCGACGCGTTGCAGCTACATTCTTAGGCAAATGTGATTTTGTCAGGTGTAGAAATCAATGCAACGAATTAGAGCGGCATTGGCAGTAATGTGAGAATTTAATGATTATTAATTCTCATTAACATTACGTTTAACATATATATATATATATATATATATATATATATATATATATATATATATATATATAATATATACCATACCACGTTTACATTTTACGAAAATTATAGTTGAATCTATTCATATGATTGCCAAAAATGGTAGCAGTCCGCTGTTTGGGTTTAGCTTCTCGAGTCTGCTTTAATATTTGTTAGTAACAAAGCCGTGGTAAGATTTCTCTAATTTCTTCGGTATTACTTGGAATATTGCAACCAAACCTTTGATGATTGTAGTATGGTAAGTTTTGAATGATACATTACGGTATGCTTAACCTACAGTTTATTACAATACATGTGCAGAAGTAAGAATTTGGTCAATGAATGCATCAGACTTGCGTGAAGGTACACAGAAGTAAGCAATATTTGTTTCTTTACTAATGCTGGATAGGGTTATATTTGGTCTTGTTTGTCCGTATTGTCCTTTGTGTATGGAGGACGAAACCATATCGTCCTCTATATACCTACATGTTAACAGAATTTTATTATATAACGTCGAATAATGAATCAACCTTTTAAAAAGACGAACTACCGAAATATGTAAGGAGTAAGGAGAAATTACGGAAAATAAATGAATATTAACAAACAATTGCCCCAAAATTCAAGTCTCTTCTAATATATATATATATTTGTGTGGGTGAGTGATGTTGTTCTAGTGGACACATAATGAGAGTTTATCGATTTTCTCGGGTTTTTAGTCGCGTTTAGTCACCGTTGTCTGGACGTTCTAACGGGATTGCACGGGATCATTTTCTAGAGCTGGTCTGTTGCTGGCAGGGCCTCGAGATCGTCTGCTGTTTATGAATCTCTATGCATCTTCTTCCGTTTGCAAAGTACCTGAAATATTTTTCGTCATCCTACTCCGTTTGGTAGATGACATGTACTAGAGCCTTCTAAACAATCATAAGATCCGCGGTGGAGGGTGGTTTTCCTGACGAACCATGAGACATCGAGCACCACCCGAAGCATCCAGTCCTGCAGGACTTGCAGCTTCTTCATGTGGCAGTTCGCGGCGGTAGCACATGCGACAGAAGCTTACAACATGGACGATCTGATGACGGTCTTATACAGTTTAATCTTACAAGCAGGATTAAGTTTATTTCCCTAATCCATCATTACATAGTGGTCTCCCATGGACGCCATATGCGAGACAAACATCTGTTATTTTTTTCGAGTTGGATCTCGAATCTCCACTTCCTGTATCACGTCTCCAGTTGGTCTAGTGATTTTTTAAGTCGCCATTAACAATTCTGATGCTCTTGGAATAAGAGAAGATGCTCACTTCGCTATCTTCCCTCTCGGCCTGGTAGAGATGTGGCTGGCATATATCGTCAAGAGGAGTGGTGAGTCTTGTGGTACCCCTGCTGTTACGGACCTGAAATTAGAACGATAGCCAGTTAGTGAAACTCTGAATGTACACCTGTGTAGGAATTTATTCACTAGCCTCAGTGGTTCCCTTGATACGCCGGCTTGGTGCATTTTATACAAAAGCCCTTGCTGCACTTTATGCAAAAGGCTCTGGTGCATCTTACATATAAGGTCTTGGTGCCAAATCTTGTTGCACCGGGACTGTATTTCTTTAAGCTGAAACCTTCCTTGATGAGGCGTAGCACTTGCAATACTGTGTCCAGCTCCTCGCCTTCCTCGTCTTCCAATCGTCGCAGCATTAGATTCTAAGCTGTTTACCCTAGCATAGGAAGCAGGCTGATTGGTCTATGGAAAAGTCATCAACGTTCCCAGATTCGGCAACACAATTACGTCCGTGCATTTCTAGAGGGATGAAAAATGATGTAGCCCTTATATTGTATATGTTTGTTATCGTGGCGATTGCCTTTCTCGGCAGAAACTTGAGTGTGTGGTATGAAATCTCATCGCATCCTGATACTATTGGTGACTGGAACTTTCTCAAAACTTCTAAAGCATGATTGGTGTCAGCTCGTGGTTTGTCTGCTGTCTGTCTTGCGGTGCACCTACTTATATGTCACTGCCTTCGAGAAGGGGCGGGGTAGTTGTGACGCTGCGCGCGAGCGGCCACCAAATATTAATCCAGTTGTTTGTGCGTTCAGTGTTGTGCTAGATATAATGTTGGTTCCTTCTTAATGCCCGCGTTTTTGTATTCATTTCTTCTCAAGTGGAATTACTGTTATAGTTAAATTATGTCTTTAGAAATCGAAAAAGATATAAACCCACTATAAGATCAAGATGTATATGAGATTCTATATACAGAATGTGAATAGGCGAATAAACGCTTTTAAGTAAGATGAACGCGGAAACTTCATGAGTGATTGATGCTTATTGACAAGATTTACGCTCAGTAAGACTGCTTCAACTACATTTTTCAATAGTTCTTGAGGATTAGTATTCCTCGTTTTGTCCATCTTACTGTGACACATGATAAGTTGAAAATAAAATTGCACTATAAATTTTTTTTGCGTTTTATTTACTGATAAGAAGGCGTTGTAGTGCTTTCACTAAACATTTGAAAACATTATATATGTCTAGATACAACAATGTAGTCTAAGGAATATTTGGTCAAAATGTTTACAGTTTAAAATAAGATATTGTTATCATATCGTATAATAATAAATGATGGCTAGAATTCGGTTACCATTCAAATATAAATTAGAAAGTCGGCTATTGCACAAAAAAAAACACCCATAACTTTTGTTAGAAAAGCGCTGTGCGCCATCGACGTACGTGTCGTAACAAGTGTAATAAAAATAATAATACATTGGAACCATTAAACCATTAAGAAATGCACTATATTGTACAAGTAATTGCACAAGTAATTATAATAACACTGCAACACTTACCTTCTTAACTAGCGTAATGAACTAGTTTACCAATCTCCCGAATTGGAGACGATCTAGGGATCGTTGTTCGGGTTCAAAAATTTTAAAATGTTAAAGCGTGAACCTTTTTAATAAGAAAACATCGTTTCCAAAAACATGTCACGCCTTCAATGTCAGAATCCTAGTGTCAGAAAAATAGTTTCAAACTTATGTCAGCACATACTACCAAAGAGGTTGGAGCAGGGATTGTAACGCAGCTGCAGAACAGATTGTCACTTGCAGCAGTGGCAGATCATTTTAGTATTGCCCGTAATACTGTATTCTCAATCAACAAAATATGTAGGGAAGAAAGAATGCTAGAGAGGAGAGGAGGAACAGTTAGACCGAGAGTTTTTCCATCAAGGAAGAAGATGCAACTCTTATAGGAAGAAAGTCCATTTCGAACGACAAAGCAATCAAGAATTTTGTCTCAGTTTCCAGGAAGTAAATAGTTTCTTGGCCTTAAGAAGTATACAAAGGACTAATTTAACGTGCCGGGTTGCAGCTATTAAAACAGAACTCACCTCACAACAAAAACAATCTCGTTTGCTTTTTGCACTAAATTTTATCTGCAGAGCCCAAGATTTTTGGAACCGTGTTATATTTACCGACAAAAAAATTTTTCGGGCATCTAAAAATGGCAAAATTAAAGTATATCTGCTAGAGAATGCTAGATTCGATCCACGGTATGTGAATCACTACCGAGCAGTTAGTAATTTCAGCTTCAATATTTTCTATAGGGTTCATGTCTAGGCTCCCCCCCCATTCCTCTTAACAAAATCCACCCCCACGTGGATTTTGTTAAGAGGGTACTATGGATAATTGACAGAAGATTTTTGTGGGTCAAACTTATCTGGAGATCTTGGAAAATGTCATGTTACCAAGTGTGCAGCAGGTTTTTCCAGAAAATGACTTTGTCTTCCCATCTGTCCAGCTGTCCAGTCCATATTCCAACATTGTTACGAGATAGATGCAAGAAAACAATATTGAAACACTTCCTTAGGTCAGTAGCCTAGACATGAACCCTATAGAAAATGTCTGGGGTATAATTGCAAATAACCTGTACCAACGCAGATTTTTGCCAGAAAGTGCGGAACATCTTTGGGAAGAAATTTCATCCATATGGGAAGACGTTAGCAACGAAGAAAATTTTATTCTCTGTAGTCTGCGGGACATGTTCCGCAGACTACAGAGAGTTATTGATGTAAACGGGGACATGGCAAAATAATGAATTTTATTTGTTTTTTTGTTTGTGTTTTCATCTAAGTAGTTGATCATTCGATATGTTGATGATTATTTATAACTTTAAAATAAACATAGTTAATAAAAAGAAATGGAAGAATTTTTTCGATTCATACAGATATTACCTTAAACTTTAAAAATTTTTTTATAGTCTATGGAAGTTATAAAAAAAAAAAATATAGACATACAACCTAATTATAAAAATTCAAAAAGAGAGGCAGTCACTTTAACAAAAAAAAATCGCTCTGTAAATGGGAAGTAAATAGTTTCCATGCCTTAAGAAGGATACAAAGGACTATTTTAGAGTGCCGGGTTGCAGCTATTAAAACAGAACTCACCTCACAACAAAAACAATCTCGTTTGCTTTTTGCACTAAATTTTGTCTGCAGAGCCCAAGATTTTTGGAACCGTGTGATATTTACCGACAAAAAAATTTTTCGGGCATCTAAAAAAGACAAAATTAAAGTGTATCTGCTAGAGAATGCCAGATTCGATTCACGGTATGTGAATCACTACCGAGCAGTTAGTCATTTCAGCTTCAATGTGTGACATTTTTGAACAGTCCGCTTTACAACACTTAAAAATTGGGAAAATTTGCTGTAAAAGTCGTACCAAAGCTTAATGAACCCAGTTGTATATGTAATCTTCTCTATAATGTCGTCACGTATAGTTGGTATGTGATTCCATAAAGTGGCGCGACTTGGTAACGGGTACTGTGAATTGAATGTCTGCCCGAACTTTCTAAATGGTTCCTTATCTAATATGTGAAGCGGAATAATACAGGCCATCAACATTAATAGCAAATCACACTTAAGCTGGTTTTCAAGGGAATACCCTGTTTTATATTTTAATGTTGAGATCCTTAAAATCGCTTTTTTATATTTTATATCCTTGATAAAGGCATCATTGCTGAAACATGTAGGGTTGTTTTAAATATATATACTTTAAAGTAAACCAGACCTTTAATCGCCGACTGATTAATTTACCATATCATACCAAGGTCACGAAAATATTATATATATATATATATATATATATATATATATATATATATATATATATATACAGGGTGCTACAAAAATGTAGGGCTGGCTATACATAGACGGTTTCTACAACTAAAAATAAGTAAAAAAGTTTAAATAAATTTATGTCCTAAAATGGTTCGTTACTGACTTACGGCCACTTGAGGTTTTTTCTTTTTATTTTAGAAAAGGTTACAGAAAACGGGAGTTTCTTATGTTTCTTATAGTAAATGTTCAAAATGACCTCCACGGGAAGCAACACAAGCTTCAGCTCGTCGTATCATGGACTGCCTCACGCGCTGAAAAATTACTGGTGTATTTCGAATTTGGTGGCATCCATCTTCCACTCTACGTTGAAGATCTTCAATATTTTGAATTGGAGTAGAATATACCATAGACTTTAAATGTCCCCATACGTAAAAATCTATTGGATTTAAATCTGGAGACCGTGCAGGCCATGCTACAGGTCCACCGCGACCAATCCATCTTCCAGGATATACTGCATTTAAAAATTTGCGTGCTGTGTGACTGAAGTGAGCCGGTGCACCGTCGTGCATGAACCACATGCGTGATGGGAAATCATTCTCACTAAGTCCCTATACTCTTTGCAGGTGGTAAGAAAAAAGCTGATTAGTTCTTAAAATACGCCATACACTCACATGATCGACATCTTCCGCCAATGCCATTCTTCGAGTACTAGCACCTGCATTTTCTTCAACACGATCCAACAAACGTTCTTCCAATTCCAAATTTCTTGTGGTTCGTGGTCTGCCGCGATCTCGGACTACTGGTTTGAATTATCCTGTTTCTCTTAATCTAATATGAAGCCTTTCGAAAGTTTTTTCATTTGGTAAACGTCGGCTTGGGAAATATTCTGCGTAAAGTCTTCTTGCTTCTGCTCTGTTGCAATGTGCCAAACCATACAATAAATGCTTGTCGGACATCTCTTCGAAAGAATAATCTGCCATTTTATACTATTAATTAGAAAACAGTACTAATCACAAATGACTTAATCAACTTTCACGACTGACAGCAAAAAACACGGACTGCCTACTGAATATGATTAACATAAGTTACTCACTTGTCGGCGACTTGTTCAAACATGCAATACGAACGCTTCGCGTCTGCGCGATCATTTGTGACGAGATACACACGTGTCGGACATGAAATACGAAAAACTTCAAGTGGCCGTAACTCAGTAACGAAACATTATAGGACACAAATTTATTTAAACTTTTTTGCTTATTTTTAGTTGTAGAAACCGTCTATGTATAGCCAGCCCTAAATTTTTGTAACATCTGAACGACTTCTTTTTTAATTCCAAATCCCTTTCGGAACAAGACAAATTCTAATAATTGGTATAAAAATGTTCCAATAGGAACAAATATGATATCTAAAAAACTTGTCATTTACGCGAATCCAATAAAATAAGACAAAACAATTATTCAGCATGTGTAGAAAGCAACAAAGAAAATAATATTAAAATTAGTACACCAAACCAAACAATTTATAATAATTGGACATTTAATAACTGTTCTTCAGCTTTCAAATAAAAATAATTATTTATTATTTATTTAAATCGTTAATTTATCTTGCCAAAAAACACTCGAGCTTTTCTTTCACCGATTAATTTTCTTTTTAATTCAAAATTTTTACTATCAGTAATTTTTCTCGAAAAACTTGTGTTGCTTCCCGTGGAGGTCATTTTCAACATTTACTATAAGAAACATAAGAAACTCCCGTTTTCTGTAAACATTTCTAAAATAAAAATAAAAAATCTTCAATTAGCCGTAACTCAGTAACGAACCATTTTAGGACACAAATTTATATAAACTATTTTCCTTATTTTTAGTTGTACAAACCGTCTATGTATAGCCAGCCCTAAATTTTTGTAACACCCTGTATATATATATATATATATATCGTGTGATCAAAAAGTCTTTGGATCGCGATAGCCATGAAGTGTAAAAACCATCTATAGAATTATTTACTTCTGTACTTTGAAGTCACATAAGTCACAAAAACATAGATTTTAGGTTATGGTAATTAGTTGCATTTTATGTATATTTTATAACCAGCTGACTTGAAAGTTGTCAAATAAACGTCAAAACTAATTGAAATAAATAATTTTATAGATATCTCGTAAATTCCACGGCAATAGCGATCCAAAGACTTTTTGATCATATGATATATATATATATATATATATATATATATATATATATAATATCTTCGTGACCTTGGTATGATAAGGTAAACTTAAAAAGTCGGCGATTAAAAGTCTGGTTCATTACTTCAAAGTATATATATTTAAAACCACCCTACATGTTTCGGCAATGATGCCTTTGTCAAGGGAATACAAAATATAAATGACAGAATATAAATATCAAATAATTAAGTTGCTATGGTTTAAATTATTCAAAGATACATTCCAATAATAATAATAAATCATGCCTTAGTATTCCAAAAAATAGATAGCAAGGTGTGAACATATGTGTTGTTCGCTGCCAGAAGCTTGTGTCTCTTTCTGGGTATGAACCTGTGTGTTGGTTGCTGCTGGCAGCTTGCGCCTCTCTCTGGGTGTGTGATTTTGTATTTGTGTGACCGCGTAAGTGTAGGGTTTTGTATGTTAGTGCGCTCGTGCGTGTGTTTAGTGACCGGTCGCGTAAATTTAGAGAGATCGGATAACCAGCCGTTGCGTAGGGCCGCCAACCCTTTCCCGGCAACTTCTTGACTTTTCCGAGCAGTACAGAAAACAGAAAACAGTTCCCTGTTTTCTGTTTTGTGCTGATGTGGTCCCCTACTGGATTGTAGCCTAGCATATGCGCTACCAAACTCTAGGGGGGTCTGCCCGATGGGCAGTCAGGTGCCATTCCGCCTTTCCAGCAGGAGTGAGGAACCAAGCTAGGCGGCGCAAATCACGGCGCCGCGCAATGCACACACCACTAGGACCGGTCCTGGGCGGCAACCTGGCTAGGCTGCTGTTAACAGCACACACACGTTCGACATGTGTGCATTGCCCCCGCTTCTGCGGAAATCGTTAAGATGGCACAAAGTGTGACCGTCGTCGACTGAGGTAGCCACTAAGAGTGTTCCCTCGGTTGGCGATGAGCAACCCCGTGCAGGGTGCGCTTCGCTGGTCTGCGCCTTGACTCGTTGGGGCGGGGGTCGGGCCGTCGAAGTACTGCTCGGAAAAGTAAAGAAGTTACCGGGAAAGGGTTGGCGGCCCTACGCAACGGCTGGTTATCCGATCTCTCTAAATTTACGCGACCGATCACTAAACACACGCACGAGCGCACTAACATACAAAACCCTACACTTACGCGGTCACACAAATACAAAATCACACCCAGAGAGAGACGCAAGCTGCCAGCAGCAACCAACACACAGGTTCATACCCAGAAAGAGACACCAGCTTCTGGCAGCGAACAACACATATGTTCACACCTTGCTATCTATTTTTTGGAATACTAAGGCATGATTTATTATTATTATTGGAATGTATCTTTGAATAATTTAAACCATAGCAACTTAATTATTTGACATTTATATTCTGTCATTTATATTTGTATTCCCTTGACAAAGGCATCATTGCCGAAACATGTAGGGTTGTTTTAAATATATATACTTTGAAGTAATGAACCAGACCTTTAATCGCCGACGTATTAAGTTTACCTTATATATATATATATATATATATATATATATATATATATATATATATATATATACGCGCGTGCTATTCGAATGAGCCTCTCTAGTAATAACTAACCTTGTGTTATTAAAAGTAATGAAAGTATTTACTATTAGTAGTATATTTTTTTGGACGGTGCAATGTATATATGTATATTTACTGTCACAGAAATATTGTTAGGTTAATAAAACACTGAGAAACAGTATCATGCAGATAAAGCACTATTTGACGAAATATAATTGATGGATGGGTAGACAAGCGTAATATTTTAAGCAAGCGCACTTTGATACTAAGTGGAACAGTTAACGTTGGGACACTTCATTAAATTCGCTCACATCTACTCTACTCCGTCCATAACCTAATATGTCCGACACATACTTGACTACAAAATTACAGTTCGGGTAAATTCTTTTTCGGCTGAAACAGGTTCCGTAATTAAATTTGCCTTTGAACTTTTTACCCTAAATGTGAAGCATTTTCTTCTTTTATGTATTTTACTCTACTTATTATACACATTAACTTTTACTTTTCATTTGTATATTTAGTACAATTTTAATATATGTATACATACAATCTATGTACATACTTTGTAATTTAATATTCATTATTTTTTTATAGACTAATAAAATTTTTCATTTAAATAAATATAAATATGGATTTACAAAATATATACTAAAGCGTTTCCGGAACGGTTGGAGTTGTGTAACTTCGACGATTATTTTTTATCAGAAATAGGGTGAACGCAGGAATCCTAAAATTAAAAAAAGAAGTATTGGAAAGAATTCACTGTCGAAATAGAAACATGGTCTTTATGAAACAAAAAAAATATGGAGAATTCGAATTAAATGTAAAAAAGAGATAAATAAAGGAACAAATGCGGAAATTTATACACATCAGAAGAGACTAAAACGAAAAGACAAAATACAAGGATGAAATATGGTAATAATATAACGCATAACACAGAAAAATCTAAATAATCGGAAAACGTCTAGTAATGGCAACGTGCTTAATGAAGTCACCAAACACAGAAGACGTTATAAAAAAAGTATACCTAAAATACTAGATATTAGAAACATGATTATACTCACTGAATGAAAGAAGAGCTAAAGAAGGGATAACAGACTGACAGAAAATTATAGATCTTGAATTGTTGAATTGACCTTTACTTGATGTAAATCCATTTCACAAATTAAAATAACAATTAAATACACAAATGATGTTTGTAGATTTACACTATATTTAAAATATATATATATGACAGCTGTTTCACTACACAGTAGCTTCGTCAAGTATAACAATAAACTAATGTTACATATTATATATCCAATACAACCATATTGGGTTACTTCAAACTATTATCTTAATTGCTAGATAATAGTTTGAAGTAACCCAATTCGTGAAAAGTACAAAATTAATAATGTGACTGAACAATTTGGCAAAACCCCATTTCACAGAACTAAATAATTTAACAACAGGAAATTTTACAGCGGGGGAAAGTAGAAAATTTAATAAAGTAACAGAACGATTTGGCAAAACCCTATTTCACAGAACAAGCAAATTTAACAACGGGGGAAGAATTGAAGTCTAATTTATCATTTAATAGTATATCAGAATTTTTGAGCTTATTAATTTCTAATGACTCTAAGCAGTTTAGTTTTCTCCCTTTATTTTCGACATGGAGAATATCAAATTGTAAATTCAAATAATGGTCCTTCTCTAATAAATGATTAGCGTATGTTGAGTCAGCTTTCCGATTGAAGTAGGAATATTGATGATCCTTGATACGTTTATTAAAAGTTCTTGCTGTCTGTCTAATATATGTTTTAGTACATGATCCGCATGATAGCTTATACACTCCCGATTTATTATCTTTAGTAGTTCTTTCTTTATTATTTTTCATATACTTAGCTAAATTAGTATTAGGTTTATAAGCGATATTCATATTTTCTTTTTTAAGGAATTTCGATGATATATCTTGGCCTATGTACGTGAATGAATTAAACTTCTTGTCTGACACATCTTTAATAGTAGAGTAAACCTCACCTAATAATTTTTTTAAGATATTTTTGAAATTAATGATTCTATTGATGTTTAATTATGTTATATTCTTTATTAAAATCTTCATTGAGCATCGGGATATTAATCAATCTATGGGCATGCTTTGAAGCCACTAACTTATGTTGGAACAGATGGTTTGATTTATTGCGTATAGTAGTATCTGTATGAGAATCTTTGTGGTAAATAGAAAAGCGAACTTTGTTGTTTACTCGTTTTAGTGTGAGATCTAGAAAATTAATGCTCTTATTAAGTTCTTTCTCTTTCTCTTTCTAAATCGGGAGTCTATAAGCTATCATGCGGATCATGTACTAAAACATATATTGGACAGACAGGAAGAACTTTTAATACACGTAGTAAGGATCTTCAATATTCCTATATCAATCGGAAAGCTATTCTCCATCTAGAAAATAAAGGGAAAACACTAATCTGCTTAGAATCATTAGAAATTAATAAGTTCAGAAATTCTGATATACTATCAAATGATAAATTAGACTTAAATTCTCCCCGTTGTTAAATTTATTTGCTCTGTGAAATGGGGTTTTGCCAAATTGTTCTGTCACATTATTAATTTTGTACTTTCCACGAATTTATATACAGTTTAGGTTGACATATAGCAATTAAGATAATAGTTTGAAGTAACCCAATATGGTTGTGTTGGATATATAGTACGTAACATTAATTTATTGTTATACTTGAAAAAGCTACTTTGTAGCGAAACAGCTGTCATATAAATTTTTTAGATATAGTGTAAATCTACAAACATCATTTGTGTGTTTTATTTTTATTTTAATTTGAGAAAATTATAGCTAACTATAATCTTCTTTTATAGTGAAATGATTCATTAATAGCTTTACCAGTAAAATCAACGAATATGCGTATGTGGAAAAACGACTGGGAACACATATGAATAGTAAATGCCATCTTCATTATAAGACAGGTAACAGATGAAAAGCTGTGTATAAATGCTTTGCTAACCTTACTAAAATATTTGTCGCGGGAACACTACAAATTCTGACAAAATTTAAAACCAACCTTTCCGCCCTGGTTCACCAGGACTATTAAGGATTGATTTAATTTGAAATAAAAAATGAAAGGTGACCGATAGTGATCTTTGAAAGTGAATTTCAGAGACTACGAAACCTTGTTAAAGTTGAAATTTCTCGAGCGAATTAATACTACACTGCGCATATCACTGTGACCCTCGCAAGTTTTGGGATTTTGTGCGGGCAAAGAGCGATACCTCTAGAATTCCTTCTGATAGACTTCATGATTCGCAGAATGTGTTCGATGATCCGCAAAGCATTGTAAATTATTTTGCCTCATTACTTGCTAATCTAACGTACCTTCAAAAACTTTCGTCATTAGAGACGGACATGCTTTTTTTAATGCTTGGTGACAGTGCACGTAATCTGTCACAAACGAATAACTTTGATAGTCTGGTTATGTCATACAAATGTGTGTAATAATTAGTAATTTAGTTTTTGAAAAAATATTTATTACAACAGTCATAATTAAAAGAAAATAATACTAAAGCAGATGTTGGGAATGTTGACGTTTCATGCTTTCAAAGCCATATATTAGGATTTCTTCGGTTATGTCAGCACGAGAATTCATAACAGCATTACGAAGCTCATGTGTGTCATGTCTGGTCTTGAACATGGTATTCTTTAAATATGGAAAAATAAAATAGTCTAAAATTGTCAAATCTGGAGATCTTGGAGGAAAATTAATAATTCTTGTATTGAAAAATTTTTGCAAAAAAACTATTGTTTCTTGACATTTGTGCGGTGGTGCATTATCTTGCTAGAAATATCCTTCCCTGAATTCATCATAATGAAGTTCATTACTAAACGGCTCTAATAATTCATTTCGATATCCTTCAGCAGTTATGGTTTGATTAAAAAATATTTAAATATTATTGAAACTGCTAGCCAGACGCCTATATTTTGTGGATGTAGTGTAGTTTCCACAAATCCATAAGAGTTTTCTGCAGACCAAATTCTCATATTTTGCTTGTTTAAATATCCTGAAAGATGGAACCAAGTCATATCCGAAAAAAGGCATTTGTCGAGAATGTCATTATTATGTATGTTATTAAAAAACCCTAGACAATATTGTGTTCTCGTAACAAAATCTACTTGTTTGATTTCCGAAACTGCATGAATTTTATATGGAAACAACTTTAAGTCCTTTTTTAAAATAGTATGGCATGTTCCCACTGACAAATGAACTTGTGATAGTTCTGCGATTGATTTTTTTTTGGGCAGTTGTCCATTTGAGGTCAAATATCCTCTATGCAATTTGCTGTTCGTTTTCTAGGTGCTCCACCGCCAGGTTTACGGGTTATTGCCTCTGTTTCACCAAATTTAATAACGCAATCTGGAATATATTTTTACAGTTGTGTGTAAGTAACTGGCAGATTAGGATACTGTTGCCGAAAATCCTAAAAGCACTGATTAGTGGAATAAGCCCAATCACCATTTTCCAATTTTTGGCCAGTTCTATAGTGACTTTGGATAATAAATATTTTATTTTGTAACTCTAACATTATAATAAAATAATTTAAAAAATACAAGCGTTTATAGTTTAAATTTATGTATGATAACTGTCAGAATTTGAAGTTTTCTAAAGCTTCGTATGTGCACCAGTCTTTGATTACTTAATTACTTAAAAAGCAGCCCACTATAATGAGCAAAATTTTTGAAAGCACGTTATTTTGTTCTGGTCTTTTTTGTGATACCCATTCAAATATCTGACATTGTGCCTATGAACCTAAGAGAAATAACACCTAAGGATGTACTCCAGTGCATAAAACAATTGCGAAACAGGCAAACAATTGGTAATGATGCTATACCATCTTATTTAATAAGAGACTGTGCCACATTTTCGAAACCTCTAAGTATAATATTTAATTTGTCCTTACGAATATCTACATTCCCAAATCTTGGAAGATTGTCCGAATATATGCCGGTTTCAAAAAAGGAGACAACACGGACGTAGCTAATTATAGGCCAATCGTCATTATTTTCACTTTTGCCAAGGCATTCGGATCGGTCGTCTATAAGGTTCTATCTTTCAGATAGAATTTCCTTATTTCTCCTTTCTAACATGGTTTTATGCCTAAGCGATCTACAGTTACGAATTTGTGTTTTATAATGCAGGAAATTGCAGAAACTTTATGTAAAGGTGGTCAACTCGATATCATCTATACTAAATTTAGTTTAGTCTTTGATGCCATCGACTATGTCTACTGCTTCGAAAGCTCTCTTCTTTCGGTTTCAGTAATGCTTTGATTTAATTTATAATGTATCAGAATAATTGAAACATACATGAGTAGGTAAACCCCACCAGTTTTGTATAATACAAAGGTATTTTATATTATTAAAAATACCTTTGTATTAATTTATAATGTCTTACTTGATAATCAGATGAAATTATGTGTAAACGGCTATATAGCTCGTACCCATATGTCTTCTCCTATAGTTCCACACGGCTCCAACCTTGACCCGCTCTTATTAATATTTTTGATATAAACGAAGGTAAATGGTTGTTTCAAAACAATATAAATAGGATGTGACTTGGCTGCATCAATAATAAATTATCTACAAACATATTCAAGTGTTTTGTTTCTTATTCAAAACGACTAAACTTTCAGTACTTCGTAGTTTAGTTCATTTAATACTGACGTTAGTCCATTGTCTCAGAAAATATCTGTTAAAAATTTAGGTGTTATATTTGATTCAAAGATTACTTTTTCAGAACACGTGCTGAGTTATCACTAATTAGTTACTATAGATCATTGGGTTTTATTACAAGACAAGCTAGAAACTTAGAGGAGAATATTGAGTGGAATACCAAATGATCCATGCAGTGAAATGGTGCATGGATTTACAAGTTTGAATGAACGGCGCCAGAAATATAGCACTTACAGATTTCCTGAAGCTAGAACAAACATTTTTCAAAGGGCACCGATGTTTCAATGTGCACTCAACGCAGATATATTATTCCACAACATATTTAACTGTTGAATTGTAATAACTACTTTATACATAATAATTTTTATAAATGTATTATATTGTTCAATTTTGTGCGCCCTCTTGTAAAAAATATCTGAGTCTTTGCTTATCTCAACACTTGTAGGAATTAAACAAACAAACAAGTTGTTGTCAATAACAAGATTTAATTTCATGAAGAAGGTTCAAAAATGTAAACAGATTAAATATCAGCTGTCGTAGAACACAGTTAAACAAAGGTAACACAAAATAGATCTAAGATAACTCGTAATTCAATTATTAAGTAGATACCAATCAAGCAAAAGATAAATATTATAATTAATATAATGAATAAAATCTTATTTATATTGTGAAGTATTAACATAAGTAAATATATGATATGATGTAGAAACCAAGAATAAGTAAGTTGCAACAAAATTGTATTAACAGAGTGAATACGAAATAAAGGAAATCTGAATTTAAATTATATTGTATTTCAAAATAATTCTTCAATGCAAATAAATTTATTAACATAGTTTAACAAGTCTAGGTAGAATTATACGAAGTGTAAACCATATGCAACATTAATAGCATCAAGCTGCTAAGAGTTAATTGACTGAGCAACTAATTGATTGTGTATCTTAAAATTCAATCTAAGCCTGCCAAAGCCTAAAAATAAGCTTAGTTTAAAAGGTATTAATCCTAATTCTCCCAGTAATATTCTCCTTAATCACCCTAGTTCCGCTCAAGGCACAATATAGAGTTTTCATTAAAAGAGGAACACCTGTCAAGATATCTACACCCTGTATACACAGGTATTAAAAATTTGAGAAAAATAAGTTAAGTACGTTTAAAGTTTAAGACAAATGAAAATTAGAACACAGATTATGTATACGTAATAGTGGTTCTTTACAATTAGTTTACAGAGTAAAATTAAAGATATCTAGATCTTCGACGTATCCCAGGAAATATATGTAAATTTTGTACGAAGGCCCGACTGAAGGTCCTAAGCCTCGTCCAAAAATCTAATCTAATTATTGGCTGCTGGTGAAGCTAGACAACCAGTTGATTTATAACATTAAAAGCTAAGTTTGAATTCAGGCGTTAAAGGCCTATCGGTCAGAGTTAGAAGTTAAAGCCTAGTATGCTATCTTAATTTTGTGCAAATTTACAAAGGTAGCCCAGAGAAGTGATTATCTTCTTCAACGCCCACTATAGACTAATTAATCAAACGATTAAACATTAAATTTAAATTTTGATAAAGATAGTTTCAGATTAAAAGAACCAATAACTAAAAGTAATACTACAGCATCTACTTAGCTTGACATTCAAAATATACAAAGTCCATATCTTTTCCCCGTGTATGTCTTCACAGCGGTAGAACGGATCGTCGTTTTCTAACATGAATTAATGGAGATCAGCCGCCATTTTTAGACGCCGTGTACTTGAAACATAATATCTCAGAACTGGAAGCTCCAAAGATACCAGTAACACCGTTGAGTGTGGATTGAGGATTTCCGTTCGAATCTCCTTGCGAAAGAACGCAATTCAACGAAACCTCGCTGAGAGGATTAATTACGAATCCAAAAATAAGAGTCGGCCTCCACGTGGTGAATCCCTCGGAATAATCTAGACGTAAGTGTACGGTAATAGCACTTAAAATTGGAAAAATAGCTCCAATAATAAAATCCTAAGGAAGATAAAAGAAAAGAATAAGCAAAAATACAATTGATTAGGATGAGTCTTACCGCAGAAAAGGTTCACTGACAAAAAATTAGAAAGAACCAGCGCGACTCAAGTTCGAAGAACGAATGCGAACGCAAAAGCCTCACAGGAAACGATAGGTTATCGATCTACGTCATAGACAAGATCGATAGACAAGGTAATTTTGAAAACAAAGGAATTTAATTAGAATATTTCCTAACTAGGTCTAAGTGTGAAGAACCAAACTAACAAGCGAAGGTACGCTAATTAAAACACCGTAATAAAGGTGAAAAAGACAAGGTAAGAACGTCAAGAAAAGTGCATTTTCAAGATAAACCAAAAGACGTGAGAGGGCGCTACAAGGGAAAGAGAAAATGCATTCGTAAAATTATGTTAATTAGGGGTTAAAAAGACAGATAAGCTCCCAAATAGGTTCTCGTAATTCTAATAAAACAACAGTAATAAAATTGAATTAGCGAATCAAGAATAGAATTAAAGTAAAAATAATCGATAATGACTAAGCAAAATAATTTCCAAGATGTCGGTCTCGCCGAAGTAAAAGAAGACAGCCGAATAAGGAATTCGGATATAGCGGCATCCAAAATATTTGAACATAAGTAAAATTTGAAGGAAATAAGGTTTGAAGTAGCGTAAGTTGAACGATAATAAATAATAAAATAAAATATAATAAAAATAATCGAAAATGTTGAATATGAAAAGCCTAAGATGTCCTTGTCTTTACGTAAGCCAAAAATGAAATGAAATCATTAAAAATTTAAGAATGATCTCTTAGTGATTTTTCGAGCGTAACACAGGCTGTCAGGATAGAACAGACAAGGTGAGAACATAAATCATCAAACCATGAGAAATTTTCAGCAGCGTTCATCAGGAGAAAACAGCATATGAGCAAAAATCTTAAAACAAATATTCAAAATATGTTTGTCCCATTACAATGTACGCTATAGAAATTTGGGCAAACAAGAGAAAAGTAAAATCATTATTAAGGCTCGCGGAAATGAAAATATTTGAATGATAGCAGGATTAAAATTAACGGATAGAAGCACTAAAATCAGAGACATGTATAAACCGGGGACGACAGCGACAAAGAGCTTGGCATAAAACGCAGATACAATGTCTAAGAAAACTAAATGTGATAGTAATCGCGTTAACAACAATTAATCGGCAGACCACTAAACCAGTGAAAAGACTCGTGGATATCAGCGTCGTTTGAAACCTAAGTTGGAAGTAAGAGGCGCAAGTAAAAGAATATTGTTTAATATATACTAGATGACTTCTTACAACTTTATTAACAGGTAAATTGTGTCATTACATCAACGTTAAGTTTGGTTATATGGCCATTTGTGCTCCTCAGAGCCTCATAGATAATATGTGAGTAGGGGAAATAGTGTTCGCGAGGAACCCGAACTAAACCTTATCCAAGGTTAAACGTAAGGTGCTAGAAGTTGCGTGGCTATAAGAAAGTGAAGTCTTTAACGATTTTCTGGGTGTGACAGACGAAATCCTCTTGTATTTAGCTTCAGCCGATCAAGCGAGGTTCTAATCGGACGGATTGTTATTTTCCTTGCCACATATAGAAACAGTATGGGTAAAGTGAAAGGCAAGAAGTCCCTATGAGTAAATCAAGGCTAGGCTGAACCAACGTCTTCTGCAGAAGTAAATACATAAGATTGAGAAGATTAATGCCATAAAGGAAACGCACTTAATGTACGACGGGGAGATCCCATCAGCTAAGCTATATGGAATTTCTAAAGCTAAAGTTCAGGGGCTAATGTAAAAGCCTAGGCCTACATACAGGCTTAAAGAGCCATAATCGAGACCGACTTTACTACTCATATGTCATGTGTCATGCAATTCCAGAAAAAATAATCCACGCATCAAGCAGACGTTTCTCTACAAGCTGTTAGGTTTAGTTAAAGAAATATGAAACGTAAATCGGCCTAAGAAGGCAAGAATGAACTAGGATTATCTATCTAAATATATAAGACTGTGAGGGTCAACATCGTAGAAAATATGAATTTGATGCCCGACAGGGAGACTAAATCAGCTAAGCTATCTGTAATTTCCAAGACTAGAGTGCAGGGACAGGTAAAATAAAGCCATAACTATATACAGGCTTAAAAAGCAATGGTCGAAGCAGGCGCGGCTCGTGATGATGTATTTGGGAGTGCAAGTACAATGATACGAGTGCCTCGTGTGTTTTCGGTGTTTACTAAGAAAACGTTACAGTTAATACACGAGAATACACGAAGCACTCGCATCATTGTACTTGCACCTCCAAATACTTCATCACGAGCCGCGCCTGGAGTCGAAGCCGATTTCACCAGTCATATACAAAGGAGACATGCAACTACAGAAAAAGAACCTAAAAGTCAAGAAATGATTTCTTTCAAACCTGTTAGGCCCAATTAAAGAAATAAGGCTAGAGAATGTACTCTATAACGAGACATGAAGACTACAGCTATAACATAACAATAAATAAAATAGAAGACTTGAAGAAACTACACAATAACTACTACAATAAAAAAACAATCCTCAAAATTTAATTTAACTAAATAATAAAAAAGAAATTAAAGCTTAAAAAAATTATAAATGGAAAAATATATATTGAAGTAATAAAATAGCCGTTAACGGAAATAAAAATTGCAGAAATAAATTATAAGGAACGGTTAAAAGACAAGTATTAATAAATATGCAGGTATGGCAGGTATGTATATGTACCGAGCGGCTATAAATTATTGAACCAAATATTTAATTTGCTTTATATTTATCTTTTTGGATTATAATATTTTATATAAATATCGGTTATACATACGGTTAGAATTAGGAGTAAATTAATATTAACGGATATTAGAAGTGTGATTGATACAAGTTTTAGTGGTAGTTGAAACAAGTTTTAGAAACATATATTACCTAGAAATAATACAATTATCTACAAAGAAAATTGTCTAAAGAAAATTCTCAAAATGTTGACCTCTAACTTGTAAACAACACTATCTCGTCGTGATCTCTTCAATTACGTACTGCTGTTCTTGTCAAATTGTTTATGAAATTTCGGTATATTACGTTCTTTCAACTAAGGGAATAAAAAGAAGTCCAAAGGTTTCAAATCAGGTAATCCACTGGGCTATAAACCTACACTTACCAAAGGGCTCGGGAAAATTGCTGGGAATAATTCGTGTGGAGTGCGATGTGATAGAATTCTATTTTAAATAACCATCTGTTAATTATATGGTATACCACTGACTTACAAATGACTCTGAGCTAATGGTCTCGTATCTTTGAGGATTAATTGTTTATTGAAATAATTTTATCCCAATAATTTGTTGTTTTGAAATTGCCATCCCAACATCAATTTTAAGTGGATTAAATTATGTGGATTATCTACTGACCAAGTTCTATAATTTTATGAATTGACATAACTAGACTGGCTATCGTCTGTCTAGTTATGCTTCATCAGAATAGAAAGTAATATTTTGCTTGTCAATGTTATTATGTAGATTTTTATTATACCTCTGACAAAACTAGATTCATTACAAAAAAAAAATAGGTTGGTCGATTTGGTGGACAATTGAAAATTTACACAGTTGCAAATATAGCTGCTTTTGCAGGATATTATGAGAGGATTCATAAGAGAGTTTTAAAATGTATGTACCTAGTAAGTTAAAAGAACATATTAAATGTTAACTTAATCTTATCTATTAGTTGGAATGGACGGTGGACAGAAACATGAGGACTTCGTTCCACAATTTCATTAACATTTTCCAAAATATCGGTGTAACGTGGGAAGAATAGTACATTTACTTTTAGTCACATTACCAGTATCTAAAAACCGTTCGATTATTCCATCACTGTGTTGTGAAAAGTAAGAATATTCAATTTGGTCTTCTGGATATATATTTCGATAAATTGATCACAAGTAAACTGCTTGAAATATATCCAATTACTATTTTCATTTTGCAAGCCGCTTCAAAAATAGACCATTAAAGTAAATGTATTTTGCTCGACAGTAAATACCAATTTGAAAGTAAAAACAACAAATCGTTTTATTTATATGAATGTATATGAACTTTATCAAAATGTTGACAAATTTGAACTTAAAAACAAGCATGTCCACATAAAGTTGCAGAATCGTTGCCAGCTTGAGAAAAAAAAATCAATAATTTATGTATGTCCATATCCCTGGAGAGAGTAGATTGTATACCATGAACACGATACACGAAAACGATGAAAAGCGTAATTAACTGTGTTCCTGAATTAGTGGCTAATTGTCGGCTGACTGAGTGGCACCATGTGTCTATATCTGCCAACTTATAAAAACATCGTATCTTAAAAGAACCAATGGAACGAAGGATGCTCAACTGTAGTCAACTAATAAATAATTAAAAGCGTGATATAGTGAAAGCAATTGTGACAACATTAAACACAATATTATTAAAATGACATGTCAATACGACTTCTTTTTTGTAATAGTTATAATGATAGGTAAAGTGACCGGTAATTCTTGTCAACAAGCACACGACAAGGATATTTTCTACAGACCTTAGATATTGTTGATTGTAAGTGTGAAACGTGGTAGTATTTAGAAATAAATTTATGTAAAATCTCATTAAATGTAAACTTAAAAGATTATTTTAGAAAACTATGGCAAGTAAAGTTTCTCGGAATATAGGCTTTCGTTTATGACTAGACCGTTGCAAATATTCATCACCAACATTGTCTTGACCTAAGAATTTTTTAAACAGTTTGGTTAAACTTTCATCTTCATTTTTCCTATTTTTAATAAAATTCTGTAATAGTATATTATTTAATGAGCAAGTAATGAAGGCTATTACTCACGATAATGAAGTTTGCAACACGAGCCGAAGGCGAGCGTTGTAAATCATTTGAGTGAGTAATAGCCATTACTTGCGAATATTTTTGGGGTAACTTTTTGAATTTGGAGGTGCTTGCTGGAAGTTTGTTAATCGAGCTTTTTAATACTATACTTTTTCTACGACTTTGAAATTACAATTTGTAAATTTTATGTTATGTCTTTATTAAATTAAAACGCTAATATTAACAATTTTTTTAAACATTACATACTTCAATTATTATTAAAGTTAATGGTGACATTTGACAATTTGTTAAATTTATTGAAGGAATGGAATTAGAATTATTTTTAAAATTAATTTCATTTGTATGAAAATTCTTTCTTTGGAGATTGTGGTTAAGTAAAAAACTTAAAAAAGGTATATAACCCCTTACCACAATTATTAATCGTATCCTAAATACGTATTTTGACAACTAGGTTGTCATCATCAGTAGGTAAAAACCACTAATTAAAAAGTCGCACTACTTTACACCGCGTCCACGTATAGACTAATTTTAAACATGCGATTCTAAACTACGGGAGGTTGAAAAAACACTTATCCCTAAGGAAAAGGTCTACACATGTGTTAAGTCTCCGAGTTGAAGTATGTCGAACCGAGAGACGGCCAATATTCCTATCAAAGGGAAAACGGCAATAAATATGTCCCAATAACTACAATTTTAAAAACGACGATGACACAGTTAGGGCAATAAAAATGAAAAGAGACAGCTGAAAGGGATCGGTGACCTGTCGCTATTCATTGAACTATATTTATTTTTCGCGATATGTATACTTTCATAAGCATCAAGTTCGTGGGGTTTATTAATTCCTTTTACTAACTTCAACCCTGTAATCGATACATTGTGCAGTGTGCTTAAAGCGTGGTATGCGACATTCGATTTATCCGGTCTATTGTATTTAATATGTGATATGTGTTCTTTAAAACGGGTTATTATTGGTCGTTTAGTTTGGCCTCTATATTTCAAATTACAATCCTTGCAACTAATTTCGTATATACCTGATTTCGAATTGAAATTAACTCTATCTTTAGTATTCCCTAGGAGACTTTTGATAGTGTTTTCGGACCGAAAAGCTACCTGGAGACCTCTTTCTTTCACAACTTTATTAGTGTTTTTCGTGACGGGGTGGTATGGTAAACACATGTACTTTTTCTCCTGGTTACTTTGAGATATCAAACTTGTCCGTGAATCCGCGAATCCACAAGTTTGATATCTCAAAGTAACCAGGAGAAAAAGTACATGTGTTTACCATACCATGTGTGAACAATTTTTAATAAATTTGACAGGTGTGCGTCACGGTTCCACAACACTCTTAGAGTGTGCGGTAACATAATCGAAGTGTTGGATAATGAGAAATTCGGATCTGTGATTGGTTCTAAAGTGTTGAGTAATGAATACTGAGAACTGTGATTGGATATATTATTATTAAAGTTAATGGCGAAATTTGAACAATGAGAACATTCTCCGAAAAAGAGTTTACATTTTTCCGTATTTGCCATTCCATGAAAGCTTTGTAAATTTGTTCGTACTTTTTTCTAGATTTTTTTGGGCAACAAATTCAAATAATGTACTTGCGCTGCCGCTACTATCTCAGGAGGAGTGCAACTTTCATCTGCTTCTCCGTCAGAGTCCATACTTTTCACTTATGATTATACAAATTATAGCAAAATAATAATTGTAAACGCAAACGACGTGAACAATAAAAAAAATTTGAGGTGTGCGTAATGGTTTCACAACACTCTTAGTGCAAGCGATAACATGATCTAAGTGTTGGATAACGAGAAATTCAGATCTGTGATTGGTTCTAAAGTGTTGAGTAATGAATACTGAGAACTGTCATTGGATTTAAAGTGTTGAGTAATGAGTATTATTCAATATTGACAATAATGAATAATAGTATCTCTCATAACTTGCTATGTTAATGAGTGCATTATTAAATAGGAGTAGAAAATACTATATTATGGGACAGCGTAACTCGAGATGTTGAAATTTCATCAGCCACGAGTTGCACATACTATTTTTTTCTACGAATTTTTAAAATAAACGATAATAAAACATTTCCTATTATTTTTAATATACATTAACTATAATAGAACAATTTGTGCAATTAGCGCCAATTGTATTTATACATTTATCGGAAGTATTTGTATTCTTTTGACAGAACCCATCTGGAATAACTGAACTTGAGCTTGTTGATTGTTTACCTGTAAATAACTTCTACGCTATATCGTTTCTTGCATATATTAATCGATGTCTATAAACTTTCTATAAGTGAACTCGTTAATGTGTTTCGACTTGGGAGGGATTAAATTAGAAAATGCATTATTAGCCGCTTTGATAATTTATTCTGGCTCTACATCAATATCATTACTTATTTTAACAAATTAATGTACTTTGGAAAAAATTATACATGAAGTGACGTTTCTCTTGTCAGAAATTGAATGTAAAACAATTCGAAATGCAAAATCCCGGTAGTCCTATAATTTCAAACTCTAGTAGTTGAATGCGATTTCAACCATCGTAATCGATTTCAAAATAACTGATTTCAATGTCATGAGTAGAAAAAATACTTCATCTGTTTGTATGTCATATGACACATTTATGTTATTTGATTATAATGAGTTAATTATGGCCGTAGTAACATAATGAGTTTCATAAAGGACTATTTCATCAACTTTATTTAAGTGGATGAAATAATGAATATCTACAATACAAGTTTATTTATGTAAAAATTATTGAGGAAAATAGTGGTGGAAAAATTTTACAATCTTAAATTTAGTAGAGGGGAGTTGTTTAAATCTAGCTGGTTATTTAAAGCTAATCCTAAACTATTGTATCTATTAATTTCTAAGTTTTCTAACAAGTTAAGTTTTTTACTTTTATCTTGAATGTGTAAAATTTTAAAATCCATATTAAATCTATTACAATGACTTACGAAAGTTGAATCTGTTTTCTTTTCTTTATGACTTCTCTCGTGTTCTTTATCCTACTTTTTCAAGTCATTGTATAGATATCAATCATAGATTTAATATAGATTTCAAAATTTTACACATTCAAGATAAAAGTAAAAAACTTAACTTGTTAGAAAACTTAGAAATTAATAGATACAATAGTTTAGGATTAGCTTTAAATGACCAACTAGAATTAAACAACTCCCCTCTACTAAATTTAAGATTGTAAAATATTTCCACCACCATTTTCCTCAATAATTTTTACATAAATATTCAAACTTGTATTGTACATATTCAGTATTTCATCCACCTGATGAAGCCATTGTATGGCGAAACAATATTGTAGTGTATTTACTATTCAGCTTTATTTAACTATAAATAAACTATATTTATAACTTATAAATGAATTACTCATTATCTAAAGATTCAGTATATTTAACACAAATTCAGTTTAATACTTGTAGTAATGTTTGACAGTAAATAAAGAATTTGTTGATGCTATGTCAAGGAAATAGTAAAGCACATGTCACCTACTATTTTTTTTAAATAAAATTAGTATTGCACCAGTCGTTTCAAAAATACAAATACAAAAAGCAAATATATTAATATTGATGCCAGCAGATAAAATTTTGTTTGCAATTCGGAACATAAACAATCAGGTACCCGCTAGTACCGTAATGATTGTCTATAACGTGTCTTCATTTGAAAAGTCAATCTAGGTTACTTTGAAATTTTGATAGAATAAGACGCATATATATTAGTATGTGTTTGTTGTTCCGTAAACGTAAATCCAAATGACATTTGATAATGTCAATCACAAATATCAGTTAGTGCATAAAATAATCGTGCGTCGATTCTGGTTTAAATAAATTGCTTCTCAGTTTTAAAATGGCTTTCACTTTAGAACATAAAATTTTTTTTAGTCCAGGCTTATTTTCGAAGTGGTAATAAAATTGATGGTTTATTGGTTTATTCAGTTCAAGATTGCATGGTAGAATTTCAAGTTGAGTTTCCACATTTTGTAATAGATTATGTACAATTTAAGATACTTTGGATAGAACTTTAAAACTTTTTTCTGAAACTGGTAGTCTCTTAAGAAAATCAGGCAGCGGAGCAGTTAAGAAACGTACACCTCAAGTTGTCAATCGTGTTGAAGAAATAATGGAAAATGAACCACAAACATCTGTTCGACATTTGAGTCAACAAATAAACCTTTCTGTTGGTACAACTCACAAGTTATTAAAAAAAGATATGCAACTTTATCCATACCGTGTCACAGCAGTACAAGAATTGTTAGAAATTGATTACCCACCTAGACTACAGTTTTGTAATTGGTTTGTAAACATGAACAATAATGGAGAACTTTCGCAAAGAGTCATCTTTACTGATGAAGCATGGTTTTATACCTAAATTTACAAAATACAAGAATTTGGAGTAGTGAAAATCCACATGCAATTAATGAAGAATCGCTACATCCAGAGAAAATTGGTGTTTGGGCAGCGATAAGCCAAAGGCGAATCATTGGACCAATATTTTTTCAGGGAACGTTAACTGCTGAAAGGTACCGTACGGAAATTTTACAACCATTTGTCAATCAGTTGCATGATGACGAACTTCAAAATGCATATTTCCAACAAGCACCTTGTCACTGTACTGCAGAATATTTGGATTATTTAAGAGAATTTTTTGATGAGCGTATAATTAGTCGAAATACTGAAATTGCCTGGCCTGCACGTTCATGCGATTTAACACCTTGCGACTTCTTTTTGTGGCCTTATCTAAAAAATAACATATTTCGAACACCTATATTGAATTTGAATGATATGCTACAGAAAATCGAACAGAAATGCATGGAAATTAATAACAATCCAGTAATGTTGCAGAATATCATCAAAAATTTTGAACGGAGGATTTTAAAGTGCATTGATCTTGAAGGACAACATTTTCAACATTTGTTATACGGTGTGTATATAAATGATTGAAAGGTGTTTGAATTTCCCGCTTTCAATTTTTTGTGTTTAAGTTGGTGCTAAGTGCATGCCAGCATCTCTGAGGGAGCAAATGTCGTATATCATAGGCGTAACATTAAAAAATTAGAATAGGAACAAATATAGTAATAAATAATATTTAATTGAAAGACAATTACAATGAAATTATGTATGTTTTCTAATGCTGGTATCTTAAATTTCACTTTACAATACTTTAATTTCAGACTTGCATACTCTATCAAAATTATATTATAACAAAACTATATCACTTATTCAAGATAAAATTATAACATTTGTTCAAAATGCCGTCCATGTAAATTTAAGCACAAATTCAAATAGTAGGACGTCCTGTAGATTTTCCCTTTGAAACGCTCCCTGTTGTGCGATATCTCTCTATTACACGACGAACGTGCTGTACAAAACAGTCATATGTAAATTACATTTTTGGAAACTCCTCTTGAAACTGCTGGTGGCAATTTGGATAGGAATAATCCCGTACTCCTTCAACATTGCGTGTTCCCGAACGAAAATATGCCTCAACAATAAATTTGTTGTGCAGATCCGTGAAAACCATTATTAACCTAAAAGCGTACTTTGTTACATTTGTACAAATTTACTGTGATTTCTTCATCGCTTACCAATAACAAATATGTAACAGCAGAAAAATGGCAATAAGAAAAGCCTTTCTTGTAATAAAGGAGAGAAATAACAAAATAAATAGACGAGAACGAAAATGCAGAAAACCAAAATAAACAGAAGGACGCTACTGATTATTTGCGGCATAGCTTGTAGAAGCACCAACTTTCATACATTAAAAAAAGCGCGGGCGATTCAAACACCTTTCAATTATTTATATACACACTGTAGTTTTCAATAAATACCTATTATTTGTTATTTATTTGTATGTATGAAACTGTCAAAATATACGACTTCGTAGGTTAAGTAGTAAATTTTAATTTACGACATACTTCAAAATGTTCTCAGTAAATCACATGCTACTAGATTGACTTTTCAAATAAACACTTGTTATGATCCTTGTTACATAAATAACTATTTTCTATGACCGCTAGTAAATAGTAACCGATATGACCGATGACCGATAGTAAATAGCGAAAATCGCACCAACAAAAATTTTTTTATTGTAAACATTAATTACAAATTATGAACAATTGGATAAATTAATTCCAGCAGATGACAGGTGGGCTGAATTTTTAGAAAGTAAGTTTATTTCTCGAGTGCTTGAACTTATTGTAGGGCTGTCAGTGCCTGAAATGTTACCCAAAATATTAGAGGACAATTTCTTCTTATTTTCTTTAGAATCTTCTATTAGCTTTCTGCCACTATGTTGGAGCATCAATCACTATGCACTATGTATTATTAATAACTATTACGAAATAATTGCATAAGATTATTATTAGTCTGTAATATATTTTTAATAGGTAGTTGTAAAACCACCTATTCAAATATAGTATCTGCTACAGTTATCTCTCGTTATATATCTGAGTATTAGATAAAGGATTTAATATTATAATAACCTTGTCCTAGTTTTGTAAAAGCTTGTAGAATAGTAAGAAAATTATTTTGTATTGAAAATATATCAACCCGAACTTTTTCAAAATATTTTTCACATGTTAGATGATTTATATATACATACATATATATAGGTGATTATAATTATTCTTTTTAATTTAATTCAGATAAGGAATGAAGTTTTAAATGAACCCTACACGTATATCTTCAGGCATATTACGTTTCACCTAGGGCACGATATGTATCTCATTGTATTCTTTGTTATATATATGTATATTTTTATGTAAACTTGATTTCTTTAGCGTTGAGTGACAGAAGCAGCGCACAACAACGGAAGTATATGAATAAATAATGAAACACAAAATATATATGCATATATACATATATGCACGCAGGCATGTGTTTTCTGCTTTATCTATATATGAAAAATATATAATATTACTATATGTTGCAAACTCTTTATTTTTTAATAAGATTGAAATTCAAAACAATCTTGGTTTTAACTAATATTATTAATAATTTTGCTATAAAACCTGACAAGTAAATGTTATAAAATTCCATTAACAAATAGGAAAGTTTCTCATAATCTTAGGGATTTTTGTAAATTGACTCACGTTTTATATAAAATAATATTAATGCTTAATGTATAGTGTGTCCAGAAATATACCCTTGACTTTTAAGTAAAATTTTAATTTGACCCGTAATTAACGCAGCATGAGGTCTAACTCTAACAGTCAATATTAGTGTACCAGGGTCGGTCTTACTTTAAATTTGTATGTATTACAAAGTCATAGTAGTTTCAGTTAATGAAGTTCTAATGCAGAGTGTATCTGCGCATAATAAAATTCCACGAATATTTTTTAAATGATTAGTGAATATAAAATGATAAATCCTTGGAGATTTTCGGCTTTTATATGAAATATTTACAAATATTATCAAAATAGTATATAGTTGCGAAGTAAGTGTGAATGTAAACATTGCTGTCTACAAATTACAAAGCAAAAAAATTTCGTATGATTTGCATTGTAATTTGTAGACAGCAATGTAATAATAATAATTTATTATTATTATTATTATTATTATTATTATTATTATTATTATTATTATTATTATTATTATTATTATTTCCTCCATTCACAAGAACATTCAATTTGTCCTTGGTTGCCAGGGTGTTAACCCATCGGTTCGTGAGAACAAGATGGCTGGCATAACTGTCATAATATTATTATTATTGTTTATTTCTTATTTCCAGGTATTTCTCCGTAATCTATCTATGCGGCTCTACTACATATGGCATGCTTCATTCATAGTAAGCAGATAATAATACCACTCCTATGTAGGGGGGTTACATTTACTCGGCCCAGAGGGTCCGGCGCTATAGTTGTTATGTTGACGAAGTGGGTTGAAATGAATGTATCTCAACAACATCCTCGCCTGAGTCTTTTGTTTCTACTGAAGCATGCCATATTTGTGTTTCATGCCCAATTCGCTGTTTCAGTCCTTGCTTGTTAATCAGTGTTTGGAGCAAGTGTACCTGATTGGGGCTGCTATCCCAACCCAACGGTTAGCTCAGGAAACCGTGGGGTCGCTAGTCCCCAGTAACCTAGCTCTAGGCTACCCTGTGCGGGTTTATTATTATTATTATTATTATTATTATTATTATTATTATTATTATTATTATTATTATTATTATTATTATTATTATTATCTCTTCCACTCACAAGAACTATTCGCTCTTGGTTGCCATTATCTTACCCCATCGGTTCATTCGAACAAGATGGGTGGCATAGTTATCTAGCATTCATTATTTTTATATGAATATTGATTATAGTAGATACTTACCAGTACTTTCAGGGTGTCAACTTACGTGTTGTCCGCTGCTGACAGCTTGCTTCTCTCTCTGGGTGTGTGGTTTTGTGTTTGTGCGAGCGCGCAAGTGTAGGGGTGTTGTATTTTAGCGCACTCGTGCATGTGTTTAGTGTCCGGTCGCGCTAATTTTGAGGGATCGGAGAACCAGCCGTTGCGCAGGGCCGCCAACCCTTTCCCGGCAACTTCTTTACTTTTCCATGCATTATTATTATTATTATTATTATTATTATTATTATTATTATTATTATTATTATTATTATTATTATTATTATTATTATTATTATTATTATTATTATTATTATTATTATTATTATTATTATTATTATTATTATTATTATTATTATTATTATTATTATTATTATTATTATTATTATTATTATTATTATTATTATTATTATTGTTATTATTATTATTATTGTAATTATTATTTCAAATTTTTAAATGATTTAAAATTAGAGCACTTCTGTTTCTTTGAGAAATCGATTGTTTGAAAAAAACAGGTTACCCTTAGTTACCTAAATTCCAGGTGTAATTTTGTTATATAAAATTGACCAAAAGCCAAACAACATAACAATATAAAAGGCCTTATGAAACGAGTTTCTTATACAATTTTTTCTATTTTGCATTTTTTACATTAATAAATTAAAATGATTTAATTTGAAAGTTCTGATCTTTATTTTTATATACAGTATGCAGTTGGTCACATTGATACTTGACATTTTCAAATTTAAATGTTGCTATCCGTGAAATATTTATTAATTTTTGTCAACATTACTTGATATTTGATTTAAAAATATAAACATGAGTGACATAGAAACTAATATATCTTGTTGTCAATTGTGTACAATATACGTTGTTCGTGTAGCATTTTTCTTTTCTGCATATACCATTTTTGTCAAATGTACTTAACTTCTTAAAATCAATCAGATTTCACTGCGAAAGGCAAGCAAATAGTGTAATATATAACCGCAAAAAAAGTGGCGAGACATTATTGCTTTATTTATGTCTAACTTTCATATTGTGCAACGTGTCGTTTGAGTTAGTAGATAACGAATTATTTCGTTCATTTTGGAAGCACTACGGTAAAGGAACGTTACCTAGCCTGAAATGATAACTAAATTTTCTACCATTCTCCCGCGAAGATATTAAATATAGGATTAAATCCAAATTGAAAAACAAGAAACTGCTTATCTGTGAACGAAACAACAGATTGTAAAAATTTATCTTTTTTTAATGTTATGGTAGGTACAGTGGAACTACATCAATTGTCATCTTCAATTTTATTAGGTCGAAAAAGAGTACAACAATGTACTGCCGAAATTATTTCAGAGTTAGTGTTAAGTTCATTGGAAAAGTTTGAAGTTTCAACAAACCTAATGTTAATGTTTGTGAGTGATGGTATCGCAAACATGCTCTCTGTAGGCTGATCTCTAAAAAAGGTTGTGTAAAATCCATGTTTTACATCTGGTAGCAGAAACTATTCGTAGATGTTATCCAGATGTAGATGCATTAATTACAAGTGCAAAGGCTGTTTTCTCAAATTCCCAAAACGTGTTAGTCAATTTCACAGAATGTGTCCCGATATCCTAAACCACCACAGCCGATTCTTACACGTTGAGAAAGATGGTTACAGGCAGCGTTTTACTGTCATAAATATTTGGGTACTATTAAGAACCTGGTTTTCAAATTCGATCCCGCTATCAAGGAAAGCCTGTCAAAATTTAAAGATTAATCAGGTTAAAACATATTTAAAAACTGTTTAGAACAATTACGTAGGACTAGTGGAGGCAATAGAAAATTCTTCGGTGTAGTTAGTGGAATCTCTGCTAATAGTGCAACATGTTCACCAACAACTATGCACAGTAGAACGTGCAAAAATGTTTGTGTTCTAGAAAGGTTAGAAAATGTTTTAGAGAAAGATTCAGATTTTCTTACATTAAGATAAACTTGCGTCAACCGTGAAGGTACAAAAACCTTCAAGTTGTTTTAGAGATTATTTTAATTATACAAATATATCGATAGATGTTGAATGCTCGTTTTTTGTATATAAACCCATTTTTTCTCCGCAACGCACTTGGTTTGCGGAAATTACTGCAGAAACACATCTGATATTGCAAATATTTAACCGATTTTACAGACGTTTAAAACGGTAAGTGTTCCACCACTTTTTATAAATTTATGTCTTACTATTTATTTATATAGGGTTCGACGCGTTTCGGTTAACGGTAATAATTTATTACTCTAAATCATCGAAGTGCGCTCAACGTCGTCCGGGGGCGACTGACAAAATATATATACGCCCGAGGACGAGCCGTCGGCGCAATGTTACTAGCATGAACCTCCCTAATTATATTACAGTCAAAAATATTCCATAACATTTTTTTAACTTATTTTGATGTTTCTGTAGTGAGACATATTTAATAAAATTTAAAAAACATGTTGCAAACAAAAAGTTAAACAAGAGTGCTTTCTATAATGATATCCTTATAAAGTTTATATGCCCTGTCATACACAATATGAACAATTCTTATTCCGAGCACATGTGATTATTTTTATCCTACTGGTATCGACAATCTTGGGCATTCAATATATGAATATTTTCTTCCTATAGACAACTTACAAAATCTTAACTTTTATGCGTATTTTTAAAGCCACTTTAATATGTTTTTAGGACAAATTAACAAATTAGTAAAGTCAATATTATACAATATAAATACTATACAGGCTGATTCATTTTCGGCCCTCACCATGGGGATCTAGCTTATTATTGGAGATATAGTATAGGTTTAAATTTGGCAAAGTTGTTAAATTTTGTGTTTGTTATAAATCCGTAAAGAAAATAGATAGACCTGTGACAAATAACCTTCGTTATTTAAAAAAAAACGTGAAAACCCAATTTCTTCTATTACCTGTGCACCGACATTTGGCCTTATAGAGAAAATATAAAAACACATCCTTGTGGCCATTTCTAAACTTCTATCCAGTGGTGTACTCTAAATTTTTATACGACGTTTCGTTTCTTTCTGGCCATCATCAACTATCTAATTTCTTATAGGCGCCATATTGGATCTAGACATCCAGAAAGAGTTCTTTTTTCTGATTTCAACCATGTACCACATGCTGACTAATGTTTTTGACATTAGGTTTTATTTGAAAGAATAAATTATAAGATTAAATAAGGTAGCCATGGAATTTCAATCTAATTAAATTAATGCTGTATTTGATGTTATGTTATTGTTATTAAAGATTTATGCGTTTTCAGTAAATGTTATTTCATTATACTTTACTTTATTTAACAAATTTCAAAAATTCTAGTTATTTTTTCCAAAATCTCAACTAAATCCTTTTTATGTTTTGTTATTCTACTTATTTTTATAAATTGAGCCCCTATTGAGTAATTTAAACCTATTATTGTTTTATTTTATTTATTTTTAGGTGAAAATCTTCCTTCAGTTGGTTTGTAAGATCCCAATGTCTATGGATTCTGTTCGGATGTTATTCTTATTGGCTGGTTAGTGTGTATTTTGGTTCCTTCCTTGACTTTTAACTGTTTGTTCTTCTTTCAGTTGTAGATATGATTATTATTCTATTTAAATGAAGTTGGAATTATTACATTACGATCTTTTTTTAATAAAATGTAATTTTGTTATCTTTAGTGTATCCTTTTTAGTAGTATTATAGTTTTAATATTACGTAATTTTGCTAACGAAAATCCTGAAATGTCCTATCCTAAGGTAACCCCTGGCCAATTTTTCTTTCATGTCGAAGAATTTTCTTTCGGTTTCACCGTTTCTAGGTTTAAAAATTTTATAATACGCTTATTTATTATCCATAACATTAACATGTCAATATACATATATAAATGGTTAATTATTTCTTGGAATTCGGCTTGATAACTATTCATTAAATAAAAATGTTTATTTTAACGTTTCGACTTTTATTTTGTCTCCATCAGAATACATTTTATTACAGTACTAGGTGTTTTTCTGCAAAGGTAATTTTATATATATTTATTGTACCTACAATTTGTATTCTTCTTTTTTGTTTTGTTAAAAGTTTGAACAATTTTACTTAAAATATAAAATTGGCACAATAGAAAAAGAAATTATATATATATATATATATATATATATATATATTCGAATCCTGCTTAAGGCCGAATTTTTTTCAATTAAAAATTCGACTGATTAGCATCGTAGAATGTAGAAAATAATATTTACATATATATATATATATATATATATATATTGTAAAACAGGGTATTAAAATTTAAAAATTCCTCTAATGCACAAAACATTTTCTGTAGAAGTAAGCTACAAAAGCTACTAAGTAACGAAAGTAGACTATTTTTTAATATCTTCTTCTTCTTTGGTAATTTATTATAAACTTACTATACTATTAATATACTTAATCTTGAGTAGTTCCCAGTTGGTGGCAAAAGAAGCTTCGACTAAAGTATTTATGTATTTCTTTTTTTTGGAGCCATGTTCTAAGACTCTTCTTGTGCCAGGCCTACTAAAGCTGTGTTCTCTTCTCTAACAAGAAAGTTCTGTTGGCTTCCTTTAAAATTGAAAGCATATCTAATATTCAAGACGTTTGGAAAGTTGATCTTGTTCTTATGTGTAGAATACTGTAAATAGCAGCTGTTTTAGTTTACCGTCCAGTGTTCAGTTTTAAGTAGAAACTTAATTGCTTTTGTTTATGGTGATATATTTGCAAATTATTTTAAAACGTTATGTTTTGTTATTATTAATTTGGCATTTATTTGGCATTAAACCAATTGCATTTCTCATATCATTATTGACCTCACTTTGCAGCGATAATGATTCACTCTTGTTACGTTGAAATGTTATTTGCTTACCAGTCTTTACTATGTCAGGGAGATCATTTATGCGTGTGTTAAACTGCAACGGACTGAATTAAGTCTTGTGGTACCACTTGCTCCACTATAAATATTCTATCCTAAAATTTCGCATATTGTCATTAGTTAAATCGGATTTTACAATGCTATAGATTTTGTCTCATATTCCGGCAATAGTTATAGTAACATAGAATCTCATTTAATTAGCAGTAATATACTATTAAAGCTTGGCACGATGTCGGCTATTCAAAGCACTCATCGCAACATTTAAATTAGTTGGCCTAATTCAAAGCCTCATTAGAAACTTCGTCACTTCCTGTCAAATCTACGTAATTATTTCATCGAATAAAAATGTTTAAAAACCTAAGTGTTTAAAAAAGCACCAGTGTTTCTAAAAAAACACATTCTCATTTATTAGAGGTGTTACTACAAAGGCAACTAACAAAGTTTTGTAATAAAGCTTTAACTTTCACAATCTTTCGGAATAGTTTCCGCCATATTTTGATCATTTGTCTATTCTTCAAAACCACTTATCAAACAAACGCATCTATACTCTTTTCTGAAAGTCGGGCACAGTCGTCAGAAAGTCGTCATCCCACGCCCTAAGAAGATACTCGTATTTGAGAAACTTCCTGCCTTTCAACTTGTTCTTCACATGAGGAAATAACACAAAATCACATGGGTGAATAATCCGGCACCTTCAGCGAGGATTTAAATACTTGGGCTACATATGATGGGCAAAAACTGTCGTGGAAATCATACGCCTAATCCCGATCGAGGCCGAATATTTCTGTGTGTTTCAATAACTTCGAGTAAGCACTCCGCAGTCTACCACTTTGAAGTGATTGACTTTTGTGTTTCTAGCACCACAAGTGCCACAACTCCTCTCATGGTAAAGAAGACGCCCGCTATATGCTTATTAACGGATAGAGATTTCTTTACAGACTCGGGCGTGGTTCGTCTTCATACAGTCTGACTTTATTCTGTGCTTTAGTGGACAATTCATAATTGTAAAGCTAGCTTTCGTCTTCTTCTACATTGTAAAAGTTTTTAAGCATCTTTTGGCACCGTAAAAAGCGTCGTGCCATTTACAGTTAAGGTATGAGGTACACAAAGGGAACAAACCTTCTCCACACGAAGAATAAATACGAAGTACCGGTCCATGAATCTCTAGACTGTTTCCGTCTATCGGTAACTTTCATGCCGGATACATCTTCAGCCCGATGTATATATACATCGGGCTGAAATGGACGTCATTACGACGGACGATATAAATAATCTACTACCTCTGCAAGTACATCACGCAGTTGTTGAATAACACTATTCATTCGGTTAACTGCACATCTATTTTTTGTGTGCGGTTAACCGAATGAATAGTGCTATTCAATAACTGCGTGATGTACTTACAGATATTGTAGACTACTTATATTCATATATAAACCAAATTAACTTTAAGCAAGAGTATATGTAGACAAAAAATAACTACGTACAATTTTCGTTTCTTTTATAGTTCTAACAATAGTAATAATAACAAATTAAAATGAAACAATATTAATTAGGTATGTACATTAGATGGAACTGTATGGTATCGTCTTGTTTAAAATATTTTTCTTTTTACTTTTCTTTTATACTATTCTTCGGAACTTTCTGAACTTTCAATGTTCAACAATAATCAGCAAGCATTTCACTGTTTCACTTGCCCTGATAACGTTTTTTAATAACAGAAATGTGTTGATGAAACCTTTCGCAGTGTTCATCAATCGCGTCGCCGAGGTTCGGTGGAAAGAAGGCTTATGTTACAGTCCAACTTATGGTAACTTCTAAGAAGTTTTTAAAAGCATTCCTAGCAACAACACGCTCCACGTCACTTATGTTTTTTTAATTTTTTTATCTTAGTGTAGAAGTTTAATTTGTGGTCCTACAATTCCCTCTTTAAGTTTTGCATCTAAGATTTTGGGAAATTATTTTTTAAGGTATTGGAATCCACGGCCATCTTTATCCATTGCTTTCTCGAAATTTTAATGTAATAGCGGCAGAAGTATTTTATCAGGTTCAACTAGTGATTTATGAAGTATATTCTTTTGTCCAGGAATACACTGAGCTCTGACTGGTCAGTTTTTAACAATGTAGTGGTAAACTAGTTGTAAACCGAGTAGAATTGCTACAACTTTGAGGTCCGCGCTGATATTCCATTTTGTAATTAATTCTGTCTAGAAAAAAAGTCATATTTTCATACGTTTCTTTTAAGTAAATTGCGTGGCCAACAGGGCTGGAGGTATAAACATTTCCTATGTGAAGAAATTTCGAAGCATCGATAAAAAGACGCCATTCCTCGGAATGGTGTTGGTGACCTAATGCCAACATCAAATCGTCGACATTATTTCAGCATGAAAGACCCTCGTCTGTTGAAAAATGCTGTGATAGTTCTTTCTGACGATTACAATACACAGAAACATGTGTGCCTGGAGGTAACAGTTTCCATCCTTGGAGCAGCATTTCTGCTTTAGATATTGACAAGTTCAGGTCTCGAATAAGATAATTTAATTCTAACTGATTTATTAGATGCCGTCCATCCTCTTCAGTTGGCAAATATTTATTAACACTAGTCGATAAGTTGACACTTGCTACTTCTGATCCTCTAACCATGATATTCTTCACTCGAAACACCTATGGTTCTTGGTACAGGCAAGGCCCTCGAATGAAGTACTGGACGAGTAGCAGAGGGCGGACTAGCATAACTAATATTTTTCTTATTTTTGTTGGAAGATCTGAAAGTTTTCGTGCAGCAAAAGCAGCAATCAGTCGAATGGTCCATTTGTTCACGCCAAATCATAAGTCTTGCAAATGTGTGCTTTTCTTACCGTTTGACCAGCCCTTTAGAGTAACAGTTTCTCACTAAGTGTTTTCTTACAGCTTGACCAGCCATTTAGAGTAACAGAATATCATGCGCAGCAAATGCTGGGAGCCCATAGCTTGTCTTGATATTCAATGACTAGGCTAAAATAGTGAAAATATAACTTTTCTATTAAAGGTGTAACATTCCGCTTATGCTGGTGGGTAGTGAATTCTCCACATACATAACAGAAACTTTGAATCAAAAGAGACGTGTATAAGCTCTTTATATATCTACATAGCCAGATATCTGCCAATTCATAATTTGATTGGTTCCAAAGCAAAAATGAGCGTGGTTTAAGTGCTCTGGCGTAGGAAACTTCCAGGGTCATGGTCAAACATGCCCCCTCTGTATTTGACAGAGCAATATTTTTAGTAGTATCTTTCATATATAAAAGTAATTTTGAAATTTTGTAAAATTTAATGCGTTTTTTGAAAAAATTATTTCAGAAAATATCTCAAAATCCTGACGTGATGTAGCAAATTTTAAATAAGGTTCAGAATCAGCATTACAAACTACACATACCGTATGAACGCCGGGGAGTGATTGATCTACCACAATGTAGTAAGACGAAGACGAATAGCGAGTTTATGTGGTTAGGGTTAAGAGAGTATATTCAATCTGTTCTACTGTCTAACTGTACGGGCGTTACATACGCGACATTTCTTTATCCAACACATTCTACATACGATCTAAGTACGAATCAAATAATCTCTCTCTAACACATTGAATATTCCTATCAGTCGCTCATAGTGTTCAAGCAAGGCGAATATATTGAATCGGAAAACAAGCTTACGACTGGTGATACAGTTGCTCCTTGTCATCCGTAGGTAGAGTACGTATAGAAATGCTAACAAATGTCCGTCGTAATTTTTATAACCGATTGGGTTAATGCTCGGCTCAAGAGGGTGGTTTATTTGAGCATTTACTAAATAATTAGTTTTTCTTTTTAGAATGTTCTTTTATTTAATAATTAATATTTATTACCAATAAAGGTATTTTAGTTAAATTTAATATTTTATAGGTAGTTTATTTAAGGAAACCATTTATTTATACTGGTAAACACTTTATTTATATTCTTGCAAGAATCGTTATTGTTTTGAAATTTTATGCAGAATACTTTTTATTTAAATTTTTTTCAATAAGAGTTACGGTTTTGTTTCAAAATTTTATATTATTTACGTGTTTTCATTTGAATAAGAATTTTTTAAGTTCAAGCCACGAAGCTATGATGAAACTTATCATTGAATATTTAGCGATGAAAATATCTGATGTTTCGCCGATAAGAATTATTATTATGCAGTAAACAAAAACTCTGCACTTTACGGCGGATTGTATTTTATGATACTTTCAACTATATTATATCATTTTATTTAAATTTAAATGTTAAATTTAAAGTATTATGGCCGAAGAGACATAAACAAAAGTATCCGTTATTGTAGGGACGTTGACAGCCGGCATATGATTAATAGTGCGAAAAGCAACGGTGTAGTCGGATAAAATATCCAAATTCGTACATTAACCATAAATAATATACTACAAATATTTTTGTAGTTTGTTAAACAATTAGCTATTAATTTGGAATATTTATTTTGATACATCATTTATTAATAAACAACCATAACGCTTTCTTAATTCACCACAATTAAATACGCCCTGTAGGAGTTTAACGTATGTAGCCCCTCCCACTTGCAGTTGGCCAGTCATTACTTATATATCCATCGATCGCTCGACGTTGTGCACACGGTATAAACTACACGTAATTATAACTAAAGTTTATTTAGAATAAAATACAATGTTGAAATGAAAGCAGAAACAAATACAAGATATAATCATTATTATAAAAGTTCTTAAATACTTGAACAATGATTGCCTTCTGTGTTTACAGTACATATGTTAATACATGATTACCATATTTACACAAAACGGCAGTATCAAAATTATTGTTAAAAGTCGAACGTTTATAAAGTATATGAACGCATGTAGTGATTTTCTTCTATATGTAGGCGAATACAAGTAAAATTAACAGAAAACAAGTTTCGTGTTTAATATACAAGAAAGTTAGCATTCAAAGAAAGCCATAAATTCACTTAAAGGACGCTGAATTGCTTCTCATCCATCAATTAGACATGTTTTAATTAAGGAAACTGTTGATTGGTGCCGCTTCTAATCTTAGTAACGAAGAAAATAACTTCTGCAAATATTTTCCTTACAATTTTTTACATTTAATCAGGGTTTCTTTTATTTTCGCAATGGAAGTGCGACAACCGGAAATGCTTACCTAATTTTGCCTTTAAAATAAAATTAGAATATTCGCTTTCTTAATTTGCTCGATTTTATGCATGAAATTAAATTTTCGATATATTTATTATAAGTGGCCTAAAAAAAGGTGCAGAATTAATTTCTTACAAGGCAATTAATTTTCATAATTATGAAAAATGTTTGGTATTTTGTAAAGTATACGAATTAAAAAGGAACACTTTAAAACAGACGTACAGGCATTGAGAGGGAACAATTTCCTTTGAAAATAAATAAAGCAAATTAGGAAATGCCGTTTTATTCAAATATATTGGAGAAAAAGCAATATATTGTATGAATACATATGTAGACATATAATATTTTATACGTTGAAAAGCATTTTCCTCATTTATTAAAGCGATAATCAAAAACATATGGTTTAGAATGGGCTCAAATACTATTATACTATGTACTTTTATATTTTATATTAATTTATTTTTATTCATACATATGGAAACATTTAGCATTAAATATTCGAAACAAGAATTTGAGTTAACAATATATCATATAAATCCGTGTTAAGTTTCTGCATTCATAAACTTACTTTAAATTATCCTCTGGATTAGTTACTGTAATAACAAATTATATTTATAATTTTCTTAGCAATTGGAATTTATTTGGCCCTTGAAGGAGTTGTTTAAATTACAATGTGATATTATATTAATCGACATATATTATAAAGAAATAAAAATAAATTTACAAATGACATGAGAAATGTTATACTAATAGTACAAGCATTAACTAAATAGATAAACAAAGAATTATGGAAGCTTTTTAATACATGTGTCAAAAACATGAACCTTAGAAATATACATTGTCGATGTTTAGTATATTTTTTCAGAGGGTAACGCCTAGTAAACGTGACTATTGTCAAGTTTTAAGTAAAGAAGTTGATTTCACAATATTATTAATAATGCAATTGTAATAGAAACCTTCTGTCTCATTCTGATTTCGATGAATTGGAGACTGTGACTTATTGTATAAAAGTTAAAAAACCTTACTACAACAGTTTTAAATCCTGGATGAAACCGCAGTAGTAAATGTACTGTATTTCAAGGTCTAGCACGTACAAACACATCACTGTAACTCCGACGAATTAATATTAATTTTTAATTGTACACTAACCCTATTTATATCTATTTATAATTGCATGCTTACCTGAGAGTCATTAAATGTAATTTAACTTGAACATACCTACATTAAATGCTTTCTTTTTCAGAGATAATCCAGCAAATCGTATATACTCAGCTGTGCAAAAATCCGAATTCGTGGCCATATTTTATAAATAAAAATGCTCTCATAGCTATCTAATTCTCTAAAGTTATGTACAATTTTAACTAGTTTTAAGTTATCTATAGTTACGTTGAAATCACTATCTAAAATATGTCGGTCAATTTTTGATTTTTCCAGTCGATATAATCTAATGTGTCTAACTACATGTTCTTTGTGGTGGGTACGTGAATAGTTAAGGTAGGTGATTGTTATTTATTAATATTTCTGTTGGCACTTCTTTGTGAAATGATTCTGGAGTGCAGAGTGCGTGATGTCTGACCTGCATACAATGAGTCAGTCTTTACAAGGAACTTGATAAACTATATGTTTTAAATTTTTGATTTATTGGAAATTTTATGTTAGTAGAAAGTAAATTATTAGTAGTAAATATTTTGGTGGCAGTAGTGGCTTTATTATGGTAAAGTTTTTTCAACTTTGGAGCTAATGTCGAAACATTATAACGGGCGTTCAAAAAGGCTTTATGTTCGGGGCAGCTATGGAGTGGTGAATGCATGGCTGTAATAAATCTATACAATATTTTCTGGGTGTGTAGTTCGCGTCCATAGTAGAATAATATAACGCTAAAAGGACTAACACAAAAGGCAGCCAGATAATCCGGAATCACCTGAATCTCCTGGCAATAAAATTATAGTGCAATCTCACCAGGATCAGAGTTATTACGCAAAGCATGGTCAACCATAAATAGAATCAGGTTCAAAAAGTGGAAGGAGCCGAGACAGCCAGTAGGAACCGGCATGTGACTGCGGAGCTACGCGTCAAGCGATTTATAGGAGAATTTTGTGAAATCTTAAATGTGACGGAATGTGCAATAAAATATATTAAATCCTTAGATATTTCTGAATAATTAATTTATGTTTGTACTTTTATTTTTGGTATGTACCGATGTGTTTAGATGCCATAAATTAAATGAATAAATAAATACTATATTTTATCAAACGTCATAAGTTAAAATTTAATTGAGACAATTCAAGTTAAATAATTTTTTTTAATTCTTTTTCAATAAAACGTTTACTCGTGAACTTTAAAAAATATATTAAAGTGATACTTTCAAAATGGTCACCGAAATGAAAATGGAAATTGGTAATATTTTATGAATTATTGTAGAGAAGAATTTTTACAAAGATTTCTATATTTCATCGTTAATAATAGCAACTATTCCACTGAAGCTTTAAGAATAGTCTCGTGTTTGTTTTGGAATCGGCACATACTGTTTTTGAAAAAAGACCTTCAAAAGCTACCTTACAAATTACAAATACATTAACAGAGTTATATATCCTCATTGGTTTAATTACAATATCTTTTACTGTTGAAGTATGGTTTCATCTAAACGAGCATGTCAATTCTTATAACATGTGCTTACGGAGCCATGAAAATTCTCAATATTTTTGCGAAATTGCATTATATCTTTTAAAAATTGGAGCATTGGATAGCTATATTCAGAACAAGATGCATTGGTCCAATATTTTTTGAGGGAAGTATTAATGGAAGAAGCTATCCTAACAATATACTTGTACCGTTTATGAACAAATTTTATGATGACGAACTTCAAACTAGCTATTTCCATAAATATCTGCTAGATTATTCGGTAACAAACTTATTAGTAAAGTTCGGACTTTAATGCACACGAAATGCTTTAAATATGCGCATAAATAGGTCACGATCTTCCCAAAAATATATCAAACATAAGCTTCATTTTTACCATGCATTTATGCACTTTATTTTTTATGTATTTCGCTTACTGAGTAGTAAAACAACAAAAAGTAGTCTAAATTACATTGAAATATAGAAAATAATTATTATTACATAATATATGATAAGAACATTGCATAATAATATGGTAAAAGATTACAATTAACTGATAGCTATATACATATAATTCTATGGATGTTAGTTAATAACATAATAAGATAATATGTTGTTCAGTAACATCTATAGAATTATATGTATACTTATTATTAATAACTATTCACACAAACTAAAAATATCAACGAAAGCTTCATTTTATGCAAAATATGTATTTTTTTTATACGGTTAATCGCCTTATTTCAGTGTAGAATGGATACATCCACAATATTGGGGTGCTATTCCTAATAACAAAAAATATGTTTTATTCATAAAATCCGAACTCTACTTATTAGTTACAACCTATTTAACTTCAGTTTTCGCAATATCGACAATTTACGGAACAATATTAAGAGACAATGTCAGCGAATGGGTGACAATATTGTGTCATATTAATTTACGTGTAAATGCGATGGTTATCGTTTTTAACATCTGCCATGATAAATTTAATAAAACATATTGTCCCTATATTGAGATATTTAACATTAACTTAATTTATCAACTGTAGCAAAATAAATTTCAATTTTCTGTTTAACTGTCAGTGACATTTTATTTAAAGTTATATTGAATAGAAATGCGTTATGAAGTCCATTGCTGCCTAGGAGGTAAGGACGTTTTGAACAGCCGTTATGAAGACATCTATACGAATGTTATTGTTGTCACATAACAACCTATTAACTATTAAATTTGGATAACTATTTTCTACTTAAATGCTTTTAAATTGAATGATATTATTATTATAAAGTGTGAAATGTGAAGAGGTTTAATACAGTGTTTAACTTGTACAAATAAAATAAATTTTATTTTACTTAGGCGGTATGAAAAATTATTAATGTATCGGCCTGAATTAATAGATTTTCTCAACCAATAAGTAATGAATAACAGTGGTGTTCTCTTTTTTGACAGCTACTGGATCCAGAAAGAGAACACTAAAACTTGTTTCTGTTTCTAATGTGAATTGAATTGATGAACTGTACAAGTTAAAAATAATAATTTTTGTGTCTTTATAATTAAGGACTGCGTAAATTATGTCAGTATATTTCTTTAAAAAATGGATTTGAAAAGGCAACCTCCATAATTTATTGGAGGACAATTGGGACTATACGAGAATAAAAAATGTGTGTATAATATTACCAACAAATTTTAGGTTCTCCTATGGGTGATAATTAGAGAACGGACACGCTTACCACCCAGTGCAGTACCTACTGGCGAAAGGCTGTATTTCTAAAATATTTAATTTTATTTATATAATTGGAAAACGAACGCGTGGTGATCTATAAAATTACGAAATACATATGTATTTGTTGAAAAGTTGTATTTTTAAAGTTTTTAATTTTATTTCTATAATTGGAACATTTTTATTTGTTCATTTTGTCGTTCAAGTTGAGTAAAGGAGTATTAATATTGACTAGCAATAGTTTCTCAAGGTTTTCTTCTGTCAGTTTTGTTCTCTTTGAATTAAGTACATCCTTATAAATAGAAAACGTCCTTTCTACATCGCAACTGGTTATAGGTGCATACTGGAAATATTCTTTAATTTCTTCATATATAGCCGTTAGATTTTGTGAAATTGTCTCCATACATAATTGCTGCAATGTAATTAAATTTGGATTTCTATTAAGAATTGCTTCAAACTTTTGCCGAAGGCCACATCCGAAGTCACTTGGAATACTTTTCAAATTATTAACAGCCACATCTAATGTGGTTAATCCGTCATTTAATTTGAGATTTCGATTTTCAAAATAAGTGATTAGTTTTGGCAATTTTCCAAAGTGTTCGTGAAGAAAGTACAACTGATTTTTTAAATTTGGGATTTGTGTGAGCTCCTTGCACTCACCAATACTTCTAGCATCCTCCTTTAGCAGTGTTACGAAATGTTTTAGACTATCGAAATTCTCAGCATAATAACTAGTAGCTTCCAGCCATGTTCCCCATCTAGTTATTACTGGAGTGGGAGGCAGTGACAGAGATGAAAATTTTTCCCTGAAAGGAGCTACTCTCAATGGTGCTTTTCTGAAAACTTTTTTAAAAGCTGATACAAGTCTATCAACTTCCGGAAAAGTGCCTCTGATATATTCACAGATTCTGTGGAGACCATGTGCTACACAAGTATATGCAGCATATTAGGTTTTGTTTTCTTCAATAGTCTGCCTGTTTTTAACATATACGCAACACTATCACTGACAAATAAAAGTATTTTTTCTTTGTACGTGGCGTCCGAATGAAGAATTTTTTGCATATTCTCCTTAATGGTTTCAGCAACTGTTTCCGCATCAACTCTATTTATAAAACTTGTTGCTATGACATATGAGTTATAGGGAATAGTTGAATGTAGTACACCAGCTACAACATTTACCACACAGCGTCCTAACATATCCACCGTTTCGTCGGCGCTTATCCATATGTATTGATTTAAAAGATGGCTTCTAATGCGTTCTACTGTTCTCGTATAGCACCTAGAAACATAATATTTGCGTAAAGTTTATTCATCAGGAACATTTCGACCAGTATATTTTTGAAGAAATATTTTTAAAGTGGGATTGCTAAGTTTATCTAATGGAATATTAGCCGCCATAAAAGTTTTACAGAGTTCAGATGTGTTTGCGATCCTAAGTGACAAATTCTTGACGATATTTTACGGATTTTGTAATAAATTTCGGAATCACTGACAATGGACATACAATCAGTATGACCGTCAATCCAACTCGCCATTGTTTTACAATGCCGTTCTCGACATTCTTCCATATCATGTCTGAATAGTAACTTAAACAATGTTCTAGATCTAAATAAATGAAAACTAAAAATGTGTGCGTAAGTTATTGAAACTGAACGAAATTCAATGCACACTTGCGTCGAAATAATTGGTAGAAATAGATTCAATCAAACGATATTAAACAGGATCTATCACAAAAATTACGATGTAATTAACAGTTAAAGCTATGAAAACAAGAAACTTACTCACAGCACTTTATTTATATTACGAAATATAAATTAATAAATAAAATACATTATAAAAACCCCGCTTCTATCTACGCTCATGAAAACACTTTAAAAAACACTATATTCTCCGAATACAATAGCTGGCTTGTCCATTGTTATCTCGGCGAGACCAGGTGTCCGAGTAAGTCAAACAAATACTTCATTGAATTACGCCGGGATGTACTGAGCGACATTATACACAATTCCAATTGCCGATTGCGTTTTATGGAAATTGCGTCCGTTCTCTAGTGATAATGTATATTTTTTGTGGTTTATTTACGACAACTCCTTTTCTTTAAATGGCATTTATTGTTTGCATTTAGTAATATACGAGTTATTGTACTATTGCACTTTGTTTTATTTATGTTTATACTTTCGACCTTTTGTCGGTATGCACTAACTGACAATTGCTTGTACGATTATAATCATTACTAAACTTTTTCATTTATTAGTATTTCAAGGAAGGTGCCCTTTCAAGACGTACATCCGAAATACGCCTGATATGGAATCAAAATACTTATGATATATGTGATGTCACAAGTATATAAATGACACATCTCCATAGCTAGGCAAAAATATTGTGATGTGCGTCATGCGACGTTACGTCAGTCAGCCGGGCGTGCACGTCATGGGACTTCCGATTCCTCTCGAAAGAGAACAAGCCAGGACCACCCGATGACTACATAAACACTCAAGAAAAACGATGATTCATTCAAGCCGTGATCATCATGAACCTACTATCGTATACATAAATGTGTATATAAATATAAATACTGCTATTATTAGTTATTATTCAGTGCACTTTTTATGAATACAGTTATTTTTAATAACCGTGTGTTTTATAGATCGAAACTGAACAGAAGATTTATCACAATATGAAGAATAATTACATTCCTTTAGCAACATGTTATATTAAACATTTTGTTGTTGCAAATTTGGTACTAATAGAAACATTAGGATGGGTAATAACTTTTTTTCCTGTTAAAATCGCCATGGCATGGAAAACACATTATGCAAACAATAAACTCAAAATGCTTTCTCATATGACACAAAATTTTCTTTTGATAAAGAGAAAGGGCCTCTGACTTTCATAAATATGAAGAATAAAAGTCACTTGAGTACCATGCGCAGTGCATGCTCATCGATGCCCGCTTCAACAGGTATTAAGATATATGAACGTGATTTGACGAGAGAGTGAGTTTTCAATGTAATACTTGCTTTGGGATAAACATTTTATTTATTTCTCAACATAATTCCCATTCGATTTTATATAAATTAATATTTAAACGACGCATCTCGATTTCTAGACAAAAATATTGTAATGTGCGTCATGCGACGTTACGTCCGTCGGTGACATAAGCGATGACATCACCGGTCATGCACTTCATGGGACTCCCAATTTCTATTGAAGGCGAACAATCCAGAACTACTCGATGACTACAAACACTCAAGGGGAGGGTTAATTCATAGTGAACTTACGATCGTAAATTATAAATTTGTATATATATAAAACAAATAACAGTATATATACTGTTATTTGTATAAATATTTTGATTTGTACACTTAGTTCAATGAGTTTCAGCTCTTTAAGGCGGTTATAAAAAGTAATCTTAGGAAAATTTGTCAAAATAGGTATTTGTTGAGGTTATCGCCTCCTCATTTGTGTTGAACCGTTATTCACTAAGCATTTTTTCAAGTTTGAGAACAAGCAAAAGTTACTAGGAGCCAGATCTGGTGAATGTAGTAGATGAAGAAGCAACTCGTATTTTTATTCTAGAAATTTAGCGGCTACCATAGCGGATACGTTCTTCCGATGGAATAAAATGCCTTCTCTGAATAAATTCGGTCGTTTTTTCGTCAGTTCAGCATCGAAACGTGTCAGTAGATCAGTCAGTTATTTCGCTTTTCTCCTGTAAATAGTGGAATTCAAAAAAATTGTGTACATAATGTTATTCATCAGAAGAAATTGTTTTGACTAGGTTTTTCTCTATGTAGTAGTATGGTAATGAGGTATTCAGGTTTCATATACGGAGGTATCGACGAAAAAGTTATCTTGGATCTCGTTTGAGCCGTACATGCAATCATTTGAAATTGTAACACGAGTTCGCATTTGCTCAATAGTGGGCAAACCCTGTATCCACCTTACGGTTAGCATTTTATTCACATCTTGATGTGCACACCAGTTCGATAGAGATGTTTAAGGCAGTAGCTACCTCAAACACTTGAGGTACCACTCAATGGTATGGACTTTATTAATCATTTTTGGAGAAGTCACTGAAAACGAAGGCTCCAGACTTTCGTCATCTTCTATACTCATATGACTCATTTGAAAGCAGTGAACCACTTCCAAATCATTCCATGGGAAGGAGTAGACTCATCATAATATTTGTGTAACTTTTCTGCGTTTCTTTAATGGTGTTTCCACAAAAGAAGTAATGTTTAATTAATACACAAAATTCTTCAGAAATAATATATTTGGACGTCATCAGTACTCGCTAGTAGAACAAATTTATAATTAAATAAAATAAATAGTGGACTAAACTATGTCAAGAGAAGGGCCTGAAAATGTTATTTTTGTAGCTCTTGGTCAAACTGGCTATCACAAATAAATGTGACCTGCGAAAACGAACAATTTCCGGAAAACTCTGTTCATCGTATACCGTACTTTGACCCAATGTTAATACTTTTCAGTAAAATAAGGCTTATTGCTATAGTATTTTTTCAACATAAAAGTCTAAAATAAATCCCACTGCCTACTTGACACTTGATAAAGATACTAGAATAGATAAATTACCAATGTTTATAAAATAATTCGAGCAATAGCATTTTGAAATTTGGGATAATGTTTTTCACATGAGTAGGGTTACTTTGGCCTAGATGATATTTTGACTGTTTATAGTATTATAAACGTTACTGTGCTAAAGTACGACATAGTTTAGTTATACTAATGATGCAATATACTTAGAGTAGGGTTACTTTGGCCTAGATGATATTTTGACTGTTTATAGTATTATAAACGTTACTGTGCTAAAGTACGACATAGTTTAGTTATACTAATGATGCAATATACTTAGAAACATTTAGCTTTATAAATTTTAAGATACGAAATCGAAATTATGGGTTCAGTAGGCACTAACGATGAAGTTCGGGCATAAGGGTAAAGCCTTTTTGGACCTCTTTGGGATAAGGAATCTTCATTTTTATGTCAGACGCCTTATAAAATAGAGTATCTTTACTACTTTTTTTCATGGAGTCAACAACTGCTCCATCAGCAACAGTAATTACCAGTGGCGGCTCTTGATGACGTACGATGTGCGCTGCTGCACGGATGAGACTGCTTCGAACTATTTCGGAAGATTTCGATACGGTTACTTGCTTCTCTGTATATATGAAAGCTTAAACGAAGCAGTCTCATCCGTGCAGCAGCGCACATCGTACGTCATCAGGAGCCGCCACTGGTAATTACTCTTCCAGGATACTTCTGGTCGTCATATACTACGACAACATAATCTCCTGATTTGATTTGCTAAATAAGATCACTTAAATTTTGTTGCTGCAAAGCTTATTCTACTTAAGTTTCAGCTATGTAACTAGTTGACAAAATTATCAAAATTAGGAACCAAATTATTCCAAGCTTCTTCCAGCAAGGCTGAAATTGTCGTGTCTAATGATGATAAATAAATAGAGAAATCAACTTTTTATTTGAGTTTTGCCATCTTACGATGAGGTTTTGGCTCTAGTTTGTCTGGCATTTGAACAAGGGAACATTCAATGCCTCCCGGCCAGAATGGCCTGGTGGGACAGCTAATTTTTTCCTTCGATTGCCCTTCGAAGTTATTTCCATTAATTTCTCTTTAAGTCTTTCCAAGAATATCTCCCGTGTTAAGTCAGTTCAAGAGCAGTGTGATCCTGATTGGGCAAATGATAAATGATAAATTCCTGCTTTCCGAAAACCGGATTTTAAATTTTGGGAAATGGTGGTTTCAAAGTCGTCGAAGGTTTTTTTGAGAGAAATGAAATAAATTGATCCTTTGATAAACATTGAGCCTTTTCCCTTGTTCGGTTTCCTTCCATGCTGTCAAAACTTGCTTCCACCTTATCTTTAGTGGTCGAAAATAAACGATATCTAACGGTTGTATCAAATGTGTTGAGTTAATCGCAAAGGTACAAATGCAATATTATGTTCCTGGCATAATCTCAACATATTTGGACTAACATGAGAACTTAAGTTATCTCCTAAAACAACTTTTGATCCAGGCCAAAGTAACCCGTATAAGTGGGCCAAAGATGGCATCGATTGCAAAATATATTATTATCAAAAAATATTTTAAAAAATCTCGAAAATTATACTTCTATAGAGTCTTAGGAAGTAGAAGTTTGACGATTAATAAACAACAGGCTTAAGTCTACCGATATGTCATTCGATTAGTCCATCTATCGTAGGTTAGGAGAAGCTTGAATACACATAAATCTGCTTTCATACAGGTTCTGGTTAGTAGTTCTGATTGCAGCCTAGCCTCTGCAGTTACCTGTTTATCCTAGGGCACCATTTAAAATATTTTCGCGTAATCGGCCAATGTAACACCCCAAGGAACAAAGTAGACCTGTTTTACGGTACGTATTACGGTACGGACTGTTATCTTGTTTTATTAAAGCTTGTGTCTATAATTGTAATATTTTTTATTACCACACAAATTTTTACTACAATCCACACACAATAAAACGTCTAAATTGATGAATGGGTTACAAGTGTAAGTCGAAGTAGGATTAAATAAATTTATCATTATGCATGTATAACTTTCCTATTGAAACAGCCTATACTTTCATTATCAAAATAAACATTGATGCGAAATGTTAATTTTGTAAATAAATGAGCTTTTAGTTTAATTTTGACATTTCCTTCAAAATTTCCTTAGAATATCGAAATGAAAGTTCATTTTTCTCTGTCATTCTAATGCCATTATATCCCGTCTTGCTTCTACATTTATTTAGATGATTGCCAGTATATTACAGGCTCAATTTTCTCTTCGAATACTAAATGAAATAAAACATTAATTAAATACATCGCAATAAATTTGCATCCTTTTAATGTCACTGCTTTGTAACGTCGTAATTTAACATTAATGGAAAATCTTTAGATAAATATAATTTTAATTTGTGTCGACTATTCGGTAAATCCTTAATGCTGTCGAGAACGGAGAACAATTTCAAAATTTATTTCTTTTCTGGAATGCAAATTCCTCCATAATTTATAGCTGTAATTACACGGAATACTTGTTTTAACTCAGTTTTAGTTAAAATAATACATACGAAACTTTCTGCATTAGTTTTGTTTTGAAGTTGTCTAGATTTTTGTAAGAGTAAATACGTTTTACAAACTAATACCTATTTTTAATTTTTTAACATAATCAGTTACTTTTAGCGAGTCTATGTAATGGTTATATATTCTTTTCACACATATTCCTAAAGGTAAGACATAATTACATTAGATGAGAAAAACATAGATTCTTGTTATAAGATAAAGACTCAGCTGACTGTGGTTTATTCTATAAAAGTTAATTAATGAAAGTAAACGCTACCACACTATAGCTTTAAATACTAGGTACGTATTTCAATAACTAAGTTGTCATCATCAGTAATAGAAAACGGCCTCTTGGAGGCCTAGCACGCACTTTACACAAGCAAAACACATGACAATACCATCGACGTATTAAGATTCTTAGAGATTAAGAGTCTGGTAATGCATCGGTAATATAGCGATGTGCTTTGTGTAAAGTGTGTCTAGGACTTTGAGTGTAACATTTTTTTCTACTACTGATGATGACAACTTAGTTGTATTAGTCTGTCATTTTTGCACAAACTCTTACACAATGAGATCGATTGTCTTTTACTTCTTCAACAATAAATTTTTCACATCCTTCGACCGTTGGTCCGTCGTCATACCACATTTCTCTGTCTGTCTTTTAAAACTAATGTTATGTTAAGGCGCGTTTATAGATGCATGGATTTACTGGCACAAGTAAGCTTGCAAGCAGAACGTGCGTGACAATGAAGGCTTACACGTAAAGTGATTATTTAATGCATCAGTATTATTGTGTAGGAGCTAAGATTCAAAATGTCAAAGGAACCTTTACATACCGCTTGCCAAATAGTTGCAAAAAGTTTGTTATAAGATATAATAATCGATTTAGAAAAAAGACTAGAAGATAAAAGAAAAGGTCGTGTATGGGTTAGAAGATGAGTCGCTCGTAGAGGAGTTGATGCGCATCTGGACGCTTGTTAAGAGAACTGTCGACAGAAAATTCGAACGACAACCGCAATCATCTATATCTAACCGAAGAAAAATTAAACATTCTTCTAGGATGTGTAGCTCCATACATTAGTAGATAGAATACGAGGATGAGAGATGGTATAGCTGCCAAATCAAAATTAGAAGTAACATTGAAATATTTATCTTCAGGTGATAGCTTGGTCACATTGCAATATTTACAGAGAATTTCTAAATTTACCATGTCAACGTTCCTACCAGAATGTGATGCCATCTATCTGACACTACAGAATTACATTAAGGTAAGTAATAACTAATAATCAGATAGCAATGGAATTATAAATATTTTTAATGAAACATAGGAAGCAATATACACACAAGACTTAACTAATAGTCTGTTATACTGTTGATTACGTCACCTAATATATCTCCTGAAGGTTTAAGATAGTCCTGAAGGTTTAAGATAGTCGTCTTCTTGGTTAGAAAATCCTGATATTTCAGTATGTGGAAATTCTTGCGTTGAGAAGCTTGCTGAGGACCATGATCTATTTTCTCCACTGTCAGAATTTGTAGAGTATTGAGAACGTGAGGTTATTGTAAATAGTGGTGTAATTTCCTGGTACTCTTCAACTGGGACACATGTGGAAATGCTACGATAACGTAAACTTTACTGAACCAAATATGATTAAATGTATGCTAATTATTCGAGGGCAACATGTTCTGGGAGCTTTTTAAGTTTGCTTGCAATGGATTTTCCGAAAGCGTCAAATTTGTTAACGCTGGTGTTTCTAGTGTTTGAGAAATTGCACGTAAATCTGCAATAGTTTGTTCGGTGAACATCCGTGCTCTAGTTTTCGCAGTTTTGTATTTTCTTTATGTGCAGTCTGTATCGTTGGTTTCACTATGTCTTTACCGGATGTCGATTGTGTAGATATTGGGAAAGGCATTTCATGAGGAATAGATGTTGGTGTAAGTATATTTTCAGTAGAAGTATGTAGCGGAGCGCTTCTCAGTTTGTCTTCATTTCTTGCTTTTGCTTCTCTATTGTACCTATGGTATCTTCCTGTGTGTCCTGTAATAACGAATATTTTTTATTGTAGGTGCCTAATATAATGAGGAGTGGAAAAAATTAATCACGGGATTTTCAACGAGATGTAATTTTCCCAATGGTGGTAGAGCCATAGATGGAAAACATATTATATAATATAATAGTATTATAGTAAAATAAGATGTCCTGCACAGTCGGAATCTATTTTTTATAATTATAATGCAACCTTTAGCATTATTCTGTTAGCTGTAGTCGATGACAGGTATCGTGTTAGATATTGTTTTAGATTGATGTTGGTGCAAATGGCAGAGTATCGGATATAGGCATCTGGTCTAGGTGCAGTTTTCAACAAGCAGTTGAAGAAACCCAACTACATCTACCCCCTAGCACCGTGTTTTTAGCAGACGTTGCATTTCCGTTAAAGGAAATCTTATTTGCACCTCGGTCCTCTGACTATCAAAGAAAAAATTTTTATTATGAATTGTCACGTGCACGACATATTGTTGAAAATGCATTCGGTATTTTAGTTTCTCGTTTTCGAGTATTCGAAAAATCAATAGCTGTATACCCTGGTAAAACACCGATAAGATTGTACAGACCACATGCGCTTTACATAACTGATTAAGAATGACATCTAACACCTACAAATATTGCGGTACAGCTGATGCAGAAGATTGTGCCAACGGAAGTGTAATTGATGGGTTATGGAGAAAACAAGTGTTAACAACTTTACCTGAATTACGCACTACAAATGAATCGAATAATTATTCTAAGAAATCGGTTACACTTTGAAATGACTATGCCGATTAGTTTGTAGGTAAAGGTGCAGTACCGTAGCAAATGAAAATGATAAATGAAGACGATAATAGTAGCATTTAAGTGATAAATATAATCAACATATGAAAATAAAATACTTACAATTTCCATTGCTGTCGATTGCGATTACGTGTCCTGCACAAGTTCGCGTAATATCCTATCCGCTATAGGAAACCCAAGTCCTTTGGAGTATACATGTCGTCTGTGCCTATACCAGATCTTCTGCTTTTCATAATTTTTATTTTTTCATAAAGACATGCATTGTTAATGGAACGCATCTTTGCTTTCACTGCGCCAGAATCAAATCCCTCTATGTTCATTACTCCAGACAGATTTACGTAGGCGTTTTCGCGTAACTCCCTGTTCTTATATTCTTTACTATGGACATTCCACAGACACGTGTTCACTTCATAGCCCTCGAAAAACTGATTTGTTATTTCAGGTTTCCATCTTCCTTTACTTTCTTCATTGTTTGTTTGGCTCTTTTTTATTCACAAAACAAACAAACAACCACTTGTTCACAATTTATTATCACTTACACGAAAGTACCCGTTTACAAGTGACTTTTCAGATTTCTTTCTTCCATGCAACTGCTCACTGACGCATTAAAAGTTGGCGGTTGATGAACTTTTCTTGTTTATGCATGCAAATAAATACTTACGCGCACGTTGTTGTTTAGACGTGCATGGTTACAACTACTTACATGCAAGCCACTACTTGCGTTAGTAAATCCATATACGTGCAAACGCGCCTTTATATATAATATGCAATAACTTCAATGATACATCTCATGTAGGCAATATTCATCAGGATTCTATAAGAACTTTAGTAAGAATCAAATAGAAAGTGTTGATATGTTTAACCCGCTCTTATTTTTATATACTTTTATATGTGTACCACTGTGTAACGAGTGGCCCGTCGTGTATGCCGGATTTAAATTCTCCACCATGTTTTATATTTAAGTTGGTAACCCTAATTTTTGATATTCATCATCTACCATTGGGGTTGCTCAAAATGGATCCCTATACAAAGGAACAACGTATTGTTATTGTTAAAGTACATTACAAATTTGGCGAAAGTTTCGCGACTGTTCGAAAAGTGCGTGTTTGTATTCATAATTCACTTAGTGAGAAAATTAATCAAAAAATTTGAGGAAACTGGATCGGTTATGGACAAACAAACTCTGTGTCCTTGCCTGTGCGGTCGGTCGAAATAATTGCAGTCGCCAGTGGGAATATCGATAAGAATCCAGGAACATCTACACGTTATCGCTCTCAACAAATGAACATAAGCAGCACCAGTTTGAAACGAGTTCTTAATAAAGCCCTTAATCTTCATCCTTATAAAGTTGAATTAACTAATGTGGCTTCAACAGAATGGTGCCACAATTCAAGAGAATGGTGACATTGATTTGTTAACACATTTTTATGCTCGCGTGGTTTCCAGAAATACTGACATTAGTTGACCTCCTAGATCTTGCGACTTGACAACATGATATTTTTTTGGTGTGAGGTTTTGAAAAGTACAAGGTCTATTTTAACAAACCACAAACAACTGCCTTGGAAAAAGTCTATGAAAATTTGATCAAATGGGTCAGAGTATGCTAGCACAGCCACGGTGGTCATTTGGACGACATAATATTCCATAATTAATATCAACATGTCTACTTTATAAATCTACAAAAATTGACAAATTAAATTAATAATTTGCTGTTTCATTTTAAAATTAAATCCAGTGTACCCATTGACCTTTTACATCTTTTACGTGGATAATATTATCGTTCTGTATGATTTTCATAATTGCATATTAGTTTTTCTGTTATTATTTTTGTTACTAGTTTAATTATTTCTAAAACAATTTCGTGTCATATTGATATACATTCAGTTTTGTCCTATTAATGGAAGTTTCTGTTGGGCAAAGTAAAAATAAATGAATCAGTCAATAACTATTTCTGCATATGAAGATGCCGTACATATTAGGGAGTACGGAAGATAATTCGGAAATTCTTAATAGACATTTGTAGCATATACTTCAATCAAAATTAGCGCATTGGGGAGAAATTTTGTAAAATATAAAATTTTGCTGGCAACAGTTAGAAGATTATCTAGAATTTTTTTTTTCTTAAAGAATAAAGTCGTAGGTAATTTGGAATTAATAATAAGAGGTCTTCGAACACTATTGCTGTATAAAGCAACACTTTAAGGGGTTTAACTGTGATATGTTAATCTCTTTATATAGCTCTTTATATAAGAATTTGATTTATGACATTTGTAATAAAAAAATTAATAGTCATGAAGTGAATCAAGTCATTCATAACACGTCTATTAAATCGTAAATGTTAATACCTCAAATGTCAACACAATAAACTCGAATTCTATTACAATTTTTAAACGATACAAAAGCTGCCTTCGCTTTTAATGATATCATATACGCGACAATTACATACCGGTAGGCTTTACATGAACAACATTAGCATTCGTCTACCTATCACCAGAAAATCAGACCCCAAAAACGATATGTAAAACTCTATCATGCAAATTCGGTTAATCTTCCTGTCTGAATGCGACAGTCAAGTACTTGTGGAAGTAATTCTATTATATCTAAAACATCTTCCACAACTTTCGCCATTGTGTTACGCTCTAAAAATGATCCTTATACCATTTGGGCATTTTAATGAGTTAATTAAATTCATTACTAATTATCGATCATCATAGGCCATTTCAAACTTTAATATCATGATATAATTTTGTATGTGCAAATATTTTGGATGTCACTATATCCATATTTTTACCCGGCTTTTTTTTATGTATTGCTGCGCAGTTTGACATTTTGGAAATTTTATGCGAAGTCATGATTCGTATATTCGAATTGATATTTCGATTATTGTTTCTTCTTAAACAATTCTAACTATACAAGACATTGTGTTTTTTTATTAGAAATCTATTAGGATGGTTTAATTTATTGAATAACCATTTTTAAACTTAATTTTGGTTTCTCCATTTTCATTTGTTCAGAGCGACATCTTCGCGCAACTTAATTTAACTTTCGATTATAGATCGCTTGACGGTCGGCATAGTTAAATTGGTTAATTATCCTTTGTTGCTGCGAATTATTTACTGAATTTTTTATGCTGGCTTCCTCAATTACTCTTTAACCTTGTCAGGGTATTTGAGTAATTATCTTCTTTATTTCCAATATTCCGTCCGGGATAGTTTTGTTACGTAGTTTTCTTTCCGAATAAATAGTCGTACAATCGTTAGGAAGATCCTCTTTACTGTTCAAGCTCTGAAGTAGGCAGTAGTTTGAAAACTTGAAGTCATTTTTGAAATTAAATAGTGTCACTATTCTGCATATGTTGGAATTGTTCAAACTTGATTTTGTTTAATTAAATTCGCTGGTTTAGTGTCTTTAATCGGGGTTTATTCCTCGGTTTTGGAAGTTTTCATGACCACGTGTTGCTTCAGGGCTGTTAGTTTAAACTAATGAAAAGCTGCGGTGTAATTCTTTGTTAGAAAACGTGGCTATTGGATTGTACAGGCTAAGGAAAAGCTATTGTTGTATCGGACAAGAGAAAAGTTGCTGATTTATTTTCTGCGAGGGAAATCGGTCATTGTCAGCATTCCCTCAGAAAAACACATCCATAATCACCTAATTACTTGGACCCAGTAAAACCTCATAATTGGATTCAAAGGTCATCTAGCACGCAAGGTAGTGTGTGTAGTATAATATTTTTTTGTGTGACAAAGTTCCCGAAAAATTGATATAATAGTTATTTTGGAGGACCGCTTGGTGTCCTAAAACGTGGTGTTCGATCCACCATTTTGTGTTATTATATTTTCTTTCTTGCATCACTATAAATTTACAGTTAATCATATATAAAACTAGCTTAATCACTTTTCTTATTTAAATTGTTGTAATTTTTTTTTTCTTTATATATAATATCATCTCATATATCAGATTAGTTTATAAATAAGAAATTTGCGTAAATTTCATTCTGTATATATTTTTTTATCAGTTACGAACTCTGATGTGTTTTTTTAAATATCTAATATTGTTTAAATAAATTCATTACCCTTTTAGTAGTCAATTACACCATATAGAGAAATGTTCTAGTTGTTTTTTTATTAATTAAACTTATAATTTTGCATATACAGGCTGAGCCTTTAAGTTATTTTAATATCTGATTGGAGTATCCAATTTTGTGAATACATTGCGTATTATTATTTTCACACTATTATTTTCACATTATTATTTGCACATTTTTAATTTCTAACTGTGTGTACCATCAAAAATTCTTTGCATATACTGGGTGTAGCGTAATCTATGTAAGGTACATTAAAGCTTTGATGGACTACTTATGCAAAAATTTATATCATAAAACACGAAGTTTATATTGATTTATAATATTCCAATTATGTAAAACTATTTTGGTGAATTTAACCTCTGACCTATTTATACAGGGTGTTAAACTTTCTATTAAGTTTGTTTATTGCAATTCATATTTGGTGATACTTTATTTCCCTAATAAATATTGTTGTTATTGTTATATACCGTTCTTGGTGTTTTATTTCTGTAAGTCCTTATGAGCAAAAGTGGTAGTTTTAGTGACACGGTTAACCAGGTATACGAACAGTATTTTTTGTTTTACAGTATTCTTATGCCCTTCTGGCCCAAGGGTGATTCTACGTTGACCTGTGAACTTGCCAGACCTAACGTAGTGGTGCCCTATTTGCTATCTATGTTGTGATAGCCCACGACGCTTCCGCAATTAATTTCTGAGCTGGCCGGTGAGTTTTTCGGGGGCCTTTGTAGACCAGGGGCGGAATTAGGGCTTTGTCCCAATTCCCACTGTGGTTTTGTTACCTATACAGTTGTAGGGCTAACAATTGATTAACGACTGTTGATTGTAAAAACTTTACAGGTACAAGATTAAAATTATTAGGCAGCAAACTGTCTGAATACGATTTTCAAAAATACAACTTCGAAAGAAACTATAGTATCTTTAGTGAAATCGAATGTATAGATAAAACCATACTAATTACACAAATTACTTTGAAACTTCCACATATCAACGTATTTTACGATTTGTAATTGAAATACTATCTTATAGAACCTTTAGCGTAATCGTATAACAAATATAAATTTCGACTATTTTCATTTTCTGACAAATACGATGGACTTATAAGTATTGGTATTAGTATACTATTCTAAAAGAATTACAGGCAAATATTAATATTCACAATAAAATTCTAAGAACAAATTTCAATAAAATAAATATATGTTGAAATGACATTGAATTAAAATTCCGACATCCCTAACAATTGCAAAAAACTTTCAAAGCTCAAACACAAGCGAACATACCGTGGAATTAAAGTTAAAAAATCCAATATCGGTAGAAACACAGTAAAACCTGTGTTAACGACAACCTGTCTAAAGCGGACACCTTAGGTAACGGAGAGTTTCAATTTCCCCGAACCGACTATAATGAAATTCCCATATACGATAACCCGTTACTTACAGCCATCCTTATAAAAGATCTCCACCAAATAAACCTAAATTTTTAAAATTTTTAAATTTTTATAGAAATTTAGCTGCCGATATCGGCCGGAGACTATATATGATGTATCTTTATTGATGGAAATACCCAATATTATTCTGTATTTGTGCGAAATTTCCCATCATAATGTATTCCTAGTATGTATACATAATTAAATTAAACTTGTGGAAATCACTGCGATCTCAGTGCCGAACATGCCCCGAAAGCAGATTGCCGGCGCAATTCGTACATGTTTATATTTGGCCTTCATATCTACAAGTTTTTACATAATGTGATCTTTCAATTACTTGGTTAGTTTAAAATTTTCTCCGTATGCGAAAGCTTCTTTCGGTTAGTTGATTAGTTTAATGTTGTCTCCGTATTTGAAAGGTTCTTAATCAAGTATGTCGCTAAAAAGAAAACGTTTGTCGCTAAAAGACAAAGTAAATATAATCGCGGAAGGGTGCCAGGACATTAGGGAATTAAAGGCAATGAGATAGCCGACAAACTGGCCAAAGAAGGTACTAATAGGAACTTCATAGGAACAGAACCTGTATGTGGAATCACTAAGGATTCCGCTAAAAGGGAGATCTGATTATGGCTAGAAAAAGAACATAAAAATAAATGGAGGTTAACGGAAGGTCAACTCCGTACCAAAACACTACTAAGGGAACTGGACGGAAAGTTTTCAGCCAACCTAATTCGTAGTAGCAAAAGAGAAATAAAATAATTACCGGGTTAATAACCGGACATTATCCTTTAAGGAAGCATTTGTACACCATGGGCTTGGTTAGCGAGCCCTGGTGTAGGAGATGTGAAAAACAGGAGGAAACTAGCCTTCATGTAATATGCACGTGTGAGGAACTGAAGGAACTCAGACAGAAATATTTCGGGAGAGATCTATTGGATCCTTCGAGTGTAATTCAAAAAAGGTATATAACCCCTTACCACAATTATTAGTCGTATCCTAAATACGTATTTCGACAACTAAGTTGTCATCATCAGTAGGTAAAAACTACTAATTAAAGTCACACGGGGCACAATAAAGTAAGATAAACGCTTCCGCACAACTACTATACACTGCAACCCTATAAAGAGTGACAGTCTTTATAGGGTTGCAGTGTATAGTAGTTGTGCGGAAGCGTTTATCTTACTTTATTGTGCCCCGTGTGACTTTAATTAGTAGTTTTTACCTACTGATGATGACAACTTAGTTGTCGAAATACGTATTTAGGATACGACTAATAATTGTGGTAAGGGGTTATATACCTTTTTTGAATTATTATTTAACCACAGTCTCCATTGAAAGAATTTCCTTCGAGTGTACTCAAACTTGCCCTGAGGAGGATAGTGGCTTTCATCGAGGACACAAGACTAACAGAGTGGAATTGAGAGATCTATTGGGGATAGTACAAAGAGCAGTGTGCTCAAGTGCCTGGACGTGGTGGCGTCCAACCCAGAACAGAGAAGAAGAAAAAGATAATCGCGGAAAGTGAAAAGTATGCGTTAAGTTCGCAAAAGTTGGCCGAAAAATATGGGTTTGGAAAAACACAAATTAACGATATTATGAAAAATAAAGGTGAATTAAAAAAGATGGTTGAGCAATGTGTTAACTTGGAGCAAAAACGAAACGTTGGAAGGATTGTCAATGGACCAAGTCGTTTACAATTGGTTTTGCGAAGCCAGAAATAAAGCAATTCCAATATTTGGGCCGCTACATAAACAAAAAGCTTTGAAGGCAGCAAGCAGTTTAAAGATGGAAAATTTCGCAGCATCAAATGGATGATTGGAAAGTTTCTGCCGGCGACACAGTTATAATTTATGAGGCATAACTTTTAAATCAACTTGTGATGAGTTCGCAGAGGTTAATTTGGACGATATAGACGACTGGAAAACCAATTTACCGTCGATTTGAAAGAATTATTCTCCTCGAGATGTCTATAATGCTGATGAAACAGGTCTTTATTACCGCGCCATGCCAAATAAGACATTTGCAATAAAAAAAGAAAATTGTGCAAGGAAGAAGGCAGCAAAACAACGTTTGACTATTTTAGTGTGTGCAGAAAAAAAGATCCATTAATAATTGGAAAAAAGAAAAATCCTCCAAGGAATAATTTAGAATTTCAAATTGATTTAGCGAAATTTTTTATTAAATGGCTCTTAACGTTTATTGACAGTGAATGTGATTTTGAAGATTCTGAAAAAAAAACATTAATTTAGCCAATGCACTTATATGGATTACAGCTGCTTGGAAAAAGTTATCTCCTGCTATAGTTAAGAAATGTTTTTCCAAGGCCGGATTCTCTGATGTTACAGTTTTTGATGAAGAAGACGAATCACCACCTCTTTCCTACAGTTCGTAACGATTGTGGATTTATATGAATTTGCTTCTGTTGATAGTCGTGTACCTACAGAAAGCTCTAATACGCCAAATGGCGGTTTTGAAACCACGAAATGGATAATATTTATTTTGTCTTTTAACTACAAACGTTTTTTTTAGTGACATACTTACTCGAAAACCTTTCGAATACGAAGACGACTTTAAATTAATCAAGTAGCCGAAAGAACGTTTCGTATACGGAGATAATTCTAAATTAACCCAGTAACTGAATGACCACATTATGTATAAACTTGTAGAAATGAAGGCGATCTCTGTATGATCAAACATAAACATACTAGGAATACATAATTATGGTCAATTTCGAACAAATACCAAATAATATTGGGTAATTCTATCAATAAAGATACATCATAAATAGTTCGGTCGAAATCGGCAAGTAAATTTCTATGAAGATAGGCCACAAAATTTGGATTTATTTGGCCGAAGTCATTTTATAAGGGTGGCGGTAAATAACTTTATAGTCGGTTTGGGAAACTTTGAAACTGTCCGTTACCTCAAGTGGCAGTTAATACAGGTTTTACTGTATACACATAGAAATACGAGTAATTTAATGAATTCTGACAATGGGCCAATTCCTCAGATCAGTTTGGATGCTTTATTGCGACTGTTATTCATGTCTTTCACGCTTCGTGTTTTTAAAATTTTTACGCAAGGTTTAAATAGTATATGTTTTATATTTGTTTTAATGTAAGAAATTTAAGGTTTTCCCACTGGCGATTTGGTGAAGAGCATATCTTCAAATGTTGTACCTTAGCCAAAGCTACTACGTTTAATACTATTTTACACATTTTTCTATTGAAGAAGATAATTTAGTTGCCAAAATACGTATTTACAGTTTATTGATTTCTATTGTGGTTAGGTAGTTTACTTTAAATTTCATATTATTGGCTATGTGTACATGGCTCATACTAAATTCAAACCGGACACGAGAAATAGCTTCACTCACCAACATATTACAAGCATCTTTTGAATTTTCCCAGTACATTCTTCTTCTGGAAACACTTGAGTATCCACATTTTGTTTCGGAAACATCAACCAATGCATTTATACTTTATTGTTGGGCATACATATTTGTTTCTTCCACAAACATTGACAGGGTTTCATCATCAAGAAATATTCAAAAAGTTCAATTGGTGTGGATGAATTTGCAAATATTGTGTCTTGCTTTTTTACTTTTCCTTGTTCTGTAGAGTACTTAATGGCAATTCATCTTAAGAGCTCCATTCTACCTCGTTTACTCGAAAGTTGACTTCTACCTGACCTCGGATCATATTTGGTGGCAAATTGTTTATGTCGAGTTGGTCCTCATCCTCAGAATCCTCATCGGTGATGTTTCCACAAGCATTATTTGGTGGTAGCAACGTAATTGACTCCGCATTGGTGGCATCTTCCTCAAGCATTGCCAATGCTTCGTGCAAACTAAATCCCCTCAAACAAAAACTCATAGTATTCTATATGCCTATTGATCTATATATAGGACATCAACATTTAACATCACGTGGATCACACCCTACAGCAACAATATTTCAAAATCAACAACAAATTAACGCAACAGTTATTTGAGACTTTTAGATTTGAGATTTATACCCAAAACATGAAATTAAAAAAAATATATAAAAAATGCAGTCACCTTGCAAACTGTATCCCCCATTCAGCCATTTTTTAAAATTGTCTAAATTCAAGTTTTGTTTATTTTTCACCTATTCACTATTTGCCGTTCAAACACTGCTTATGTAACAACATCTACCTAGGACTGGCATTTGCATCCAAAGCAGCGCTAGTCTGGACAGGAATCGACAAGATTTGAGCATCCTACATATAGGACAATAGGCATACATGGGTTAAAAAATTATTTCCCTTCGTTTCCAGCAGTAAATAAGTGAGGTTACTCAATTTAAACGCTGTCGTACATATATTACATATGATGAACGCTCGAAACGCCCAAAAACCGCTACCTCCGACGAAGTCGTTATAAAAATCTCAAATGCTTAAATTATATCCGACAAGGTCTGTGATCTTTATGACAAAATTTCAATAGATCGTGTTCCTACATTTTATACGATGCTTTAGGTATTATAAAGCTTTCTGTTCAATAGGTATCGTATATAAACGCATTCGAACACTTCTTAAGAGTATTAGGGTTTATTTAAATGAAATTCCGCTGATTTTTTTCGACGTTTTACAACAATGGATATAGCATGGATTCACCATTCCACACCAGAGTTCAAAGAGTAGGTAGGAATAGGTGAAAATGCAACGAAAGAAGCGAAAACAGTTCCATCTGTAATTTTTGAGGTGTGGTCTATATATCTATTCTAATTCTTTGGGGTTGGACCAACTAGTCAAGAGCACAGTGTTCTTTGTACGTTCTTTTTTATCACGACAAAGCACTTGAACACAAGACTCGGGTTATTTCGGCAAAATTAGATGACCTATTTATCGGATTATTATCGGATTTATCTCCAAGCGGTTAATACCTCTCCCCCAGACTTTAAGAAATGACCCACTGAACAAAAATTCATTAAAAAAACGACGTCAGAGAATGGAAAAATTGTTTATTTTGAAAATAGTATCATACTGGGGGTATAAAAGAATTGGAAAGTCGTTGTTCTAAACATGTTTCATTACAAGGTGATGTAAAATAAATAAGACTTCTCAAAAATCTAATTTTTTTTTTGAGAACATTCCGAACCCCATCATAAACATACACATAATATGAGATTTTGACTAACTTTACCCTTTTACAGCGTTTTTCAATATCGAGAAAAATCTTCACATGCAATTTAGAAAATCCAGAAGTTCAATTGTGTTAAACTCTTTTGACTTTTAAGTATGTTTTCTGCAGAATATTTTATTTTCTATTTTTTTCTACATTTTATGCTTTATGCATACAAAGAAAGAAAGTGCAGATTTATAAGAATGTAGAAAACTATATTATTGCGAGGAAATATAATAATCGAGTTGATACTATTCTCTTGAAGCGCATAGCCGGTTGTACTAACGCGTAGAAATCCCTTAGTAAAATTCTCTTGGCATCAGAAACTGTCTAATAAAATATTAGAACAAGAACAGCATTTTTATTTTAAGTCCTGCAATTATTGCATCAAGAAATATTTCGAATTATCACTAGAGTTCGCTCTGAGAGAGTTTGGTCAGTAGCGCGTGCTTCGGAAAATGGAAGGGGTTTAGCAGATGTATTAGTCGGGAGGCCGTCAGTCAGCTATCATTATTAAAGCCGCGTATATACTTCGTTTGTTCGATTGTCCTTATTCGCACCTTATTCGATGTAAAGTTCAGTTTAAAAACGTATTTACGAATGCCGATAAAACGATCATCGATTCACAAAGTTTATCGGTGTATTTCGAGATTTAATATATGATTTCAAATAATGTGTGAAATTTGTGACAAGACTTTCATGTTTCGGAACAGATTTGAAAGTAAGAACCACGTGGACAGTGCACATCACAAGAATTAATTTTATTTTATTTATTAAGTTGAAAAACTAGTTTAGGCTTCACATTGGTAACGTGTAAGCTATGGGTTAATTAATTAGATAATTAATCATTTTACCCTTTCTGAAATAAGTACTCGAACTTAAATGAAGAAATTATTCATAAATACATTTTATTGGGTACCTATTAAGATAGACGTTTTCTACCTAAATCTATTACTTGCTTTGTTTACCTATCACTCCGTTTGTGTTGAGGGCAGTTTTTATTTAATCGTCTTAGTATAATAATCTCTTTAAGTGTATTAGTAAATTTCGTAAAAAACAGGGCATAAAAAGTGCCATAAGAAAAGATATTATAGTAGAAAAAAACAAGAATTTCCGCATTATTTAAAGGAAGGTGGTATTCGCTAAAAAAATTTCCCAAATGGAAGATATTTTTGCTCAAACCCCGCATCGTGTTATTAATTTAACTAAGAGTATATTTGAACTACTAGTAGTGGAAATTTGGTGGTAGAAAAAAGTTACCATGAATGAAAGGAAAATAATTAAAATAGCAACGGATAATCGTAGGTTTTCAAATAAAGCACTAAACACAAAAATTGGAAAAGATATGATAAAATTATGAAAAAGAACAGTATTACGCTGTTTGCAGGGTTAAAATGCAGGTGCCCATTAACAAACAAAAAATTGAGCAATAATGATACAGACGCGTTACAATTGAGCCAAATAGCACAAGAACTATTTACTTGAAAATTGGAAAATTATAAAATTAAATTGGTTTATTGTATTTAAATAATTTTTTCAAATCAAATTTGTTAAGATTTTCAATGAAGATTCTATTTGAAAAATTGTAAAGCATCTGTAGTCTGTTTTAATATGGTCCTGCATAACAGTTGAAAGCCCCGGACCATTGTATTTTGTCAAAGTCATAGTGTTTTTGTCTTTTTTCAAAAACAATATCGAACTGTGTTAGAATTTGTTTTGTTGCCGTAATTTAATGAACTAAATATAGCAGCCTTACATTGTATGTACAATGGTGTACCCTGACATAGGTAGAAAAGAGTCAGTTCGGTGAATTTAGAAGTTTTGCTTTGGCCCCGAAATTCGCCATTATTAAATGCAATAGAAAATGTTTGAAATGAATTGTAAAAAGTAGCCTAAAAAAATATTAATGGAGCCAAACAGACTAGAGAAAAATTAAAGATATAAGTGAATTTTCCCTAATCAGCATGAAAGTAAGAATTGAGGGCATAACTATGGCGAATGGTGAAATTTCCAAATATTAATTAAGTGCCTTAATGTAATGTTTTTATGTTTTCATGTTGATTAGAATTAAATAAAATTTTCATATAAATTCGTCACATTTCTATCTGTAATGTTGAAAGGGATTGTGCCTAAGCATTAAAGTGTCGATCGCGGTGATGTCTACAATTACAGACCAGACCGACCATATTAAGTAATATTGCTAAAGTTTTCGAATATTTAATATATCAACAAATTGTATCTGTGCGTAATTTGCTGTCTCCTTATCAATATGGATTTGTAATGGGCGGTCTGCCACCACTAACTAACAGGCAGAAAGTTATTAGCAAAGTTATCGACGATCGTATTCAAGCCGACGTATTATACAGGGTTATTCAATCTATACGGCGCGGAAAATTGCTTGACTTTCAAAATGTTTCACTTTTTGGATATATGGGTGTCTATTATGGTTACTTTTTAAAATTATTTTCAAATTATACAAGGTGTTCCAAGAGCCCGAAAACTATCAAAGTTGTGTTTTTTGAATAGAACACTCTGTATATTATTGCATTTTTGGATTCTTCGATCAAAATAAGTGTCTGTTTTAATTAGGTTTATAATACCTTAAGGTTTTTTAAATAATTTGAATTTTGTTAAAATCTAACCTAATTTTCGTGTTTTCATTTTATATCCAAATTATAATAAACTTGCCACCTTATACAGAATGTACAAAAATTAAAACTAATCAAATAAGAACTTTAAATGTCAATAACTTCATTAATTTATAGAACGCCATATTTTTTAAATTACCAGCAAATGCACTTTTTAAATACTTATCGAATGGCATTTATATATCAAGCTTTAATTCTTCGCGTTTTCAGAGAATATGCCTAATATTCGTGTTTCACACCATTTGGTGTTTTTTAAATAAAAATTCTAATGTATCTAGTTGCCTATTATATTTAGAAATGTGAGATAATTTACAATTATTATTATTAACATAAAGCAGAAGCAAGATATTCAGAACAGATGTTCGAAATGTCGACCATTCATTTTCAGACACTTACATATTCCACTGCTAACTCTGGACAACATTTGCGAGGTTACAGTGCCAAAAGCGTGTCTTATGCGTATTTTCATATCGGAGGCGTGTTGTAGACAATTTCTTTTATGTATCCTCATAAAAAGAAATCTGGTGGAGTTAAGTCTGCGGATCTGAGGGGCCAATTTTAAAATCCATTTCTTCCAATCCACCTGTTCTGAAAGTTGGCATTTAAAAATTGCTGAACCTCGCGATGATAATGAGGTGGAGCTCCATCCAATTGAAGCCATATGTTTGTTTTGATATTTAAAGAATTTTTCTAATAATACTGGAAACTGATGTAAAGAAAATCGAGAAACATCATACCATTCAAAGGTACTTCAAAAAAATAGGGAAACAGATACTTATTTTGATCAGAGAATCCAAAAATGCAATAATAAACACAACTTTGATATTTTTCGGGCTTCTGGAACACCCTGTATAATATGAAAATAATTTTAAAAAGTAACCAAAATAGAATATTAGAAAACTTTTTGAAAGTCATGTATTTTGGCCACAATATTCCGCGCCGTATAGCGTCAATAACCCTGTATACAGATTTCGCCAAAGTTTTAGATTCCATCGACCACTCAATTTTACTAGCTAAATTGTATGTCTTTGGTTTCTCTTCTTTGTTACTGAATCACATTCTTATTTAAGTTCTCGCTCATATTATGTTTTAACGATTTTCACTCTAGACGTTTCTATTTAACATCCGGTGTATCCAAAGGCTCTAATTTGGGGCTTTTACTTTTTAATATCTTTCTTAGTCATCTACTCTGTTAACTGGATTGCGGAGTTTTAGCTTACCAGGGTGACCTGCAAATTTATATGAATGTTACGAATATAGAATATTGTTACGTGCTGGATAGTTGCTTGAAGCTGCTGCACAAATAGTGCAATGAAAACAACGTTTCTCTAAATACTGACAAATGTGCCATTGTGACACATTCTAGAAGTCCGAACCCATCGACTTTAAAGTGTCTGTTCTATATTTATGCGCAGGGCGGACTGGAGTATGGGGTTGGGTAGTATCCATTTTACATCTACCAATAAATCGCTTAGAAAGGGTACAAAAAAAGCGTTTACTTAAATACCTTAGCTTCAGGTGCGATGAAATTTATCGTATATGTGGAACGGATTATAACTTTTTGCTCAACTAACATGGGTTTGGTTCTTTTACTAGTAGGAGGGAAGCGAGTGCTACCTTTCTTTTGAAACTTGTCAACAACTCCATGGATATATGTGCCGTTTTATTGGATGCATTTACCTGCCAACCGAAGAAGCCAGCACTTGTACATGTGGTGCGGAATTGAAGCAGCCTGCATCTGCATCCGATTATCTGTTAGCATTCATTTTCAAACCTGATTTGTTCATATATCTTTCCATTTTTTATTAAATTTGGTTATTTTTTGTTTTAACTTTAATTTTTTATATTTACGAATATGTATGAACCAACTGTATGTATAATTATATTAATTATTATCCTGTAAATGGGTTCCTGTTGGACAATAAAAATGATTATTATTACTTGCTTACGTATTTTATGTAAACAATAAATTTCAGCTATGTTGCTAATATTTTGGCCCGCGACTATACATACATATATACCTTTTCAACTTCAAATTGAGAATAATTAACTTCAAATTGAGAACAATCAACTTGAAATTGAGAATAACCAATTTAAAATTGAGAATAATCAACTTCAAATTGACAATTAATAAATTTGCAGAACGCGTTGATGTAACAAAACAATACCAAACGACATCAGTGTTACTGAGTATCATATAGTGATAAGACATTTACTGACATTTACCATCCCTTTCACTAAAAACCGCGAAGCTGACAAAGTTAAGCAAATTTGTGCTTTATATAACTGTTGAGGTGACTGCAGAGGGCTGGCGATTAGATGGGGGCGTTAAAAAATCGACGCCTACCGATGGGTAAAAATCAAGAAAATGTGCCACGTGGGGGACAAAAATTTGTGAAAACCACGAAGAAGCATCGTCGATTTATCGTTCAATATATTGAAGAAAACCCAAAATTAATATTAGAACAACTTAAACTAAAACATCAAATAACAGTATCTAAAGAAACACTTCGAAAACATTTGGGCAATTTGTTGTTCACATTGAAAGATATACGAAAAGAACCTGAAAGAGCAAATAGTGATAAAAATAAGATAAAACGTCGTGAGTATATTCAGCAACTTCCAATTTATCAACTGGATAATGAGCAAATTATATACATGGACGAAACAAATTTTAATTTATTCAAAAAGACAAGGGCGATCAAGAAAGGGATCCCGCAGCAGCAATATAATGGCTGGTTGCCGCGGAGCCAATATACACGTTATAGGCTGTATTGGTAATATGGGAATGATTCACAACGAGGTCAGAAGAGGTGCCTTCAGAATGGAAGACGCAAATCAAATTGTCCGTCAGTATTTGCGTGCAGCCTATCATATTTTTTAAACTCATGTGGTGTTGGTAATTGACAATGCTCCATGCCATGCCGGTATAGAAACTGTATTTACTGAAAATAAATTCAGCAACCGTAAATTGCTAAGACTTAGTCTTTACAGCCCAAAGTTAAATCCAATTGAAATGACTTCGTCCATCTTAAAAGCTGCTGTCCAACGGGATTTAAATCTGCGTTTGTCACATATTTTAGCAGGTGAGGGCAGAACAAATTTAAACCAGATAAAACGGAGTCTAGACGGAGTTTCGTCTACAACAAGTAGAGGAGATAATACATACTAATATTAATGCAATAAATCCGGCAAATTATCCAAAATATGTAGCGCATATTCAAGGATTTAAAGCGGACGCATTAAATTTAAATGATGTAATTTACGAAATCTATTTATTAATTGTGTTACTTTACATGCTACAATATAATAAAAGCAGTTTTTATTTGAAATTGTTTGTCCTCATTTTGAATGTATTTAGTCTCAATTGGATTTTGTTTATTTTCGGTTTGAACTTGTTTGTTCTCATTTTCAGTATTTATTCTGAATTTGAATTTGATTAATCCCAAATTGAAGTAGAAAAGCTATAGTATCTCGTTGATATTTAATGTGGTGACACCTGCTCGAGAGGGCCCAATCACCACAGCCACCAATGACAGCAGGATTGAGATTCGCTCAATCAGCGCGCCCGTTCTCAGCAAACGAGCTAACTGTACGTCTGATGTCACAGTAGCCCCTCTGAACCCTACAGGTGGAGAGTGGGCTATCTAAATCCTACCAACTCTGCAGGTCAGTAGATACGAGCAGATACGCTGCTCACCCGGCGAGGAAAAAACACCTCTAGTGCGCTTGGGCTTTCAGCCACTGGCCTCGCAAATCCACTTCAAATGGCCGAGCTCGCAAATTAAGTTTCCGGGGGGCTCTTGACCCCCGCGGTACCAGTCTTAACCATCACTGGTTGAACGGTGCGATATGTAAGCATATCTACCAATTTCGCTGCCTGCTAGCAGTGGCTTGTTGGGCGAAGCTCCGGTTCGTGGGATCGCTAAGACCCAAAAGCAGTGCTAAGATGCATACGTACTCTCAGTTTCTGTTCCAAACATGTATTTACCCTGCTGCTATTTCTTCATACATGGGATTCCTTAAAGGAAGCGTTTCTTGTATTCGCCACTAACATCACGCCTATTTTCTGAACAAAAATTGAAATTCGAGGTGCTACCCAGAAATTACCGGAATTCGAAAAAAATATAATAAGTTGTTCTCACAACTTATTCACTACCATTCCCTTCAAAGTACTCTCCTTTCGCATGAATACACCGATCCCAATGCCTTGATCATGACTGGAAGCAGTGCTGGTCTTCGCATGTTAACGTGTCCCATAATACTGCCTGCGACTAGGATCTGGACCTGGATCTCCTCAATCTTCTCTAAACGGCGCCCCTTAAACTTCAGTTTCAACTTCGGAAACAGGAGGAAGTCACAAGGGGTAAGATCTGGGGAATAGGGAGGGTGGGGTAGTACCGCCGTCTTCATTGAAGCTAGAAACTGACGCACAATAAGTAACATGTGGGTTGATGCACTGTCGTCCTGATGTAGTATCCACAAATTGTTGCGCCACTTGGCAGGCCGCTTGTTTCGAACGACGAATCGATAATATTACAAATGTCTTGGATTGTTTTCCTTCGGTCTCCTAAAATAGCATCACGCACTTTTACCACATTTTGTGGCGTGTTTTCCATCGGCAGACAACCGGAACGCTCATCATTATCAATCGACACACCTCCATTTTTGGTTGTACCACACAGTATATAAGTTTGTGTTGGCCTGAAGCATCCTCACCAAATGCTTGTTTAAGCATTTGCAAAGTTACTATTGCCTTTTACCAAGTCTGAGGCTGAATTTGCTCTTTCACATCCTACATTGTAGTATCGCAGAGCTCAACAAATATAAACCCAAAAACTGTTTGTCACCACCTAGCAAAACAGACTTGACAGACTGACTTAGTATCGACGTCGCTTACAACATCTAGCGTTATAAAGTTATACTGCCCTACCTTCGCGCGCCACATTTAAATTTAAGAAATTTCTGGATAGCACCTCGTATGTTTGTTACTAACATCTTCTATTATCCGCTTTTATATTTCTTAATAAATCGATAAAAACTTAAATCTGACATTTATGTGGCCTTTTTCTGCCCTTTCAATTGGTTTTAAAATTTATCATTCATTAAACTAGATGTTTGATAAATTATTTCTTTAATCTCCTTGTTTGTTTTAATAATCTTTGTCAGACCTTGGCAAAATTTTTCATAAATTCAATTCCACGTATAGAAGCGGTATTATAATCTTGTTTTTTGTATATACTATGCTCGTTTAATTCCACATCTGCAGTAATCTATCAAACTCCATCTTCTCCCCACCCAACCAGTGTTATAACATTAATTTAAAAACACTATGCTTAACGATATTCTTCAAATAACAATGTACATATTATGAATTTTGACGGATACGTTAGATGATAATTAGAAAGTAGTTTTCATTACGATTAATGTTTGTTCAACCTTATTGAATAACAGAAAAAATTACAGCGAATAAAAAAAAATTCGGAAAAACATAATTAACCCGAAATCAAATAAATGCTCCCCAGTTTACGAATTGAAGGATAAAAATAAACATTAGGAAATTTAGGATTTTTAGAAAACGAATTTCATTTTAATAAGTTGGAACGTTCTTTATAAATTGCTTTCTCCATTTAGCTTTGTATTATTAAAAATTTATATCGATGAGTTGAAAGAGATTTCTATAGAATATTATAAAATAAAGAGCAATTGCCTCAAGCTAAACATTTCATTGGATTGCTGTCTATACCTGGAATTCCAAAATATATTTTTATAAAAATTTACTTACCTTTTCTTCAAAGTAAAACATGGGAGAATAAAATACAAACGTTTTAAAAGCGACCGGTTTAATTACAGTCCTTTTTGACTTGAAAATTAATTTAAATATTACAGAATTGAATTGACAACAGCTGTATTTCAATATAATTAAATACGCATTAATTAAAATGCAAATTATATCTTTAATTGTATTTAAAGGAAACGCGATAATTAAAAAAATTATCTAAGCACCGAAATAATGATACTGCTCGTAATTTCTTCTTTTACATTTGAAAATAAAATTGTAGATAATATTTTAATTTGTAGAAGTAATCTATATAAATTTCTCTAGAGAAAATACTCAAGTTCCTTTCCAAATCTTATAAAGTAAACTTTTTAATAAATTTTTGTTCAACTTACACACTAATAAAAATTTTGAAACGTATAAAAGTTCTGATATTACGGTAAGCGAAGTTTTTCTTGTTTGAGTGTGAAGCGTAACACACATATTTTTGAGTTCTGCGATAATTTTATTAAGGTGATGTACTATTTATTAAGACAAAAGCAATTTGAAACATATTTGAGTCGATAAAACCTCACCATTTTTAGTATAAAACAAAAGCGTTATTAATAATATCGAAATATTATTAAAAATCGGATGGGAAGAACACAATTCATGTTAGTATTTGTGCGAAAATTGCTTTCCAGACTTTCAGACACGTGTTTTATCTTGCTATAGGTTCATAAGTGCATGATGCTGGGACACCCGAATTCACAACAATAACTTCCTTGCTATGTACAAAAAAGTCACAACTTCCATGACTATTTTGTATGTAGCTAGGGAGTTATTTGTTGTGAATTTGACTTTCCTAGCATCATACACTGACGAATCTATAGCAAGATGAAACACGTGTCTGCATGTCCGGAAAGCAATTTTTGCACAAATATAAACTTGTAAACTTGTAAACTTCTGTTCTCCACACCCGATTTTCAATAATGTTTCGATATTAAGTAATATATAATGTAACCCAAATATGCTAAGCGCATATTTTGAATATATTGGGTATTATATGCATTTTTTTAAATATTTGCATATATCCTTAATAAAAAACATATTGGGCATAATTGAAAGAATTTTGAATGATGCAGATCTTTGGCAGGCGTTTCAAGAGTTCAAGCTAAACAATTTTATAAATTTTCCATTATGAAGTAGTTTATTTTATTATGTTTGCAGTTCTCCAGAAAAAAAAATTATGAGGTACAAGAGTATGGGTATTCCTAGTCTTAAATTCCGAGAATTCAAAATAGGTCCTTTTAAACCGTTAACAGGAATTTTATTGTACCTATATTATATAATTAGGTAAATAATAAATCGATTTCTGAATTTTATTTCTGATTGCGATTTTAAAGGGATAATATCGATTTGTGTTTTGTTATGTTGTGGTGTTTTATTTATTTTTATTAGTACAATGCCGAAAGTCAGTAGAGCGTCAGTGCGAGTTAAGCTATACAAAGAACTACGTATAGATATGGGAAAAGTATATTGTTCTGCGTGCGTTAAAATTGTCAGTATAATTTTTGAATATTCAATATGGAGGGTGATGCGAAATCGGTTGATATCTGTTGTTTTTTGAGATATAAAAACCAGTTAAAAGCAACTTACATTCTTTTTGACATACACAATGAAAATACAGAGAAATGTACAGAGCGTTTCAGTTTTGCTCTGTCAGTTTTAACTTAATTATTTATACGGAACCAATCCCCCACTATTTAACCCCTCCCCTACCTGTATCTGACAGTCTATAAGTGGTCGTTGTCATGTACAAAATGATTTTATATGAAAAGAGAATAATTTAGCGACAATTATTGCGGGCAAGGAATGCTTGTAAAGTATTTTTATTCCAAAAAGTGATCTTAAGGTGTACTGTTGAAGCTCACTTTACAGATTCGTGCAAGCCTGTGTATTTTGAAAGTTGTGTTTGCTGCCTTCCGTTTGCTTGTATATATACATATTCCAGAAACAGCTACTTACATTTTTAAGAATATGACATGCTCAGAAAGAGCGATTTACATAGACTCTAATAATTTGGGTAAAAATGGTCACTATTATGATGCAAGACCGTTACCAACTTGGCTTGCTTCTAGCAATAAAAATCTGGGTTTTAGATGAACAAGGACACAAACAGATGTTTATACATATACAAATTTCAGAAGCCATTCGATCAACTGCATTGTGTCTTATAAAAGTTGCAATGGATAGGTTTTCCTGTTGTACTAATTTCGCTTTAGAATCGTGCTTCTTCGATAGCATGCAGTTCGCCCAATACCGTAATACAAAAGTATTCCAACTTGGGTTCTATACTGTTTCTTATTTATATCGATGATATTATTTCAGTACCTAATTTTATACCATTAAAGTTATTGGAGGCTTGGATGCGTTTGGAAGATGGCGTAAAGAGCACCATATTTCTTTAAATGTTACTAAGTGCAGGGTTATAACGTATCCGAGGAATCATACTATTTTGATTTACATATAGTATCTATCGATAACGCTAATTTCGCTTTCTACATCTACATAATTACAAATTTTATTATCATTAATTTAGTTTTTAAAAATTTCGTATAATGGATTTTTTTAATATTTATATTTTATATAATTTGTTTCATTTGAGTTTGCCTGTTAGAAATAAATTATTATTATTATAGCCAGTTTTTCTCGTACTTTACCAGCCTACCCCCGGGAAACATTTTACTCAACCCACATATCTAACCCGGCTGGATTCACGATATTAGTATGCATTATAAGACAGTATTTATTACCGTCCTATAATCATTTTTTTTATTTTTTTTTCGGCCTATCTCAGACTTACTCAGCCTGTCGTCGGGAAACATTTCAATCAACCGACATATCTGTGGTACGTTGTGCTACTGTACTACGTTGTACATGGCTATGTGAGCTGTGTCTTATTTATATTGTTCCTTCGATGTTTAGAATTTTTTATTTATATAGTTTTCTTTGCCGATTCAATGAACGTTTTTGCAATTTGCGTGTAACAACGTTATTAGTCAAAAGTTCATTCGTGGAGTCTCTTTGATTTGTTGTCTATTTGCCTGATTTTGCCTTTCTGATTCCTATCTCGATGGATTGATCGCTTATCGCGTCGATATTTTTGATAGTAAGAAATTGATTACTATCTTTTTATTTCTCCTATTTTCTTGAAAGCAGCTATTCTTTCAGGAAGATTCTTTCAGAGAGGCGAAACAGTAAGAACACAGAGCCTATGGAATGATGTTACCAAAAGTTTTGATATGGGTTTTCTTGTCTCATTAAACTATGTTAACTTATCGAATTTCAGAAAAATCGCGTGAGCGATTCATTATAAAAAAACCATTTCAGAATTGTAACTTCTGCGACATATAGCGCCCAAACTAACCAACTTTTTACTAAGGTAAATTGTCTTCAATCGGCTCATTTCAGTGTAAGGGCTATGTGGTAAGTTTTTGTAAAGACCTTTTACAGACATCTGGTATATTCATAGACGAGGATCTGACAAAAATAGAACACGATATATAAAGAAAGATAAAAAATCGAGCAAGAGAAAATAAAAATAAATGGTACGATAGCAAAAACAAAGTATCAGAAGTTAGGTCAAGAAATAAGTGTAATTGAAAGGAAAAGAAATACGATAAGGTACATAAGAGCCAAAAATAATAATTACTATCAAAGTTACAAGGAAATAAGAAAATTTAAATTTGTGTGACTTTTGTCTGAAACGATCAATAAATTAAGAACAACAAAGGTAGGTACTATTTGTACATTGAAAGTCAGATGAGAGGGAATGGCAAAATGGAACGTCTGTACAAGAAAACAAAATAGCCTTTCTAAAATGCAATGTAATACCTAGAAAGCCATCTAAGTCACAAAACAAAAGTGATAAGTACATATGATTCGAGATGAACAAAAGAACAAAATTAAAGATATTATAGAGAACGTGGTTGAAATTGGGGAAAATGTATTAGAAATTTGAATATTAGGGAAATACATATAAATATGAAGGTGAAAGTACATATTGCTGTGTACTTTGATTTTCAAAATGAGCGCCAATATATTATATATGAATCGTCAATTATTAAACATGAATCATCATACACACATATTTTTTTTAGACTCTTAAAATTGCTGTCAGTGTTTTTGTTTTACAAAAAAGGTTCCTTGCAACTAGGCCTAGCGTCTATTGTGACAAGGACAGAAATAATACGATTAAAACAAACAAATAAAACATCATATAAAATTTATTAAAATAATATACCCAAATAAAACAAAATGGCAGATAAAAAATAGGTAAAAGTGTTGAAGATGATAGCAAGGAGATCGATATTTCCGCCACTACCATGTTTGTATCTCCTCCTGCAACACCCTCTTTTTATCAATACAGAGACGACAAACCCCTCTTGTCATCAGAAGATGGTTCTGGTCATGAAATGGCGAAAAAAAACGGAAACAACTAACAGACCAGACACAATGTCATCTGCTGACATGGAACAGTTAATGCAGATGTTCCAACAAAGTTTCCACACAATTAGTCAAAAAAATTGAAGTTTTGAATCAAGATTTAACTCAAAAGGTAAACGTTTCAAATCAAAAAATTGATGTAGCAAATCAAAAGATCGACACATCAAATCAAGATTTAAATAAAAAGTTAGACAATTTAAAGAAGAAAATGGAAACGAAGATCTACGCCGTCAAGGTAAGCCTGCACTACAAACTAGATCAGCATGCTAAACAATTTAGAGCTGATTTAGAAAAACACATTAAACACAGCGCTGATCAGCTGAATATAGTTAATAATGACCTGACAGACGCCATCGATATAAGTAAAGGGAAAATTATGTAAATTAAAGACAAAATAATTGTTGATCTAGATGCTAAAATAGACCAACATAAAGAAGACACAGATTTCAGAATTGACGTTTTCGAACAGCAACATGACACAATAGTTAAAAATGTACAACAGCAAGTAAGTAAGATACAGGCGGAAAACAAAAATATAATTGAGGAAGTATGAGGCATTACTATAAAAAGCAGTTATACTCCAAATATTTCTATACACACAGAAGATATACCCAAGTTTGGAGGCTACTACAAGGACAATCCCATGTCAGAAATATCAATAGCGAAATTACAAAACTACAAATGGTAAGAGCATGTCTGACAGAACACGCACTTGTCTTCTATGATATGATAACTGATGAGCTCGAGACGTTCGATGATTTTGAAGAGATCTTCACACGACAATATTGGGGACAAAATCATCAAAGGAGGATCAGAGATGACTTAACTTTTGATAAAAGGTGGGGTATCCAGGGAGAACTACATAATAAAGAAGTATTCTTTATTAAGGTATGTCACTCCTCAAATACAACAATGTGACATTGTTATGCAATTAGCAGGTTGTTTTGACAACAATCTCATGTAAGCAGTTGCGCTACAAGGGATTGACACCATTGAAAATTTATTAGATCTCGTAAGAAGATTGGACGATACCGATCAATGGCATACGAGATATCGTTACAATAATAGCAACACAGGTAACACTTAACAATATAGCACGAACTTTAATACGCGAAATCAAACTAACAATCCTAGCAACCAATATCAAAAGAATGAGGGGAATAATCCTCCTCAGAATAACTACAGGAATAATAACAATAGAAATAGCGGTCCAAACGTCAGTAGAAACAATACAAATCATAATGGAAACAACCCCAATTACAATCCGCAGAATACAAATAGAAATAACACAAACATGAATAATGAAAATAGAAAAAATAATTCCCAGACTTATTGGAGGAGGGAAACACATAACATCATTACATCAATGTAGAAGAAACACCTCCAGAGAAGAAAACAGAAGCGAGGAAATCTTATGTATCAAGAGGTGCAACACCAAAAGACAGAAGATCAAGATGGGATATTATTTAGAAGAGTATTTTAACTTAAAATGTATTTTAAAAAGAATTGACGTCACATGGGATATATATAGAGAATTTTCTCAAGAAGAGGTTACTTATCGAAATATCGTTTAAAAGCGGTGGTCTCAAATAAAATTTTGCTTTGATTAAACCATTAAAATTTTCATATTTTTAGTTATAAAGGAAAGTAGAGTCATATTTAATTTCAATTTGTCAATATATATGTCATTTATTTTATTTTATTTTATTTTAAGAAAATTAAGAATGGATCAATATCATGCGGAATTTGATCACATGTTTAATAATGAATTCGACAGATAAACTATGTAATAAAGATACTCAAGACTTTGAAGTACAAAAATTAAATTTATAATTTAATTTATTTTATGTGGACATTTTATTTGATCGTGTATAATTTCAATTTCTGTTTTAAAACAGAAAATATAACACAGCTATCTTTAAACTTGTAAGTAGGGAAAAATGTCACGAACATTTAAGGATATCTGGGTATTGAAATCGCATTTTTAAACTCTCGTTAAATATTTGAGATATTAATTAGAATATACCGTGTGTTATTGACTATTTTATGTAGCAGGGTAAAGTTTAGCCACGTAAATATGAAATAAAATATTTTTGTTTTGTAATATTATTAATTTATTCTCCCTTTAAATTCACAAACTTTACAATTTATAAAATTTTAAATAAAAATACTGTCATGCTTTAGCATCTTGTGGGGTATAAAACACTGATCTAAAGTAATACACAGCTGTATTTTGAAAGATTAATATTGGAATCTAACAATATCTTCAAAGTTTTATTTGTACAAATAAATGTGAATATTCTCTGACTGGATATAAGATTTACATAGTATGTTTTATTAATAATTGATGACATTTAACACATATAAGGATTAATGTATAATTGGACAATAATAAATGTATAAAATTTAATATGCTATGGTATTATTTCTCTCCTTATTACAATAGATGCTAGGCCTAGTTGCAAGTAACTTTTTTTGTAAAACAAAAACCCTGAGAGCAATTTTAAGAGTCTAAAACAAAATATGTGTGAATGATAATTCATGTTTAATAATTAGCGATTCATATTTAATATATTGGCTTCCATTTTGAAAATCAAAGTACACAGCAATATGTATCCAAATGTAAGTACATAGGTAAGGTAATAAACAAACACTTAAAGCTAAGAAAAATAAATATGCAGAAAATATGTATATATAACGTTTATATAAATTGTTGCATAAGCTACACGCAGCGACATTTTTCGTTCGGTTCTGAATAAAAAATCTTAATGTTAAAATGTAGTATATATAGGATATCGTCTTCGATAGTATTTATGATATATTCAGTCGCCAGTGGCGTAACAAAATTTCATTAAATATCTTCGTAATTTTTTTTATCGTTTATGAGAGGGAATTTTGGGAAAATATTTTGGATATATTTTATATAATTTAATCTTTCCAATTTTTATACGTTATCTTATTATTTCAAGGACACCTGTATAGTACGAAATAATTATAAAAAATACAACATTATAAAAATTAAGATATCGTCTGCGATAGTATTTATGATATATTCAGTCGCCAGTGGCGTAACAAAATTTCATTAAATATCTTCGTCATTTTTTTTCTCGTTTATGAGAGGGAATTTTGGGAAAATATTTTGGATATATTTTATATAATTTAATCTTTCCAATTTTTATACGTTATCTTATTATTTCAAGGACACCCGTATAGTACGAAATAATTATAAAAAATACAAAATTATAAAAATATAGTTTAAGTGTCTCGATGCATTCTTTATATCCCAAAATTCTCCAATTAAATACTTCTTGATAATTTGCAATCTAAAGTAATTCTAACGAAAATACATATAATTAGAATAGGGATCTACAATAACAGTTAATTGTTTGCTTTCATAAACAGATCCATATTTCTAATTCTAATAAAACAAATTGTTTTAGAACCTCTCGCAGCTATTGAGGCGAGTGATATTGAAATAAAGAATAGACTTTTCATACTTTCATTTACAAACAATATTCCATATACTCGTATTTATTAGGTACGATTTGTCTACATTCCCAGGTAGGTGGGTTCTAGGTTTTATTAAACTACCACCAAACTCCCTAAATGCATACATTTAAGTTGGAATGTTGGAAGTTAATGTTGTCGTGACCACTGAAGTAAATTACATTAAATTGTGATTTTGTAGTGCAAAGTGGGTTTCCTGTAACATTCCTGCAATCAATAATACATTTTACGTCGTTTTCTAAAAACTCCACTAAAGAACATTTTTAGGCATTATAAATTTCTATAATGAAATAGTGCAGCCTTTATCGATGTTCCTCATTATGCGATAATTGAAATAGGAGTAAGGGGAAAGAATTTGTATCTTTCTTTACACACGTAGTTAACTCGATGTTCCTAAAATCATTTTTACCGGGCTAAATAATATCAATGTTTAACTAATAAAATATGATGATAACGAAATAAAATGCCGTCCTTTTAAAAGGACGGTAGGACTATGAGCAGCTTTGAGTATAGGAAATTGTTTTATAGATAACAAAACAAAGACATAATAAAATATATATCTAAAATATTCACTTAATTCATTATATAGTATGGTAGTTATAAAAACAAGCTTATATATGTTGAATCTAGCTACATTACATTTACTACATTTTGACAGGACTTTTTTGTAACAGATAGTGCACCTTGTTCGTTTGTCTTGATGGACAACTAAATAACCTATGCTGTTATATCGCGAATTTTAGTTTAAATTCTTGGCAGGTTTTGAAGGTCCTCTTTTTGTTATTTCCTTGCACGTTTCAAATCCTATACTACGTTTCTACGAAAAAAAGAAAATTCACCATTGTATCTACGGCGAAATTGCCACGCCAGGCATTTTTCATTTATATTTCGAAAAAATAACTAAACAAGGGAAAGTATAATTTCTTCGCTCTAATTGAAACTCTGAACAGACAATATTTTGGTTTGTCCGGCGAACCCCGCCCATGTTTTCATTACCTATATATTTGGTTGTTGAAAAGCAATCTTTTTTTTGAACGATCATTTGTGTTCAAAATAATGGTCAACATTTCCAACATCTGCTTTAGTATTATTGTCTTTTAATTTTGACTATTGCAATTAATATTTTTTCAAAAACTAAATTACTAATTATTACACACATTTACATGACATAACCAAACTATCAGGTATAATATAGCTAGTGTTATTATCACAAATCACATATATTTAGATGTATACCTTGATAGGCAATCCGAGTATAATTTTGCGGGGTAAGGCATCCAAACAAGGTGAGGGGAAGGAAATTAGTTGTGCAACTTAAACATCATTTAGAAGTTGTTCTGGGGTAGGAATTTCATACGTTAACGAAAAATTTAATGTTGGCTATCTTGGTCGATTACACAGGCCTACAAAAAAAAAAAAATTTTGTGCATCTCTGTTTGTTTGAATTGTCGATAAAGTAGGTAATGTACAGTATATTGACATACGTCATTTTAACTCATCAGCTCTAGTTTACCTACTACCCTCATTGTGAATTGTTGTCGGTCTTGTTATGGTCTTGTTCGTAACTAGTCATTATTACAATATCATCGATAAAGTTTGTGTTACTATCTCATTATGGCTAGTACGTCCAGACGTTGTGTTAACGATCCTGATATATTTTGTTATGTTTGTGGTGAATACATACTGAAAAATCAGCGTAAATCGATTACAAACACAGTGCGTCGTTTGTATTTTGCTTACTTCGGTATTGAAATTCTACACCAAGATAAAGTGTGGGTGCCTCATAGTGTTTGTAAAATATGCGTTGAACATTTGCGACAATGGGAAAGAGGGAAACGTAAGGCTTTGAAGTTTGGAGTGCCTATGATATGGCGAGAACAAAAAAATCATTATGACGACTGTTACTTTTGTATGATTAATATAGAGGGCTTCAACAAAAACAATCGCCATAAATGGAAATACCCCAATATTTCTTCAGTACAAAGACCTGTTCCTCATTCAGAAAATGTTCCAATACCAACTTTTCACCAGGTAGTGCAGCAATCTCAGGAGGATGAAGCTGAAATACCTATTTCTTCCCAAGTAGATGATGACTTTCAATACTGCGGAAAAACATCAGATCCTAAGCCATTTTCGCAGAATGAGCTTAGTGACCTCATCAGAGACTTAGACCTTTCGAACGAACGTGCTGAGTTACTAGCGTCAAGATTAAAAGAAAAAAATTGTCTTTCCTCAGATGTTCGAGTGTCTACATATCGCACGAGAGAGGGAAAGTTATTGAAGTTTTTTTCATCTGATGAAAATTTTGTGTATTGTTGTAATGTGAGTGGTTTGCTGGCTTTCATGGGTTTAACGATCTATCAGCCCAATGAATGGCGTCTCTTTATTGACAGTAGTAAACGAAGTCTAAAAGCAGTTCTTCTACATAATGGAAATAAATATGCTCCCGTTCCAATTGCTCACTCAACATGTGTAAAAGAAGAATATGAGGTAATTTCAAATCTTTTACAAAAAATAAAATATATTGAACATAACTGGGTGATCTGCGTCGACTTGAAGATGGTTAATTTTTTATTGGGTCAACAGAGTGGTTATACTAAATACCCATGTTTTATTTGTCTCTGGGACAGTCGAGCTAAATCACGTCATTGGACTGCAAAAAATTGGCCTGTGAGAGATGCTCTTGTTGTTGAGGAAAGAAATGTTATAAATGAACCCTTAGTTTCAAGAGAAAAAAATCATTCTTCCGCCATTGCATATAAAATTAGGGCTAATGAAGCAATTTGGTAAGGCTCTCGATAGAAATGGTCAATGTTTCCAGTTTATTTCTTACAAATTTCCTGGTTTAAGTACTGAAAAACTAAAAGCAGGTATCTTTGATGGACCTCAAATACGTAAATTGATGAAAGACACAACTAATTTTGAGACTTGTATGAATGATGTGGAGAGGCTTGCCTGGCAATCTTTTGTAGCAGTTGCACAAAATTTCCTCGGAAATCATAAGGCTGACAACTATGTAGAACTAGTAGAGGAACTGCTGGTGCGATTCAAAGATTTAGGCTGTAATATGAGTATAAAATTACACTATCTCAATAGTCATCTACATCATTTCCAACACAATTTAGGAGATTTAAGCGAAGAACAAGGGGAACGTTTCCACCAAGACCTAAAAACAATGGAGAATAGATACCAAAGAAGGTGGGGCAGTCATATGATGGCTGACAATTGCTGGGGAATCATGCGAGATTGCCCGAGTCAGTTTCATTCTAGAAAATCACTCAAAAGACAATTTCTTGATGTTTAATGTCAATAAAATATATATTTTTTCGTGAATTGTGTTTTTTTTTTCTCGGGAACTAGAGCTGACAGAAGAAAACGGGTAACATTTTTGATATCGCCATGTAGGACATACTTAAAATCGGGACTAAAATCTCCAGCACCAAAATGGTTGTAGGCCAGTGTTATATATATTTGCCGTATTTAAATTTTGTGATCTCGTGCCCATGTTATATGTTACATATAAACTTTCGTTGGATTTATTGTTTGTTTGTGTAAGTAGCATTTAGGACTATGGATAATAGTGTATAGTTTTACCATTTTTTTTATATTATTAGTTGTATATTTTTGAGATTAATATTAACAGGATGCGATGGTGTCATATTCTGAAGCGTTAAACTATACAATTTTTGAAAATATGTACTTTTGTAATTCATTAAATTCATCTGGCATAAGAGTTGGTAGAGATCCTAAATATACATTTTATACGAATTACGTCTGTTTGTAATTTTCATTTGAATTTACATTTTATGATATATTTTGAAGATATTCAAGAAGATGGAAAAGAATTAAATAGAGTATGGAGAAAAATAATGTTTCGTTCGATTAAATTCTGCATTGAATATGTCTAAGAAGTTTATCTAATGGGTTCTAAATTACATATATTGATTACAATACAGAAGTTAATCGAATGAAATATTTTCCTTCATACACAAAATTTGAACAACCCCAATAGTATTTTAACTACAGCTATGTTGGTTGCATACAAAATTATCCCCTTTCCCCGACTGAATCCCAGTCAACAAGCTATACATAGGGATCTATTTTACTATTAAGTTACACATCTATATTATTACTATTCTGTGGTTATGATTATCATCGGTGATAGCTCGAGTTAAAACGGCTGAAAATTGACCGAGTGCGAAGCACTAGTACAATTTCCTATAGGTTTTAACGAGTGGTTTCATCATTGATTAATCATAACACTTGTTATATTTTATGAGAGAATATAATGAACGTTAACAGAAAATTAATTTTTAAAAAATTCAAAAATTTTGAACGATCTGTCAGTTTGACAGTAAATAATTACAGTTACAGGATACTCAACACAACAATTATTTATTTATTACAAATACATATTTTGAACGTTAAATGAACAGTTTTAATATACAACATGTCGATTACCGCATTCGGTATGGGAAACTGAAACACTATTTTCTGACTTTGACGCGTCCAACTTTCTGCCATTTTGACAGTAAACAATTTTATTAATTAAAAACGGGTGAGATTATAGAATGTTTTTGTATTTCAACCAATAAAATTAATCAAAAATTTACCATGTAATACGTGAATTATATTCCAAAAGTTATAATATTATATTATATTATACACCATAAGAGAATGAAAGCCCGCGTCCAGTCTAACATTTTGGAGCATCTTCATTAACAAATTAAATGCAAACTACATACATTAAAATATATATGTATGTGTATATATATATATATATATATATATATATATATATATATATATATATATATATATAGACCCTTTTACCCTAAAGAGTGTCGGGTAAGTTCATTTCTAATCTAAATTATGAACAAAATTCCTCCATAATTTTCGGTTACTGGCCAGTGTTTTTGCTTCTTTCCAGCTCTTTCCCCTCTTCTGAATGCTATTTCCAATGACATCCTCCCATAATTGTCGCGGTCTTTCTCTTTTCCTTTTACACTGGACTTTGGCTTCATATATTAGCTTTACTGGTCTAGTGTCCCTCATTCGTTGTTGATGTCCCCACCAATGTAGTTGCCGCGCTCTCGTATTTGTGAATTTCTCATTTTGTCCTTTCTAGTTATGCCTCTCACTCTCCTAAGATAGCTCATTTCTGCAGCCTGGATTTTGCTTTTTTGTCTATTATAAGTACCCATGTTTATAGTACCCATGTTTGTAAGTACCCATGTACCCATCCCAGAGCCCCAGAAATTCTCTGCAGACTGCTTTGTATACTTTTATCTTAGTGTTTCGTGATATTTCTTTTTTCATAATGAAAATGAATGATTCATTGCGTAATACAATTTTTTTACCTTTTCAATTCTTTCATTAATTTCTGACTCATTTTTCCGAGTGTTTTCTATCAGGACACCTAAATAATGAAACTCATTTACTTGTTGAATATTTATTCCTTCAGTTTGGATAGTTGTTCTTCACCTGCGGTCATTACTTTTGTTTTATTTGTATTTATGCTCATTCCTTTTTTCTTAAGTCTTTCGTTCGATATATCTATACTTTCTTGCAGGTTTTTTTCAGCTATTAGTACTATGTTATCTGCGAATGCTGCCTCAGCTATTTGTATCCTCTAATAACAGCTGAATTAAATGAGTTTTACGCATTTCACACAAAATAAGATATACTTAAATGTAATAAAACATGTGATGGTAAAATCTGTAAGCAACGGTAATCAGGAATTATCAAAATTCATTCAATAATCCTCGGTAAAGGTGTTACAACATTGATCATTTGATTATCACCAGCACTTCCACACGTTGGTCCCGAGATTCGAAGCCGCGGCAAACGAAACTCTCACTCCTGTTAAACCACGTTCAGCCATTAACAAAGTTAAATTAAATTAAAAATTAATACTTGAAATACCATAAAACAAATATTCATAATATTATAGTAGATATACATAAAACGTTCATATTGTATTTTGAAGATAATATTAATATTTCTCAGATAAACGATTAGTCCAGAAACGAATGAAAAGCTTCGTTTCAGTTAAACTTCTATAGTGTGAAAAGAACGCAACAAGAGTTTTCGTTCAATACAAGCTTTGTGTAAAGTATATAAACAACTTTTGTGTAGAAAAAGAGTAATGGCTTTCCTCTAACGAAATACAGATTAGCACAGTTCTTGACTAGTTTTCAAGCAGCCAAGTAAGTTTTGTACCACTATTTCTATTACTATGTCTCCTCTGAACAATTTCGACATTAGAATTCTGTTTACGTTGAGCTGCATTGAAATCTTTTGCATCCATTTATACCGAACTTTAAACATTGCATTTGAATTGATTTTAAAATAACTTTCATCAATTATTCTAATAAAAGTTAGACTAAGTTTACTACGAAAACACGATGAGGAAACATACTTTTTTGGCGTAAAATAATTTTCGCTTAAACTTCATTTTATTTAAAAGTTGTTCATATCTGCTTTTGTACTTACGATTAATTGCTGGTATTTAACAAATAATTACCAAAATTCAACGTATAACTCACATGAAGGAAATTTACACTACAATATTCAAGAGTGTTCTTTAGTGTGGCATAAAAAGCTTTTTAAACATAAACATTATTCAAAAATAAACTTTATAAATTTTATAAAATATGTACAATGGAATGTCTAAAACCGATTCTCTCCTTGTAAATGAATTTACAACACATACATATATCCACAACAATGAAACTCTAGTGTGAAGAACAAGGTTTTTGTTATGATTGTTATGGACATAAATCAAAATTAACTGACATGAAAAAATATATTATCAGCAGATAAGGGCTTACTAGTTTTACTTAGTGAAATATTGTGCGAGTAGTTCACAATAAAGAACTATTAACTTAAGCTATTTAAACAAACTTGATAGTGATTTTATAATACAGGGTTTTCCAAAAAGATGGACTCAATTTAATTAATTTGTATTGAATGAAGTATAAATTGAACATAGACAATCTACAAACTAATGAAAAAAGTAAGTTTTAAGGTTTTTTAACCAGGTTATAAATGGTCAACGCTGTACGGCAAACATCTAAGCGGTAGACAAACTCGTCCCACACGTGAAAAAGCATGTCTTGTGTTACTGAGTTCATCTCATCAGTGATACGGTGCCGCAGGTCGGCCAGAGTTGTTTAAAATAGCCCTCAAGAAGAAATCAGAAGGCGTGAGATCAGGAGATCTAGGTGGCCAGAAGTGTAGAACCAGGTTTTGAGTTCCCATGCGGCCTATCCATCAGCGAGGAAGGGTTCGATTTAAAAATCAAATATTACGATGCTAATGAGGCCGAACTCCATTCTGTTGTTAAATGAAGTCTTGTAAATATTCAGTAAGTTGGCGCTTAATGTTCCTCAACGCTCTGCCGTAATAACTTTTGTAGTATGGGAAGGGTGTTATTTACGGTGAAAGTATCTCTCCAGTGACATGTACTGATGATTCTGAAGTAAGATGAAACATGTATCTGCATCTCTGGAAATATACTTTCACACAAATATGGACTCGCATTGTGTTCTCCACATCTGATTTTTAATAATATTCTTATATTATAAAAAATGTCTTTGATTTATACAATATTTGTTGAGGCTTTGCCTACTCAAATATGTTTCAAATTACTTTGTTATATAGAAAATTATAAGGATATCGACGGTATCTATCCGAGGTAAACAAAAAATGAAAAGTGGGAAGATATTTTTTGCAAATCAATAAAATTCGTATGGAAGCCCGTAGAAAATAAAGCTAGACAAATAAAAATAGAGGAAAATTGAACTCTTAGATGAAATGGCAAAAAAGTTCATTAGAAAAAAAATAATAAATCTAGAGAAACAAAGAAGATGAAGCAACTAATGTGCGAAATAATGAGAAAGATGTAAAAATACAAAAGAATACAATTTAAGACGGGAGTATAATTCCAAAAAAAAAAAAATATTGAAATTATTGAGATGGAGAAAAAAATATTTAGATTGTGATTTAACAATAAAAATGCGAAATGCAGAAACGTGACATAATAAAAGAACGCGAGATACAGAAACAAAACAAAAATAGAACAACACGGATAAAGAAAAACGGAGAGAAGGAGTAAGATATAATCATTTTACAAAGACATACTCGTAGTATGTATTGTACTAATGGGTTTAAAATAAGGAAAGGAATGCTATAATAAAAAAGTTAAAAATAGAGAGAAAGCATTAATAAATAAGTTCTAAGGATTGTCAACAATTAAGGCAGTGAAGATAGTATATGAATAAAATTAGCAATATGTAAAAGAACAAATCAGAACAAAGAATCAATTGGAAGTATGTATAGGGAACATTGATTTTACAAAGCGCATTTGGGAAGAGAACAGTTATGGATCTTCTAATGAAAATCATTATAATTTATAAATTCGATTATAGATTAGTACATAAAATAATAATTATTAGTGAAATAAAAGTAAAAGTTTCCAGGTAAATTTCTTGATAGTAGGTTAGCTCAAACTAGAGTACTGAACTTCGACGCAATGTTTAATAAATATTGAACTTTGAAAACTAAATATAAGTAATCAAATAAAAATTCTAAATACATAAGTACTAACAGTAGAAAAAGAATAAAATACGAACTTGAAGGAGCCGTATATAATAATAGCTCCCAAACTTTTTCAAAGGGATTAAATAAAATAATATTGGCATCGCCTTGATCCGATTTATACAGGATGTTCTTGAAAGAAAGAGACAACGCATGAAAATTGGAAAGATGTAATTATATAGAAAATTAATCCAAAATATTTTCCCAAAATTCCCTCTCACACGCGAGAAAGATATTTATGAAATATTTGGGCCGCCACTAGGCAACCAACTATAACATAAAGAGTAAGACCCTACTCTTTATGTTATAATCGGTCGTCTTTAAGTATCGAAACAATTGTTTCGTCGATTCAATCAATTGTCGATCGTTACATGTGTACGTTCGATATGATTTACATTTACGTTTTGATTAAAGGTAGATTGTTACTAAATTGGACGTGAAATGCACCATATAGCACACGTCTTACATTTTCTTTTAATAATTTACATCCGAATATAAATTTTTAATATCTAACTTTTCGTACGAGGTTATCGAACCCTTAGCATACAAAGCTATTTAAACAATGTTATTAATATTATTACAATATCGACAGCTGTTACTTATGTAACACACATACATACATATAATATTTGCTTGACTCGAACTTACACACATACGCTGTAGCGCATGTGTGTGTGTGTGTGTAAGTGCAATATACAAGACATTCTGAATTCATAAGCGGCTCATACTGCAATTTTAAGCGGGTTTTTAATTTTGAGGTTCGCGTCGTAATAGATTCAAAATCTTTTGGATTCATATTCTATATAATTGCATCTTTCCATTTTTCATACGTTGTCTCTTTCTTTCAAAGACACCTGTATAAAGTCAATAATTTTGTTAATAGTTTATATAATATTTAGGTTAGTTCATGATTCTGCCAACTCAGAGTTAGTGACTAGAAAGTCTGAGGTACATGATTTGATCATACTTTTTGATTCTCAACTTACTTTCTGTCTCAGCTTCAAAATCATTGGGTTTTCGTATAGAAACTTCAATAACATTGATGCAATTAAGACTTTATTCTATTCCTTTGTGTGATGTAAGTTGAACTAGCGTCTATAGTGCAGTTTTCCTATTATACATACCAACAAAATTCGCTGAGAAAATCCCGAAGAGATTCCTGAAATATCCTCCCTTGAGAGTGACTGGCACATAACCTAAGCGAGGAACAGATTACAATGGTCTTTTGGATTGCTATGGTGTTCAATATTTGTCTTGCCGCCGTGAAATGCATATTGGTAAATTTTTACTAAATCTATTAACAACCAAAATCGATTGTTCAACGGTGCTAGTCTATATTAACTTCAACGTACCCATTTCTAACACTCGCAAATATACTACTTTTAGATTGCCTAGTGCGAAAATAAATGTACTTCTAAAGCCACCTGTGCACATTATGTGTAAAAATTTTACGGTGATTATCTAATTAGTCTTTACATTTTTCTATACACATTTCTTCTTTAATATTAAATACTAATTCTATATATATATGTTATGTATTAATCTTAATATACACCATAAATTTAAATTATATATTCCATAATGGTTCTGTAAGTGGCAATTGCTGTTGGAAGAATGAGGATTAATATTATTATTATTATTATTATTACAAAAAAATAACTGTTTTTTACAGTTTATAAGGATCTTACCCTGAATAAGAATATTCCAATTTAATTTCCTCAGTTTTCGTTGAACCCGGATTTTCTATTATCATGATGAAACACGATCCGTTTTCATTTAGATAAACTTTGGGGTTTCTCTTGATTTAGCATGATTTAACTCAATACATTAACAACAACACACTGATAGAAATAATTCATTCAATCAATGCAAAACGTATGCATTCAACTAATATTTTTAGTCACTTTATTAGCATAGCATAGACAAAGTTTGCCCAAAATACGAAAAAATATGAAAAAAATGACATTGTTGACAAACTAGCATTTTTATGTGAAATAAAAATATTTCAGATAAATACAACCCATATTTATTAACTTTGAATTTTGATTTCTAGTCGTAATCTGTCATTCAAAATCTTTCCTTGATATAAGAAAGATTAAATGGTGAAGTGGGGTAAGATCGTAAACGGGGCAACAGCGAAACTTGCCTGTATTTAACATAATTCAAACAACATTGTTATTTTTAATTTAATTTAATTTGTTTTTAGAATAAAGTAATATGAAACCAACGCCGCAGATGGCGTACCATTTTTCTATGTACTTCCCCTATTTAAGCAAGTAGTAAGTGAACAAGTCATATGAGGTGCACACTTACCATTGTGGTTACCACCAAAGTGCCGTGGTTTTTAATGAAATATTTTGTTCTGTGCGATATAAAAGAACATTGATTAAAATGTATGCTAAATAAACAAATTCAATCGATTCTTTGAAATATATTGAGAAAAACACTACTCTGGTCTTGCCTCAAAAATATTGATACACGGGGCAAGTACGGACTACTCAGCGGGGTAAGACCGCATTAGACCTCATATGCTTCATTTCTTATTCTGTAATTCTTGATTGATGTTATTCTGTAATTTTTAATAGCCGCCATGGTTCGAAACTATATTAAGAAAAACGAATCGGGGTGATTATACAAACCAATCCTTGAACGAGGCATTAGATCTGATTAGGGCAGGAGCTACAAATACCTACCGTGCTAGCAACAACTACAAAATTCCGCTAACTACAATTACCGATCGCTGAAAAGGAAAACGTGTTGTGAAATCAAAATCAATTTGCTTCTTCTTCTTCTTCTTCTTTTGGTTTGGGTTCGACACCAGCACGTCCAGGCACTTGAGCACACTGCTCTTTGTACTATCCCCAATAAATCTCTCAGTTTCACTCTGTTAGTCTTGTGTCCTCGATAAAAGCCACCATCATCCTCAGTGGAAGTTTGAGTACACTCGAAGGATCCAATAGATCTCTCCCGAAATATTTTTATCTGAGTTCCTTCAGTTCCTCACACGTGCATATAACATGAAGGCTAGTTTCCTCCTGTTTTTCACATCTCCTACACCAGGGCTCGCTAACCAAGCCCATGCTGTACAAATGCTTCCTTAAAGGACAATGTCCGGTTATTAACCCGGTAATTATTCTAATTCATTACTACGAATTAGGTTGGCTGAAAACTTTCCGTCCAGCTCCTTTAGTAGTGTTTTGGTATGGCGTTGGCCTTCCGTTAACCTCCATTTATTTTTATGTTCTTTTTCTAGCCATAACCAGATCTCCCTTTTAGCGGAATCCTTAGCGATTCCATATACAGGTTCTGGTCCTACGAAGTTCCTATTAGTACCTTCCTTGACCAGTTCGCCGGCTAACTCATTGCCTTTAATTCCCTCATGTCCTTGCACCCATATCAGCGACACAGTATTGTCTTGTGCCAGTTTATTGAGGTGCTGGAGTTGGTTGACCAGTTTGTAAATGCCAACAAACTCAAAACCCAGTTTAAAGACGGTATCCCTGGCGAAAATTGATTTCCTGGCTTTAAAAAGAGAAACAATTTATCAATAAAGAATCCACAAAGTTTTGAGAACGCACGTAAAAAATGTTGTAATCCTTTTGTAATTGACGAGTATTTTACGTTACTGGAAGCGAAGATACAGGATCTTGAATTGGACAACAATCCGTCAAAAATTTGGAACCCGGATGAATCTAGTTTCCGTACAGATCCGTCAAATACGAAAGTAGTTGACGGTCAAAACTTGCCATGCATTCGCACAGTTACTGCTCCTGGAAGAGGGAACATTACGGTTCTAATGGCAACTTCTGCTTCGGGAAGAAAAGTTCCACCATTGATTATTTTTAAAGGAAAAACATCTGGAATCGCTGGTATGAGCCAGAAGATACTGGATATCCTGAAACAACTTATGCGGCAACTACCAAAGAATGGATGGAGACAACGGTATTCGAAAATTATTTTCAAAAAAGTTTTTTGAAAGCTATTAGGCGCGACCGCCCGGTTTTATTAATATATGATGGTCATGCCACTCACATAAATATCAGATTGATAGAAATTGCTACTGAAGCAAATGTGACAATACTTAAACTACCTCCGCATACCAGTCATGCGCTGCAACCTTTAGGCACAAGTGTCTTCAAACCGTTAAAAACTTCGTGGGATCAGAGATTAGTAACGTGGCAAAGAAAGAATATTTGAATGAAGCTTCCAAAGGAAGAATTTTCGAAAATGATTGGGGAAATTTGGCAAGATTGAAATGAGGATATCATCAAGAATGGTTACAAAAAAGCTGGAATTTGTTCATTTTCTAGGAATGTCGTTCCGGACTCCATGTTCAGCGCCATTTCTCTGAAACAATGGAAGGAGCTACACGGAAAAGAAAAAAAATTAATACTGAAATGGGTGAGAACCAGAACCCAAATCTTTTGTTAATTGAAGAAGCAGTTTTGTATTCACCAATACTCTTCGATTATCCTCCGGAAGAAATAATGGAAGTCGCGGATATTGTGGAAAATGTGTTCATTGAAGCAATACCTGTTGCAATATTACCACAAAATTCAACAAGCACATCCCCGTTTGTTGAACAGCAAAAGACGGTCATATTCAAAGATCTTCTTATAGAGACACTAAAAACAAACTTTGTGTTAAGTGTTCGAAATAAGAAAAGATAAGTTGCAAAAGGCGCTGAAGTAATTACATCCGAAGAGGCGAAGCAAAAGATGATTCAAGGAAAGCAAGTTAAAGAAAAATTCATAGCCGTATCAAGCACCAAAATCACTTCTTGCGAAGAAGATCATTTATGCTCAATCTGAAAGTGTGATTTGCGGCGCTACATTAACAAAAAAGAATGAATACAATTCATATGAACATGTGGCATATGTAACAAAGGTTCAAAGAAGCGACAATATGAATTTGAAAGATGTATTGATAACGATTAAGATGTAAAAACAATTTTAAAAATTCATATTTTTATGTTGTACCAACTTTTTAATAACAAAATGTAGTTTTTTAAATATATTAATCTTTCTTTTCTCTGTCTTCTATTTGACTAAACTATAAAAAAATCCTACTTATCTTTAAAAATGTGTAACTCTTAAACTAATGGACATATTTTAATGCGAAAGAAAGCATTTTGTAGCTGGCTTGCTGAACAATTCCGATCCTGCCCCATAGCATAAGAAATACGGCTATACACATTTTAAATGTGCATTTACCGTCTTGCACCGTTTTCAGGGCAAGTGCTAAGCAGTTGACTTTTTTTACAATTTTCTATAAAAATAAAAATATTCAAATGAAGTTGCCGTTTATATCAATGTTAATTAAAGAGTAAAAACTGAGTTATTTATTAATATCTATGAATGTTAAGTAATTATACAACAAATTAAAGATATTTCGGTTGAAAATCAAACTTACGAAAAACTGGTCCGCAATTACCCCACTCCACCTTAGATTATTTAAGGCAACACGAAGTTAGTCCAATAAATATTATATTTTCACGCAGATAAAAATGATCTATTAAGTGAACATTTTAAAGCATTGAGAAATCCTCTTAGCAACTAAAGGTAATGTACTTAATTTCTTTAAAAAAATATAACAATTTCGCATTTCAACGATATTTAAAGAGTGTATGTTTAGAACACACAATTTATTAATTATCGTGATACGGAAGTGAAGAAGAAAGTATCGTGAAAGAACACGCAAATATATTCATACTACAAAGTATAAGGTGGGGCAAAGTCATTGCAAATTCCACAGAGAAGATACTTACGTCGTTTATTAATATTTATTAAAATAAGCCCTTCAGTTAATGAAATATACCGAAATTAGCTTGTGATTCTCTTGTTAGAAAGAAATTATCTTTTATTAATTCGTGAATCCAGAGAACAAATTTATTACCAATTTATCTTTCACACTTTCCAAATAACTGAAAATTTAGTTTTGTAGAATGTATAAACCTATAAATCACAAATATTTTGAAGCTTCCAGAAATATTGTTGCAAGTTTGCAAACCAAGGAAGTAAGATAATAAACACAAACCTTTCCTTAGCAAGTACATATAAACAAATTTCAAACGGTTCGCCATACCTTCTTTTCAATACAATGAATACGTTTGCTTGTATTACTATCGAATTCTCCTATATACAGCCAACAAAAATATATAATGCGTTTGTGCAATCTTCTTCTAGTCTGAGGTTTATCAAGGCAAGAAACATTAGAGACCTAATCACCTTAATTCATCAAAATATATTTACTTCATGTAATTTTTATTCGAAAAATTATATACAACTGCATAACCTCCCCCTTCTCACATCAACTAGTAATACACCAATGCATATAATTACGTATAAAAATCACTGCATTAAAAAAATATACTTAATAAAAATTAAAATAAAATTCTACAATCTAATTTAATCTTCATTCGTCTACAAAATTTGCGCATTTCAAATTATATAATGTTCTGTCACCAGAAACAATTAGGCCTAAGTATTTGGTATTACCCGTTTCTATATCAAATAACTGCTTAGATTTAATTATGCTTATTTGCAAGGATTTTGATATTGAAGAATCTCAACTGATCAAATAATTTAAAGAAAAACACTTTTTCACATAAATAAAATAATGAAAAATATTACCTTAAAATATGTCATGCATTGTCACAGGATTTGTTTATGGTAGGTACATGAACATTGTGTTAAGAATCGAAAATAAAATATTCCTTAACGCCTTTAGTTTTGTTAAAACACCGTGTTCATAATATTGCAAGTTACTAGTTTTAATTTGATTTGATATTCGATTACATTGACAAAATCACACAAAAAAAATTATTTTATTAAAGGAATTTTCTTCCAAATCTCATAAAATTCGTTGCACTAATTTATTTTCAAATTAATGACTAAGGTTAAATAAATTATTAAGTCGTATAAAAGTAACTCATCTGCAAGAAGCTCTATTAAATAGTGAAAGTCCCATTTCATTAACAAATTTCAGTGTTCATCGGCCTTTCTGGCAAATATGTATCAATACAAGTTATTAGACAAGTGGTTAAAATATTTCAATAAATATCTTATAACTACATTTATGCATTTATAAATAAATACAGCAAATAATGTATGACATTGTAAATAATGATGTGCTAAAATTACCTCAGAAGAAATATCAATAACTTAATTTGATTTTACTAACTAAAAAAAAAAACCTTCGCAAAAGATTGTAAAAATCACAAAAAATATACAGTGCATTTGCAAAGTAGCGGATAAATTCAATAAAAATTAAAAGCGAACTTTTTCAAAAAAAAAAAACCTTCGGACGCATCGATTTTTATCTTTAGTTTAAAGTTTTCCTACGTAAAATTGAAATATACAGTGTCTCCAAAACCGATATGATGCATTTTTTTAAATATAAACACCCATTTTTTTATTGCAGATTTTTTACATACGACAAGGTAATTTTAGATGATGTTTAATTTTAAATGTTATATTTTCATTTTAATGTAATACATATTATCGTAAACGTTAAAAATGAAAATCATCTAAACTATTTTTGAACGTTGTCGATGACATATGTGACTTGTTAAAAGAGGAAGTGAGTTTACGCAGGCAAAATCAAGTTTATTTTGTTGTGTCAAATTTTCTTTTACTGTCAGTACTGATCAATACTTCTGCCAGTACTATTAAATTTCATGTCCCATTAGTTGTTTATTGTACTATTTATTATTAATATTCATTAAAAATAATTCCTTATAGGGATCATAAAGTGAAATGGTCATTTTTCTGAAGATATTTTATTACTTTCACTAACTTTTTCTTTACATAATCGCAAATGTGTTAGATCATAGATGACGCTGTTTTACCAGGTCCATCAATCCAAATAGTAGGAAAAGGAAAATATGTAAATAGTGGACAGGGGCAAATTGCCTGTAATGTGTATTTTGAGCACAAATCTAATAAGTCCAAAACAGCTGCTGTTTGTCAAACATTAAGAGAAGTGGGGATTAGCGACAATACTGTGTTTGGCAGTATCAAGGAATTGAAATGTCAGGAGTTTTACATTCTCCTTTAAGGAAGCGAAGTTACCAAGATGCTTAAAATAAATTGAACGAAGCATCAAAAAGTCTGATTAGAAATCAGTTACTAACTTGCACAAAAATATGTGAGATTATTAGAGGGGGTCCTGATTTACTTCCTATAAAACGAACATCGCTTTGGAAAATCCTAAAGAAAATAGGAATTCAAGTAGACAAAGTTATTTGACAAATTACAAGAAAGTTTCCTGCGGAAGGCACCAAAATCTCTTACTTAGATGAAATTGGATGAATGCAGGTTACACAAAAGCAACTAATTTTGCTTCACGTTGGCAGCGAAACTGATTTTGTGAATAGTAGTTTGTTATTGTTTGAATTCGAGAAAAGAGTATCATGAAGACATGAATAGTAAAGTGTTCATCATATGGATTCAAAATACATTACCTTCTCTTGAACGCAATTGTGTTAAAGTAATGGATAATGCACCCTATCATTCTATTAAAACAGAAAAATTACCTACTTCATCCTGGAAAAAGGAGGTAGTTATTGAATGGCGTTTAACAAAAAGAGTCTTAGCTAATAACACTATGCTAAATGTTCAATTTGTAAAAAATTACGCATCCTGTCATCCAGTTTCATACGTGGTTGATGAAATAGCTAGAGAAAGTGGTTGTAGTTTTACGCTTATCTCCATATCACTGTAATCTAAACCCCATCGAATTTATATAGGCTCAAGCTAAGCATCATGTTACGACCAATATTAAGTCATTTAAATTGAACAAAGTAAAAAAAATCTTACTAGAAGGATTGGACATGGTTGATACTGATGCATGGAAAAAAAACATTCTTCGCGCGATTACAGGAGAAAACAAAATGTATGATTTGATAATATTGTTGATTTATCCTCTTTAATATGTACTTACTTTTTTTGTAAAATAAAAATATTTTTAAATAAATATCTTTTTTAGATGCATAAAATTGTTTATACAGATTATGTGAAATAATTCCTGTTAAATTATAGCTCACTATAGCTACTACTATTAAAATAACTGTGTTTTGTAAAATGCTATATTTGCATTAATTATATTGTGTGTCTACATAAATAAAAATAGTGAAATAAATGAATGACGGTCATAAGGTTTGATTGCATTTACCTCAAATTGCGATTTATAAAATTGAATTTCTGTGTCTTTTTAATTAACAATTTGGTGTAATTATGTTAATGTTTTTAATATATACTTATTGTATGTTGTGTAAAATAAAAATATATTTTATAGGTTTAAAAATTCTTTATCCAAAACACGTGAAATAATGTCTTTTTAAATTATTTTTCTTATCGCTTCCTCATTTGTTAAAATATCTGTGTTTTCTAAAATGCTATATTTGTTAAAAAAGACTAATGTTAAGAAATAAATACATATAAAGTCAATACATGTTATGATAATTGTAATAGGTACACATCACTGTCACTATTAATCCTTTAAATTTATTAGTTTTATATCTTCTATGTGCACAATTAGCTATCACTTGAATACCATCATATCTGCTATAATGATAATGATTGCTCTATAAGATAAAACAAAAATATTGAAATGCTTATCGCAAAAAATAGAGGTCATCATGAATTTTTTTAAATAATTTTGTTCGCTAGTTAAATCAAAGTAAGGTAGATATTTCTTTTGAGGTAATTTTAACATATTCTTCACATTGCTATTGCATTTCCATACAGTTTTGTTGTAGATGTAACGCCTTCAAACAATAAATAACAAATTATAAGACATTGATTGAAATATTTTATATATGTCTAATACTTTCCATCGGTATATATTTGCCGCTTCTAGCTTTAACAAAATTCTTAAAGAATGTCTGAGCTACCTTAATAATAAATACGTTAATAAACAATCGTTAAAAAATAATCTTTTATTATATATGTGGGTATATATGGCAACATATGGCAGCGACCATATGTTTTACTCGTATAAAATTATAAAATTTATCCTGCGTAAATTGCACCCAGATTGCAGCGCCATCCTTCCTTAGATTGAACGGGGTATATATATTTTTCTAGGTGTACCGTCAAATATATACGTTAAGTTGACAAATGTAATTATTTAATAACACCTTTAAAAATACAAAAATTAAATAAAAATGTTTAGAATATGTATTATATTAGTACAGAATATAAGTCAAAACGTATAAATAAAAAATTTAATATGTAAATTAGGCAACCAAAACGTAAAACGCATAAATTTATTCAACTCTGGGAATTTTTTAGCTGTCGACTACCTTCACTTGAATTTGCTTAACTATTATATTTGCAGATATTAATAAAACTTCAAAATAATAGTTATTTACAATACAAGTGTTAAAAGGGGGATTTAATTTTGCCAGTAAGGTTTGCGACACGAGTGCTACTAGTGGGTGGAGCAAATTACGAGCAAAGTAAAATAGCGTTTTAGCACGATACACATGTTAAAACACTATTTTATTTTTCCTACAGACGCAATTATTATGAGATTTAAATGAAAGACGCGTTGATAAAAATCTGACAGTTCATAGTACATAATTAATTGTTTGATATAATGGGCTTGTTAAACGCGTTTTTGCAGATATAAATTTATATTTAGATGAAGTTGTTTAAATAACAGATATTTGACGAGGCCGCAAGTAGGAATACCCTAAATTTACGGCCGTCGAAATCTAAAGAGACTTTTTAAATTTCGCAGGTATTTTAAATTCGTTAAGATAACTAAATTAAATTTCGTTTTTTTACAGCATGAATATAAATAAAAGGACGCATATTACATTAATAAACGAAGCCAAAATAAAAATAAAAACACGTATCTATTAGCATTATACTATTTGCTAATTTTTTTAAAGAAATATAATCACACCTAACCTTTATTCTTATCAACACCAACTCAAATTGTTAACTCAAATCACCCGCTTAATTAAAAAATATGGGAATGGAAATATGTTTATTAATAAAACATAATCTTGACAACGTTTTAATCTTATTTTTTTCACGCTTCTATATAAATAATATAGAATTTTCGATTGAAGTTAGTTATATTAAAATATCAGTTCTTAATTGTGTTTGTAAAAGAAAAAATGTTTTCGATAACTTGTCAAGAAATTATCAGGGAACATGAGTCAAGCAGACCGATTTTCATGTAGCCGGTTAGAAGTACCGCCCTCGAGATGCGCACGAAATTCATAGGTAGGGGAACCTCTGGCATTCAGTGTTTTACATCGTTTTAAGCGATAAACACAGTAGTGCAGTGCCGTATTAAGGTAGTGAGTAATGGAGTTTAAAAGTAAATTAAATAAATGTGTTTTACACAGTCAAATTCGTGAAGTGATCTCAAATGTATTTAAATACATATATGCAAGAAGAAAAAACTTCAGGGGTACTCAAAATTCCCCTGGATCAGTTATATGAACGCGTTATTGCCGCAACGGGTGTTTCTGAGAGAAACTTAGTTATTGTTCATTATTGTTTTCTCCTATAATTATTTTTGAGTATTTATGTATTATTTCTTATTGTAATTATTATTTTCATTGTTATTTCCAATAATATTAGTATTAATAATATTCTTTTCTCCACGACTATTAAATAACGCTATTACAACACTCGCCTACGCTCGTTGAACAATATACCCTTCTTTTGTACATATAGAAAGTTTACAATGTGATTATAATGAGAAAGAGATTAGCATAAACATTATTTGCCAATAATTCAGTTAATTATCAAAATTAGTTTTACTTAATCCTAAGCCTTTCTAGCCTTTCTACCGTTAAGTGTAGCTAACAATCTTATTCAGTCATCCCCTTAATGTGATGTTAGTACGCTATTAGCTAGTAGGTAAGGTAAGACATTTTAATTAAACTTTTTACATGAAACTATGCGTTTTATTTTACTTCTATTTGCCTTAATTTAGTGAAATACAAACCATTATATACATGTTCAACAATGTGATTTTCTGAATTTATCCCTTACTACGTCCCAATGCACGACTCGCACAAAGAGTTTGCACTTCATTTTTCTGAATACTGTCTCTATCTAACACTGACCCTTACTTGACGCACGTACAAATTCTCCCACCGGCCACATGAAAATCGATCTGCTGTACCTATCTTTTACATCCTAAAAACTCATCATTTCTATATTTCTTTAATATTCAAGGAACTTGTGAATAAACGCCGGTGGAGGCAAATTAGGCAGGCAAAATAAAGATCTTTTTCTACTCATGACATTGAAATCAGTTATTTTGAAATCGATTAGAGTTTAAAATTATCGGACTACTGGGATTTCGCATTTCGAATTGTTTGACATTCATGATTTTCTGACAATTTCTGACAAGTGAAATGTCACTTATAATTTTTTCTGATGTTCATTAATTTGTTAAAATAAGTGATAATATTGATTTAGAGCCAGAATAAATTATAAATTATAACATATTTTCTAATTTAATCCCTACCAGTCGAAACACATTTACGAGTTCACTTATAAAAAGATTATAAACATCGATGAATATATGCAAGAACCGATATAGAGTAGAAGTTATTTACAGGTAAACAATCAACAAGCTCAAGTTCAGTTATTCCTGATGGGTCATGGTCAAATGAATACAAATACTTCGGATAAATGTATAAATACAATTGGCGCTAATTACACAAATTGTTCTATTATAGTTAATGTATATCAAAAATAATAAGAAATGGTTTATTAACGTTTCTTTTAAAAATACATAGAAAAAATAGTATATGCCACTCGTGGCTGATAAAATTTCATCGTCTCGGGTTACTTTTATCAACTCTCTTTTAACCACTCTCAAGGTTGAAATTTTATTTCAATCACTTGTCCCATAACATACCCATACTATTTTCTATTGATGACATTTAAATCACTAATTTTGAAATTAATTACGGTGCTTGAAATCGCATTTCAACCACTAGAGCTTGAAATTATTGAACTACCGGAATTTCCCATTTCGAACTGTTTGACATACAATTTCTGACAAGAAAATGTAACTTCATGTATAATTTATAAGTGCATTAATTTGCTAAAAAGAGTTATGATATTGGTGTAGAGCCAGAATAAATGATAAGAGCGGCTAATAATGCAATTTTCTAATTTAATCCCTCCCAAGTCGAAACACATTTACGAGTTTACTTATAAAAAGTTTATGGACATCGATGAATATATGCAAGAAACGATATAGCGTAAAAGTTATTTACAGATAAACAATCAACATGCTTAAGCTCAAGTTTAGTTATTCCTGATGGGTCCTGTCAAATGAATACAAATACTTCCGAAAAATGTATAAATACAATTGGCGCTAATTACACAAATTGCTCTAACGTGTGTTCATTTGAAAAGTCAATCTAGGTTACTTTGAAATTTTGATAGAATAAGACGCATATATATTAGTATGTGTTTGTTGTTCCGTAAACGTAAATCTAAATGACATTTGATAATGTCAATCACATTTGTTATTTATTTGTATGTATGAAACTGTCAAAATATACGATTTCGTAGGTTAAGTAGTAAATTTTAATTTACGACATACTTCAAAATGTTCTCAGTAAATCACGCGCTACTAGATTGACTTTTCAACCCGTTCTATAGTTAATGTACAGTCGGTGCCCTAGAAATCGCGACAGTGAAGTTGCTGTGTTGTAATTATACCGCGATATCATAAAGTTTCTGGGTCAATGGTGGCCATGGGGTGAAAAACGTCTGTCTTAATTTATATCATCCTTTTGAGAAAAATCTGATAAAATTTTCAGGTTAAGTGTCATGCTGACGTTAAAATTTGTCAATATATTAATCTTAATGTCAGTTTGACACATAACCTGAAAATTTTATCAGATTTTTCTCAAAAGGATGATATAAATTAAGACAGACGTTTTTCACCCCATGGCCACCGTTGACCCAGAAACTTTATGATATCGCGGTAGCTATTAGTAATCAATTTAAAGACAGCAGACTATGTGCCAGACAGACAAGAATCATTTCACCATGTGTACTAAATATTGTTTTGGATACTATAATATAAATATGTTTTGAAGGTGCATCTGTTATTGCCAATAATACCACTTTTTCTTTAGAATAAATGTTTCGTTCATTGTTAGAAATACAAAATAATGTTTTTTTTTTATTTTGATTTAGAACTGTAAAATATATGTTCAAATTCTGTTATCTCTTTGCATGTATGGAAATATTTAGGAAACTAAATATAAACTATAACTACTAAATATATGTTTTTCTGCCCCGATGTGTAAACAAAGAGAGAGGAATGAAAAATAATATTTAGTACAGATGGTGAAATTATTCTTGTCACCATGCAGCGTGCACATAGTCTGCCGTCTTTAGTAATCATTAATAAACTTTTAATTTTGTATGACACAGACATATGCTTGACAGGTGATACTAGAACGATCATAAAAAATATGGTTGCGTCGAGATTTGATGATTAGTTTTATCCTAGAAGTGATCATAACAAACAAAATAGACAAGTGATAAATATTTTTATTCGAGGACAAACATGTTTATTATATAACACAAACAGGAAATAAGTTCTTAATAGACAAATTTAAAAAGCATTTAACATCTCGTTATTGCTCTATTTTTAGCAATCACTGCCTCTAATCGCTGTGGCATAGAATATATTACATTTGCTACAATATTCGGATCTAAATTTTCTCAATGATGTAAAATATTAGTCCTAGAATGAAAAGTATTTTTATTCATTTTCTTCGCCAATAACCCCCAAATACCATCAATAGGGTTTAGATCTGGACTCCTGAAAGGCCATCTTAAAACACTAATATCATTATTTGATATCCAAGTCCGGACTACATTTACACAGTGAATGGAGAGTTATCATGTTGAAGAGTAGCATTACGTTCTCCAAAATATCAATGTAAATTGTTCCAGTTAATTGTTCCCCAATATCCCAACAAATTCTAGAGACTATGGAACTGATTCACGCCCACATATTGACTCAAAAAAAAACCGCTTCTGCGTACTTCATATCTCTCTTCGTATCTCTCATCATAACGTCTATTTACTGGTCGATAAACTCTAACAGGCCACTATGCCACCACTGAAACATTTCTTTGTCACTAAACACGACAGTATTCCAAAATGCATCATCTTTCTTAATAAATTCGTTTACAAATTCCAACTTGTTTTGCTCTGTTAAGAACGGCCTGTTTGCAGCTAAATAATTTCTTAATTCACTAGCCTTTAATCTTTCTTCTGCAATTCTAACGCTACCAGGAAAATTCAATGCCTCTACTGCAGTGCTTACGAACTCGAATGGATTGTTGTTTATAAAATTTACAAGCGTTTAATCCTGCTCCGGCGTAGATATTTTTCTACGGCCTGTTCCGAATTGTCTATTCAATGTATGCTGCTGTATCTATTTTTGTAATATTCTATGTACAGTCCTTTTGCCTACGTCAAACTCAATGGCTATTTGTCATGTAGACCATCCATCTTGAAGTCCCTGAAGTATTCTTGCCTTCGTTATTTCATTAGCATAATAAATTCAAAGAAATACTGACAATGAGTAACATACACTTAATACTGACATATAATACTAAATATACTGAAAACAATAACAACAGCATACGTCCTGTTTATGCGATAGAAAATACAGCAAATTATGTTATACCACTTGTCCCGATTTCTTGGGCGCCGACTGTACATCAAAAATAATAAAAAATGGTTTATTAACGTTTATTTTAAAAATTCGTAGAAAAAATAGTATATGCGACTCGTGGCTGATAAAGTTTCAACGACTCGAGTTACTTTCTTCAACTCTCAACGTTGAAATTTTATTTCAACCACTTGTTCGATAATAGGTATACTATTATTTTGTTTTATGAAATTTTCTTCTGTCAGTCACTGTTAGTACTGCTTAATACCTACTCTCAACACCTACCAATATATTATCTATTAGTAGGTCTTGCTACTATCGACTTGCGTGTTTAGTCGTTTATTGTGCTATTTATTATTAATATTCATTAAAAATAGTTCTTTAGAGACCATAAAGTGAAATACTCATTTTCTGAAGATATTTTATCACTTTTATTATTTTTAGGTACATAATCGCAAACGTTTTATAGCATGGATGACGCAACTTTACCAAGTCCATCAAAAAATCCTAAATGGAAACATGTGAAAAGTATAGTGGACAGAGGCAGATTGCCTGTAATATTTATTTTAAGTACAACGCTAATATTTCCAAAACAACTGCTGTTGTTGAGTTTTACGTTCTGCTTTAAGAAAATGAAGTTAGCAAGATGCTTACAATCAATTGGACGAAACATCAAAACGCACGATTAGAGGGCACGTGCATTTATTCTTTTTAAAAAATGACGGGATGCCAGTTTACTTCCAATAGAACGAAACCGTTTTGAAAAATCCTAAAGAAACTAGGATTCAAGTGGAAAAAAACGAATATGAAACAACACGAAAAGCGGAAAAGATATTATTTTATGGAGACGTCATTAATTGACAAATATAAGAAAGTTTCCTGCAAGTTTCATATGTGGTTGATAAAATAGTTAGAGAAAGTGGTCGTATAGTTTTACGTTTACCCCATCGAACTTGTATAGGCCCAAGTTAAACTTCATGTTGCGATCAATAAGTCATTTAAATTGGACGAAGAAAAAAATTTATTATTAGGATTAGACATGGTTGATGCCAATGCATGGAAAAATAATATTCTTCACGTCATTATAAAAGAAAAGAAAATGTATGATTTGGAAAATATTGATAATTTGTTATTTTTAATATATACATATAGTTCTCTGCAATAAATTGGCGTGCTCATTCTGGTATTATTTTATCACTGTGAAAACAACTTATTTTTCCCATATTTAAAAGGTTAAGTAATGCCTTCATTATTGACATTAGTTGTCAAAAATCACAAGAAAACATTAATATTTCGTCATACTACCATTTACTTCAGTGACTCTATTCAATCGATGGGGCGTTGACTTTGCTAATTGCTGCATGTAATTTTCATCTGCCGCTAATTCTTCCCAAGCCTTTTCTATTGAGTCCCAAAGGTGATTCATGTTAAAAAAATTAATATTTTAAAAATATAATTTTTTAATACAAAAGTATTTTTAATAATATAAAATCTTATTAAAAATGGGGTGTGAAGAACACAATACAAGTTATATATTTGTGAATGTACCTCCTCTCCAGAGACGCAGATACGTATTTCACCTTTCTACAGGATCGTCGGTACGCCCCTGCTGGAGAAGAGATACATTCAACCAAATATAACTACCTTGCTATCAACCAGAAATTATTAAGACAGAGCGTGAAAGAATATTCAGCGCTGTCTAGATAACAACTGCCGAACTAAGCAACGTGTTTCTCTAGACGGAGAGGAGATACATTCACAAATATATAACTTGTATTGTGTTCTTCACACCCCATTTTTAATAATATTTTATATTATTAAAAATACTTTTGTATTATACAAATTGGTGTGGTTTTTACTCACTCATGTATGTTTCAAATTATTTTGTTATATAATTTTTTAGTTAATAAACCCCAGATATTCTCAAAGGAGTTCAAATCTGGGCTGTTAGCGGGCCACGGTAACGTTTCAATGTTATTGTTATATAGCCATGTTCTAACAACATTAGCCGTATGTACAGGACAATTATCGTGTTGCTAAATAAAATTTTCCGGATATAAGTAATTGTCGAGCAGACGGTAGTATTACATTTCTAATATATGGCTATAGTTGTCAGCATTTAACCGCCCATTTACTTTGTAACAAACTCCTAGCCCCTTATATCTGCACCAACCCCATAAATTTACGTTGAGCCGTCCACTCCTTTGTTCTGTATATATATATATATATATATATATATATATATATATATATATATATATATATATATATATATATATGGTAAACCTAATCAGTAGGCGATTAAAGGTCTGTATATTACTTCAAAATATATGTATTTAAAAAACTCTACATGTTTCGGCAGTACGCCTTTATCAAGAGAATACAAAATATAAATGACAGGATATAAATGTCAAGTAATTAAGTTGCTATGGTTTAAATTATTCAAAGATACATTCTAGTAATAATAATAAATAGAGCTGAGGATGTTTGCGGTATAACCATGGTTATATCATGTAACCATAGTAATTTACTATGGTTACATGATATAACGATGGTTATACCGCAAACATCCTCAGCTCTAATAATAAATCATGCCTTAGTATTCCAAAAAATAGATAACAAGGTGTGAACATATGTGTTGTTCGCTGCTAGCAATTTGTGTCTCTTTCTGGGTATGAACTTGTGTGTTGGTTGCTACTGGCAGCTTGCGTCTCTCTATGGGTGTGTGGTTTTGTGTGAGAGCGTAAGTGTAGGGTTTTGTATGTCGGTGCGTTCGTGCGTGTGTTTAGTGACCGGTCGCGTGAATTTAGAGAGGTCGGATAACCAGCCGTTGCGTAGGGCCGCCAACCCTTTCCCGGCAACTTTTTACAATTCCGTGCAGTACTTCGACGGCCTGACCCCCGCCTCAACGAGGCAAGGCGCAGACCAGCGAAGCGCACCCTGTACGGGGTTGCTCATCGCTAACCAAGGGAACACTCTTAGTGGCTACCTCGGACGACGATGGTCACACTTGTGCCATCTTAACGTTTTCCGCCGAAGCGGGGGCATAGCACACACGTCGAACGTGTGTGTGCTGTTGACGGCAGCCTAGCCAGGTTGCCGCCCCGGACCGGTCCTAGTGGTGTGTGCATTGCGCGGCGCCGTGTTAGCGCCGCGTAGCATGGTTCCTCACTCTTGCTGGAAAGGCGGAATGGCACCTGACTGCCCAACGGGCAGACCCCCCTAGAGTTTTGTAGCGCATATGCTAGGCTACAACCCAGTAGAGGACCACATCAGCAAAAAAACAGAAAACAGGGAAAGGCAGGGAAAAGCAAGACATGAGTTATTATTACGTATGCGCCCGTGGAGCGACTTAAGATGCAAAGTTGTCGGCATTCGCTCAAAACGAGAAGGAAAACCACGAAAACCTGCTCGGACAACTAGACAGGAATCAAAACACGGAACAGTCAGCATGATAAGCAAAAGTATATGATATTTATGATATTTAAATAACATAAGGTATATAACAAAAAAATATAATATGATGGTAAATTGTAGATCGTTACAAAATTAAGTTATAGTATATACTGCTTAAATTTTTTATATCATTTCAGTTGTTAATTGAATTTTTTTCCTGTTTAATACTGATCATTTCTTTAATTTGTCTTTTCACTGTGTGTTGTTCTTTATCAATTATCTGTGTGTTTTCAAAATCGAAATGGTGATCGCGTTGTAGTTTGTGTGTAGACAATGCAGTTTTGTCTGTTCTAGAGTATTTGTGGGCTTGTATTCTTTTGTATAAATATTGTTTCGTTATTGTTATTATATGTAGATTGAAATAGCTTTTCATTGGTGAATATGAAATTTTTCCAAAAAGGCAATTCCCAAGAAACATGATTTAAGGAAAATAATAATCGAGCTTGTTTGTGAACTTTTCAAGTCTGATGCTTGAATTCTCCGATTAGCTGTGGATCGTGATCCAGGAAAATTTACTGAAATTTTAGCATTATTAATAGTATAAAAAGGGTTTTTCCTCAAATGCCGCAAAAGCAGCGCGTCTTCTTCGTGTGTCGATATTCGTGGACGAGCAGAACCACGTCTTCTCGAAACTGTTCCTTCCTCCTCCCACCGTTTCTTAATTTTTAGCACTGTAGATTTATTGATACCAAATTGCTGTGCTACTGCTCTAATTGGCCAATTGTCTTCAAATTTCCCCATAATGCGAGCCTTACTTAACAAATCTAACTGCGAGGGCATATTTCGATCTATATCTGTCAGTCAAGTATGACAAATGGAAGTGTCAAAGCCTATATATGCAAACGCCAATTAAGTTGGCGCGAGGAGGGGTGAGTTCGCGCAGGATTAAAAGTAGTGGGGAGATTTGTATTTGGTTTTACATCAAATGTCAGATAATTCAAACCTCTGAGCGTGTATTACTTTATGATCCCCTAGCAAAGACATTATGTTCCGTCAAACGTCAATGACAAATGTATTCTGACAATTACTTGAGTAGTGGGGGTGGACGTTTTAAAAAACGGCTTCTGCGCACCCCCTCCTCGCGCCAACTTAATTGGCGCTTGCTATACATTTATAACGAGCCATCGAAAAAATTCATAATTGGAGGAGACTGTGAAATTGGGTTGGTAATTTAGCCACTTCCACATAATGACACATTACTTGATGCTTGACAGTTTCATTTGGTTTCATTGTAAAAAAAGGTTATGGCATTGAAATGATACTACAACAAAAAAGAAAACAAATAATTTATTTAATATCGACATCATTATCAAAATTTACATATAGCTACAGAAGTTGTTGAAAATGTTGTCCATTTACATCTAAACACAAACCAACTCTTTAATTTTCTTAATAAGAGTTTTGAAAAATTTGACACAAACTTATAGTTTCAATGTCAAATAATAAATGTCGTTATGTGGAAGTGGCTAAAGTACCAACCCAATTTCACAGTTTACTCTAATTATGAATTTTTTCGATGGCTCGTTATTTATCCCATAATTATGGAAACCAAAAGCCTGCTTTAAATTATCGTATATTAAGTGTACGCCAATTTATTGCACAGAACTGAACATTTTTTTATAATAAACATATTTTTAACTAAATAACTTTTTTAAATTTATAAAAAATGTTATCCAAATTATGTGAAATGATATGCAGTTAATGAATTTCCTTATAGCTCTCTCATTATATGTACTATTAAAATAGCTGTGTTTTGTAAAAGAAACAAAAATCAAAAAATAATATTTTATTAGATATGTAGGTAGGTATATAACCTCAAAATATGACAGCAACCATATGTTCTACTTGTTTAAAATGACAAAATTTATCCTGCGTAAATTACACTCAGATTACAGTGCCATCTGCTTCTTTCTTGTTTATAATGGAGTATTATAACGGCTGTTCATTTGAAAAGTCAATCTAGTAGCATGTGATTTACTGAGAACATTTTGAAGTATGTCGTAAATTAAAATTTACTACTTAACCTACGAAGTCGTATATTTTGACAGTTTCATACATACAAATAAATAACAAATGTGATTGACATTATCAAATGTCATTTGGATTTACGTTTACGGAACAACAAACACATACTAATATATATATGCGTTTTATTCTATCAAAATTTCAAAGTAACCTAGATTGACTTTTCAAATGAACACACGTTATAATAAGAAACAAGCAAATGGCACTTGTATAATTACAGTGCCAAATTAACTTCCTATTCGGAGTGGCTTGTGATTTTCAAATTAGTTATATTGAAAAATATTGGCTTTTAGAGTAAATTTTGACAGTTATAAAGTTAATTTATTAAAATTCGTATTTTCAAGTAGAATATTCATTATCATGTTTAAAATGAAAATAAACTGTTTCTATTTTGCGTTCGAAATGAACTCATTATGAAACCCAAAACAGTATCGAAATGAGCTTCCTTTCGATACACTTTTTTTCATTTTTCAATGTTGGCGTTGTTCGAATACAGAAATAAATATCATTGCTGTCATTTGATTTTAAGAATTTATGTACATTTGACAGATATGATATATGTCCGTATTTTACACAAACAACCAGGCGCGGCTCGTGATGACGTATTTGGGGGTTGCGTACAATGATGCGAGTGCCTCGTGTCTTTTCGGTGTTCACTGAGAAAACGTTACAGTTAGTACACAGAATACACGAAGCACTCACATCATTGTACGCAACCCCCAAATACGTCATCACGAGCCGCGCCTGCAAACAACGTATGTTGTATACAATTGACAACAACATATATATATGTATGTTTGTATGTCACTCATGTTTATATTTTTAAATGAAATATCAAGTAATGTTAACCAAAATTAATAAATAATATGTAATATAATATACTTTGCGGATAGCAAGATTTAAATTTGAAAATGTCAAGTATCAATGTGACCAACTGCATGCTTTATATAAAAATTAAACTCTGAACTTTCAAATTAAATAATTCCAATTTAAGCAATTTATTAATGTAAAAAACGCAAAATAGAAAAAATAGTATAAAAAACTCGTTTCATAAGGCCTTTTGCCGCACTCGCTCTTTAGAAAACTCGCTCGTTTTCTAAACTGATCTCGTGCGGCAAAATGGTGCCTTATGAAACTTGTTTTTTAATATACTATTCTATTTTGAAAAATATTTTCGAATTGCGAGATTAAAATTTCTAAATTTTAATGAAGTAACTTTAAAGCCACTGTATGACACGATGATCAATTTACTTAAGTATTTTTATAAAAAAATAGGCTGCACATGTTCACACTATATATAAATTGGTCTTGAAAATAGACAGTTAATCAAAATTCGTAGGTTCAAGTAGAATATTCATTATCATGTTAGAATGAAAATAAACTTTCTATTTTGGAAGATATTTTCGAACTGTGAGATTAAAATTTCTAAATTTGAATGAAGTAACTTTACAGTCAGTTGTATACCATGATCAATTTACTTATGCATTTTTATAAAAAAATTAGGCTACGCATGTTCACACTATATATAAACTGGTCTTGAAAATAGAGTTAATCAAAGTGAGCTACAGTGAGAATGAACGGTATATGTGGCTGCATCATTTTCGACGTCGCTTTTAATAGTATCATGTTATCTTTTACTCATTTACCATACTATAAATACTAAATTTGGATTTTGCCTGAAATTAGTCCTTCAGCACTAAAAGCACTTTCCTTTACTTAATTTATAAACATCTACTGACCAACCAACGTATAATAATCAATCATTTGAGATATTCATTTAACAATTTGTGTTAAAATTTGAAAGTGTATCTAATTTTTTTAGGAACAAATTGAAAATTATATGGACAATTTAAGTACCTATTATTCTAATTTTATTGCTCAAACATATATTACTATTTTCTTTACTAATTACAAAATACTGCTCATTATATTTAAACTAAAAAATTCATTCCAAGAAATTAATAACTCATGGAAAAACATGTGAATAAAACTGTTAAAAAATATTTTATAAAATTTATCTGAAATTTTAATAATTATTACATTTCGAAACTTAATAAAAAGTACATAATTACTGTAAAGATTCATTTCCTTTATTATTGTATATTTTATTTTACAATATCAATTTTAAATTATCAAGTGTTCTTAAAAGAATTGATAAAAATTATATACCTAAATCACTGAAAAACACTTTAACTTATAGTATCAAATTATTTAAAAAAAAAATTACCTATAGCATAAATAAGTCACAATTATTTTGTTTAATATAACTTTAAATGTCCTGAAATATTATCTAAAATACTTTTCGGTGCAGGCCCTATTGCTAGCACTGTTCGAGTTCCAGGTGCTACTTGTGTTTGGCCCGCATCTCTAACTATACTTGATAATACATCCATCCCCTTTGCTATTTTGTCCAGTTCTAATAATTCTTCTTCAGAATCAATTTTCACTGTTATTTTTGTACCACCTGAAATAGTTCCAGTAGTTAGGTTAAATAATAATTACTAATACTAAACAGTACCATATTTTAACCACCTTTTTAAAGTTTGTGGCTTCGATTTTAATGCTTTAGCATAAGCTGCCACTGATGCATGTCCACATTGCGCAGCCACCTTTCCTTTCTGCATTTTTAAATCATTTCTTACAGCCAAAATTAATCTATACTCATCTCGTAGATCAGGAAACTAAAACTATATCTTTAATATGAAAGCAGTTAGTAAAGTTACTTACTTAAATAATCTAACCTCATATCTTTCTTCCATAGGTACTGCGGTAGGGATATTATTGTCAACATTTCGAAATTTTATAAATAAATACGTAGAAGTTACACCAAAAACAGTGCCTGCAGAAAATGCAGCTAACCAGGAATTACTAATTACAATTCCCATAGCTCAGGAATACACTTTTATACACAACTTAGGTGTCTAACCTAACTTTATGCTGCTTTCATTGAACACATGTGCGGGTGCGTTCAACAAATTATGACATTCATTACATTCGAATGGATGCGAATAACAACGTTCAGCACATACCTATGCGCAATAATATAAAAGAAAAGAACAGATAAATAAGTCATCCTTATCACAAGATAAAAGCAATTCTAATTCACATTTAAACCTAAAATATTTTTGTTAGGTTTAATTCAGTGCAGCTTTAATATTAGATTATATAAAAAATTGTGAATTTATTTATAATATTTTTATACTTGCATATGCTAAAATTCTGCTTATATAAAAGTATAATAGAAACTCATTAATATATAAAATTCTTTTCGTTTTATTTACTTTATCTTTGGAGACGTGTATGATCAAGAAAAAAATAATAAATGTGTTGGTGAGATATTCTTAATCAATTCGCCATAGAAAAATATTTAGAACTTGTCACATTTATAAATAACTATCATAGAGATAATGGTCATAACTGGAAATTATAGAAAGAACATAAAATCTGCTAAATATACAGTAATGCTCACATAAATATAATACAGAGAGTCGCTTATACTAGAGAACAACTGAAAAAAATGCATACAAATAAATCTACTACATTAAGTGAAAAAAAAAATGGGAAAATGAAGGAAATTTTAACCGCAATAAGCAACCAGTTTTAAAAGGATTTTCAGTTAGGGCACTTCACATGCTAGTGTAATATTTGAAATACCATTCCTTCTAACGTGAAAGTCACGCTTTTCTTCCTAGTTCTTGTCAAACGACAAGTCGAACGATAAAAGAAAGTAAATAAAATATACCTATAACATATTGCAGCAAAGAATATTCACTTATCTGTAGAACGCAAATTAACCCTTAACTACAGATCCCCGGTAAATATTACCTTCGAGCGTTTCCGATTCGTCAAGTTTCGGCGATTTCCGTCACTTACAGATCTATGCGTCTATTGTAGCAAACGCCAATTAAGTTGGCGCGAGGAGGGGGTGCGCAGAAGGCGTTTTTTAAAAACGTCCTCCCCCCACTACTCAAGTAATTGTCAGAATACATTTGTCATTGACGTTTGATGGAACATAATATCTTTGCTAGGGGATCATAAAGTGATACACGCTGAGAGGTTAGAATTATCTGACATTTGATGTAAAACCAAATACAAATCTCCCCACTACTTCTAATCCTGCGCGAACTTACCCCTCCTCGCGCCAACTTAATTGGCGTTTGCTATACCTTCCTAGTGGTCAGTTTTGAGTAGACTGCCGAGGTGAGCGTGTCATTTGATTCTAAATAGAGTAATAGTATTACTTTGAAGATTGTAACCGGTAAAAATTACCGGAGGTATGTATTTATGTTATTATGTTTATATTTTAATTTACTGATTTTGTGTAATATTTTAGTCGCTAAAATGTCTACACAAGAAAATCCAGGACCCTTAAAGAGAGTAAGGTACTGAGATGTGAATTTTGAAGAGACCTTGTTGAAATGGGCGGCAGAAGTAAATTCTGACGATAGCGATATAGAATCAGATGAAGAGTACATTCCGTCGGATCATGAAAGTGAATCGGAGGTTGAACTAAACCAAGAGGAGGAGGAAGAAAATGTAAGGTTATCTGAGGCGTCCAATACAGATGCTAACAATAATTATTATTATGGTAAGAATCGTTTTAAATGGTCAAAAACTTCACCAGTGCCTAGGAATACGCGTACCTTACAAGCGAATATTGTTGTAAAATGCCCATATGTAAAGACTAACAATATCTATACACGGCTAAACCTGAAGATGTGTGGAATCTTTTCTTTGATGATCATATTTTAAATGTGATTCTATTTTCATCTAATGCTCGTCTTGCAAAGATGAGACTGAAATACAAAAAATATGAAAATAATTCTGATCTGCGTGATTTAGATATAATAGAACTACGAGCTTTTCTAGGATTACTAATTCTATCCTGAATTTTTAAATCCAATCCGAGGATATACGATCCATTTTTGCCACTGATGGATCTGGTCGAGATATCTTTCGATCTGTAATGAATGTAAATCGATTCACCATCATTGTTACGTGTCTAAGATTTTATGATGCTAAATCTAGAAATGAACGGAAAAAAATTGATCAACTAGCAGCTATTAATGAAATTTTTAATGCATTTATAGTAAATTGTCAATCTAGGTACAGCATTGGAAGTAATGCTTGTGTGGATGAGATGCTAATTGCTTTTCGCGGCAGATGCAAGTTCAAGATGTTTATGCCAAACAAACCGGTTAAGTATGGTCTCAAACTTATGGCTCTGACTGATGCCAGAACAGGATATTTATACAATTCCTATATATATTGTGGAAAGAACTCTGACGGTAATGTTTTGAGTGAAGAGGAAAATAAATATTCAAAACCCACACAAGCCGTATTAAGGCTTACCCAGCCAATCTCAAATACAAATAGGAATGTAACAGCCGACAATTGGTTCTCTTCAATAGGACTAGTAAATGTTCTGAAGAGTAAAAAGCTTACTTATGTGGGAACTCTTAAAAAAAATAAAGGTGAAATACCTCCTGCATTTTTGCCCAACAGAAAAAAAGATGTCGGTACTAGTTTATATGGATACACTAGTGACATGACATTATTATCATACATACCAAAAAAGAATAAGTCCGTATTATTGATCTCCTCCATGCATGACAACGAATATAATGATGCTGAAACTGGTAAGCCAGAAATTATAAATTATTATAATCAAACAAAAAGAGGGGTCGATAGTCTCGACCAAAAATGCAGCGTTTACTGTTATAGTCGCAGGACTCGCCGCTGGTCTCTAGCTATATTCTTTAGATTATTGGATATAGCATCTGTTAATTCATATATTGTTCACCAAGCTTACAGGGACAATAAAACAATGCTTTGTTACGAGTTTGGAAAACAATTAGGAATGTTGTTGGTAACTCCTCAAATGAAAAGTAGATTCTATAATATACGTATATGCCGAGAAGTTAAACTATGTATAAGACGGATTCTAAAATTGGATGAAGAATACCCATTTGAAATTGGTCAACCTCCTAAACGAACCACGTGCAGAAAATGCCCAGCCAAGAAAGAAAGAAAAACCATCCACATATGTTTGATATGTAAGACACCTATATGTTTACAGAGCACCGAGAGGATTTGAAAAGATTGTACCACATAAAATTTTGTGCTACATTACCTCCTGTTGGATTTTTTCGATGTAAACTTTTTAACTTGAAATTACTTTTATTTTCGTTATTACAGTTTCCTTGATAGGTTCCATTATAAAAAAGAGTTGTTTAATTTTTTTTTGAGAAATTTTATATATATTGTATATACACCTCATTCCATGTTAAAATTTGAGGTGAAATATATTTTTTCTATTTTGCGTTCGAAATGAACTCATTATGAAACCCAAAACAGTATCGAAATGAGCTTCATTTCGATACGCTTTTTTTCATTTTTCAATGTTGGCGTTGAATGAAGTATCAAGTAATGTTAACGAAAATTAGTAAATAATATGTAATATAATATACTTCGCCGATAGCAAGATTTAAATTTGAAAATGTCAAGTATCAATGTGACCAACTGCATGATTTATATAAAAATTAAACTCTGAACTTTCAAATTAAATAATTCCAATTTAAGCAATTTATTAATGTAAAAAACGCAAAATAGAAAAAATAGTATAAAAAACTCGTTTCATAAGGCCTTTTGCCGCACTCGCTCTAAACTGACCTCGTGCGGCAAAATGGTGCCTTATGAAACTTGTTTTTTAATATACTATTTTATAAACGTTCTTTGTTGTATGATTAAAAGTCATTTGAAATACCCAAATTGCAAATTTAGATACACCAAAAAACATTTTCTAGAGGTTCTTTTATATAATTTCTTTTTTTTTAACTTGTTAATAGCGGTAGAAAAAAGCCGAAAAAAGCAGAATTTACCGGGTGTCTGTGCTTGCGTCTCGGCAACAACTTGTCTGTAGTTAAGGGTTAAGAAAGCAATCAAAGCTTATATTTGCTTTAAATGGCATAAATTACGGATCTGATTTTTAGGAAAATGATCATTTCCCCTTGAAAAAAATTCGAATCTACAATTAATGGAATTCTGTATATGTAATTATAAACCACGAAATATGAGACTTGATGAGCGATCTATAAACCAATTAATAAAATATCGAAAAAGTATTTCTCAATAAAAATAGTAAATTGTACAAACTTATACATTAAGATACAATATTTGAAGTTTTTTCTCAGACCACATTGTGTTTGAAAGCACAATTACTCCAAACGAAATTAAAAAATTTCACAGTATGACATTTTTTGGTTGTTCTACCTTTGTGTGAGCATAGGTAACTATACATACGAGGTGCTACCTATAAATTCTCGGAATTTTAATGTGGCACACGAAGGAATGGAAGTACCTACATCAGTAGACTATCTCAATATCAATTTTAGGTCAAAATCTCATCGAGGTTGCATAATAGTCAAAGTCATCTGGAGGTGAAGGTCAAGGCAACGTCAATGTCATTCGTAGGCCGAAGTCACTTGAACGTCTTTGGGGTTCGCAAGGTCAAAGTCATTTGGAGGTGAAGAATATACCTATTGTCTTTCATTTTACAGATCTGTACCCTTAAGACTTCTTCCTTTTTCCGAAGTTGAAAGTAAAACTCCAGGGGCGGCGTTTTGAGATGATTTAGGAGATCCAGACCGAATCGTGAGCAGTGTTGAACACGTTGACATGCGTAGACTTCCAACACTCAACAGTCATGGACAAGTCGATGTGATCGGTGTATTCATGCGAAAGGAGAATACGTACTGTGCAGGGGATAGTAGTGAATAAATTATAAGAACAATTTATTGTGCTTTTTTTCACATTGCGAGAATTTCTGTTAACACCTTGTGTATATCCTGTGGAACCAATAAAGTAAACATTGTGATGGCAAATGTTGGCGAATGTGGGGAAAAACTGGAAACTTAATTTCAAAGCGACTCTATGGCTACACACAAATGATAATTAGACCCATTCGCAGCTATGGGGCGTCGCGTGAGTTAATAGACCGCTAAATGGCATACCTAGACTCGCATGTCTCAGTGTCACCAGTGCCATGAGAACAACTTCCACAGCTGTGCTGAAGGTGATACTAAATTCATCACCTCTGAATATCCATATACAAGGCGAAATAAGGTTAATAGCCTACAGACTAATGTAAGACCCAGGACCTATTAGCCGAATCCATGGTACTGACCATCATAAGTTAATAGAAGAACTTCAAGCAGATCCCATTACAGGGAGGCTGAGTGACGTAATGGCTCAAAAATTTAACTTTGATAAGAAATATAAAATAGCCATTCCATATAAAGGCGAGTGGAAAAAAGTCCACTTGTCCAGGCAGAATCTATCTGGTACACTAACGGCTCTAAAACAGGAAAATGGGGTAGAGCCAAAATATATGGACTCAAAGAAAGGACAATAATCCAAATGAGCCTAAGTATAACTATATATATATATATATATATATATATATATATATATATATATATATACACAGTATTTCAAGCGGAAGTGGTCGCATTATATCACTGCGTTGAGGAAATTAAGAGACAGAGTAAAACAAATCGCACAGTGGCCATCTTCTCCGACAGCCAAGCAAGGGCACTAGATTCGGTGCAGGTTAAATCTAAGCTTGTATGTGTGCCCTAAACGAGCTCAAAAATCACATGCAAGTGAAATTAGCTTGGGTCCCGAGGCATGAAGACCACAGGTCTAATGAGACGACGGACGAATTGGCTCGAAAGGCCTAGTCTACAGCCTTCCTTTGGCATTGCAAAAACAATTATTAAAATAGCCATCGAAAAGTGGGCTGAAAGTAGATCTAGGGAAGGTGGAAGAACTTCCCAGGTCAAAGATAGGCGAAACAGTTCTTTAGAGGATATTCGCCTAAGTTTACAATGGACTTACTGAATAGAAAGGCTGTTAAGATGATAAGCCTATTAACGTGGCATTGTAAGCCCAACAAACATATGAATAATATGGGGTTGACATTATTGGAAATTAAATGTAACGCACACTTGAAGATAATGTAAAATAATAAATAAAATTACCAGGATGGAGTATGATTTCTAATGTATGTGCCAAATAATCGACTAAATACTTTATATAAAAACTCCTTCCAAAAAAGAAAAAATAGTAAATATGTATTCGTAAAAAAAACTCAGCTGAACTAAATTAAATTTTGTGAAAATCATTCTTAAAAAAAAGTATGAAATTAGAAAAATGTATAAGTATTCAAAAAAATATACAAGGTGTTATCACCTTGTAATTGAATAATGGAACAGAAATTCATGTCCCATATACGAAGGATGTCTTGAAGCTTTGATACTGAGACATAGAGGGCGCCACTAATCAAATGTTAGTACTAGAAATTAACCTCCATCTTTAGTTAGTCTAAATCCAAAGTTTCAGTGCGATACGTGTGGTGCTGTAGCTACAACGAACTGTCAAAGTGTGTTAGTCGAAAATTGCAATTAAACCGTGAAAATTTTCACCCTATAATTTTTGAAGACAATAATTATCTCATCAAGAATGGCTCGTCGAGTTGGTTTCTGTTTTCAGTAATAAAACACCATATCAGTCAACAATTTCTCGTTGATATGTATAGTTCAAACGTGTACGGATTAGTCTTAGCGGCGATCCAAGAGGAGGTGCACCAAAAACGACAGTAACTCAGGAAAACATCGATGCTGTGCCCAAGCATATTAACGAAGATCCACATGTCACATATCGCGAAATTGAGGCATCGTTGGGATTTTCTTTTGTGTCGAAAACGTTTCAAGAGAATGGAAACCCCCTCCAAATTAAAACGATTTTCATTTTTTAGCATATATCTCTGTAATAAAAAAAACTATTTTTAGTGCATCAAAGTAGTTGGTTTTTGATGGTCTATGACGTATGTGAAGCTTGCTCCAATCCAAAAAAATATTCTACGTATGTACCTCTATTTACGCTATGTGAACGGACAAATTTATTCATATTCTAGTAATGTCGTATAAAACATAAGTATAAACCATAAGAATAATAGTATTTAATGTTGCGGAAGTGAAAGTATTAAATAAGATGTAACTAATCCGTGTTATAGATAATGTAGATATACTTCTTTGAGAAAAATGAGTAGTACCTATATAATAAAATGAAAAGTCTATGGAACAATCACATAATGTGTGAGTGATTTCTTTATATTAATTTATTAATTTGTTACCAATAATTGCGTGACCATTACTAATATATTGATATAGCACAATTGTTTAGTGTACCTGCAGTTACTTTCCATTTGTTTGTATCAGGCGAGCCACAAAATTTGTATTCAGTATTCAAGTAGGTCATGAACAACAGAGATAGACATCCAAGACACGTGTGAGCTTAGAGAAATGACGAAGTGTCATTTGTAAATAATCATCAGTAAAATTGACAAGTTGGAAGATATCTTTGCAATTTATTAGCTATTTAGTAATGGCTTTTGTATTTAACGGACAACAAAAACGGCACATGGTTGACATGTATTTTAGAAATTGTAGTAAAATTAATGGTGAATGAGTTTATTCTATCAGGATTTTTTAGAAGAATTTCCAGATATTGTTATCCCATATGATCAGCTTTCCACATGTATGCGCCGTTTTGTGCAATTATTCAGGGAAACAGTAAATGTGGATCGCAAAAAAGAGCAGTGGTAGGAACAGTTAGAAATGAGGAAATTGCTGAAGTGGAAAGGCACCTAATAGAAGAACGTCCTCAGTTTTCTATGCGACATTTACATCAAGAATTAGACCTCTCTTATAGCACTTACAGACGTATCCTTAAGCACGATCTACATTTACACCCCTATCGCTTGCAAGCAACTCATGAAATACTTCCTGTGGATAGACCGAAACGGCAGGAATTTTGTCAAAGATCTATTGACCATTTTTTTGTTAATGATGGAGGCATTGAAAAGTTTGTTTACTGATGAATCCTGGTTTTATCTCTCTGGCTACGTAAATTCTCAGAATATGAGGCTGCGGAGTGAAAATAATTCGCACTTTTTTGTGGAAGCACCACTGCATCCACAAAAAATTGGAGTTTGGGCAGCTGTTTGTCAGAGAATGATTATTGGACCTATATTTTTTAAAGTTATGTCGATTGAAAATACAAAATTTTAAATAGTAGCCGAAAAATGCTTACACCTTTTAGGAATATTAAACGCTACAAGTTACAGACTGAAAATCTTGATATCAGTTGTAAATATTTTAAACGATGATGAATTACAGAAAGGCTACTTCCAACAAAATGGAGCTCGTGTACCTACTACCAATGAAAGCATTGTTTTTCTTAGAGAATTTTTTGGAGGTCGAATTATTAGTTTAATACAAACACAATTTGGCCACCTCGTTCCTGCGACACTGTGCGATGTCTTTTTTATGGCCGTACTTAAAAAATTATATTTTTGTAACACGTGTTTTTGATCTTAACGACCTGCAATAAAGGATCACTAATAAGATCGTAGAAATTAATAATTCAACTTGGATCCTAGAAAATGTTATTAACTCTGTTAAGCGAAGATCTTTACGCTGTAGAGTTGAAGGCAGTAGCCGTATTAATGAATATTATTACGTAATAAATTGTTTTGTTCTTCTTTTGATTTAAACAATAGGGTAAACCGATCATCAAAACCTCACACGATAAACTACAATGGTTGACTTCACAAATGACGAAGATTCATTTCTTCAATAAAAAAACGTTTCTTTTCAGAACCATCACATTTATGTTAAAATAAAAAAATAATGATTGCTTCAATGTCATACGTGCTTGTTTTGTATATGACGTGTGTATAAATTGTCGCAAAAGCTACATGCAGCGACGTTCTTCGTTTGGTTCTGAATAAAAAATCTTAATGTTAAAATGTCGTATCTTGCTTCGTTTGTTTTCACGGGGTTCTTGAAGTTCAGACTTTTAGTGCGTAACTAACCTTTGCTCTTCGATATCTGTTAATAGAGATAGATGCAATTTTGTTTAAAGAAAAAATTTTTACTAGTATTATTTCGTAAAGTTTTCTTTTTGATTTAAAAGCTTGTTTTAAACATTTATTCATTAACGTACTTCCACGAAAAACACATTTGGCAACGTTGTAGAACAATAAGTTTGTATTTCAAAGTGAGTTCAATCAAAATCATTACTGTCAAATTTTGACATTTACGAATTTACGAAGCATGATACGACATTTTAACATTAAGAATTTTTATTCAGAACCGAACGAAGAATGTCGCTACGTGTAGCTTTATAGATTAGCTTAATGAATGTCACTTGACAACTTTTACTTAACGATTTAATCTATTGCTAGTAGTACGACGGTTAATTCACTTAATAAATCTAAGATATAACTGATTTAATTCATGGCATACTCTGAAAACTTTTTTGTGGCTCACTCCATATAATAAACCCCATGGATGTCATTGATTTGTTCATGTGTTCTTCTAACTACCCTCGTTGATTTAAATGCTTTGTTTGGAATGGTCCGTTCTCTCGTTAAGAGCGGGAGCTTCATGATAGGTATATTGTGTGTTCATAATCAAAAACGTGTTTTAAAGTCCAAACTGATTTTACACTGAAATTTTTCTAATATAAACTGCCTTATACATCACAGTTCATTGATAATGATTAATCACCTACACTCGAAAACCTGAAAGTATTTATCGAGGAAGAAAATATGGGAAAACCCGTTAGAACAAAGAGAAACTCAAAGAGAATTTTTTTAGAAATATCAGATTTGGCTTTAATAAATTTATCAAGGCATTGGGAGTGATCAATGACGACATGAATTTACGTAGATGGGTAATGCAAGCCCCTGGCAAAGTTCACATTAAAAAGTTGGTACTACACTTTAAACGGACCTCCAAAACAGTTTCGACAATAAATTTATAGGTAGATGACATGAGATGGGTAGAACTACAAAACATTGCATTCAATTTCCTAAATGAAATAAAACCATATGCAGAACGTTATAGCAAATAATTATATATAATCCGGATGAAAGTGTTTTTTCCCAAAGTTCTAAACTAAATTTATTCAGTATTCCAGTCCGTGTCATCAACGATTCATAGCTACGCAACACTACCATTATTCGACGGGTAATATTATATTGTGTTAAAGAAAAAATTTGAGCTAAATATTCAAGAATCCTTGTTCTATCGTACAAGCATCCTCATCTGAAAAATTAATATCCGAGTTATTCACAAATGAGTTTATAGGTGTGTTTTTACCAAATGTATAGTAGAGACGACTTAAGTCCAATGTACGTCATACTAGATTCATGACGACACGTCCTACACATGTTGCCAGCAAGATGTTAGTTATAAAATAAACAACAAATAAAATTATTCAAACTTTTTGAATGTTTTAAAGGAATGATATACTGCTGATGTGCTATGCTGTCATATAATTTTTATTTATTATACTGTTAATATTGTGGAAGCGAGTTCTAAATGTTTCATAACCATAACGTAACTATAATAAAATTTAAATATCCCATCAATACTTACGATACTCACATTACGCTTAACAGATAAAGATAGAAAAAGTACAACGTTAATAGTGGAAATTAAGCAACGTTAAAGAAAATAATTTAGTAATAGTATAAATTTGCATTTATTTAAATAAATACTGCCGTGAACAAAAAAATCTGCGCAGTGTCAAAATCTTATTTCCTTTATTTTTTTAGCGTTGTAATTTTGACGATATTTGAGTAATTTTCAAACTGTACGTCAAATTATCTATCATAGTTGCTAATTCAAAATTGAAAATGCCGCATCTTTCGAAAACTGATAAAGCCAGAATTGTTACTAGTTTGGAGAATGGGAAATTATTAAGAACTGGATCGATTCAATTTAATATTGGTAAAAGTTCAGGCGCAAGAATACATAAAGAAATGGAGGGAAGAGGATAATTTAAATCGGAAAATAGGTTCCGGACGTAAGAAAATTTCAAATCAGCAGGAAGACGAAACATTAGTTACTGAGAATAGACACAAGCCTTTTAAAACATTAAAGGAAGCTATAAGAACAACACAATTTCCTGTCTCATCTTGTAACTCAATGGTTACAAGAGAATGAAATTTAAACTTTAGATTTCCTGCCCTACACTCTATCTAAATCCCATTGAAAATGTTAATGGAGCTGCAGCCCAGGAAGAATTTTGGGAGATTGTTCAAGATGCTTGGCATCAAATTCCTATAAATGTTGTACAAAATATTGTCGCTTCAATGTCTGCAAGATTAGATGCAGTTATAAATAATAACGGTGGAATGACAAAATACTAATTATTTTAATTATATTCTTTTTCTATTGTTTTTAGTAATTTTTATTTATATATATTTTAAAATAAGTCACGCGTTTTTGACAATTCCTGACTTACTATTATGAGTAAAGATAGCCACTTAAGTAGTCACAATTTAAACCGACGCAGAAACAGTGTCTCGTTTTTTTGCTCACGAGAGTACTAAGTAGTAAAATGTCAAAATTGACACTGCATTACTCCAGTGATAAGGTTTCATGCTTGTAGGCAACATATATTTTTTTCAGTCCTCCCAGTCACATTCGTCATTGTCAGAATCTTCATTTATATTTATTATCAATTCTGTTCGATCCCTTACTTTTTCTTTTGAAGGGTTTGTGTTGGTGTTGGTCTGGTTTGATGCATTTGGCTATGCTACTGACGGCGGATAAACCAATATAAGAGCAGTAGCAACTCTCCGCAATATTAAAAACTTGTATTATTCCGTACAAGGTAAATAATTTAGTCGTTTACCTCATGAACAGCAGTTTTTGGAACTAATAGTTTTCCATAATCGTGTTCTTTCTCAAAAAAAGGTCAATAATGAAGCAATTAATTGCTTTGACTGTTTACTGAAACCTTTCGGCATTTTATCTAAAAGACGAAACGCGATAATAAATACAATGTAGTTCTGAAAAGAACTGTTTTTAAACAATCAAAATAAACGGGAAGAATGTACACAAAACTAGACTTATTTGTCAAATATGTTATCTTTCAACACCGCAAGTAAATATTACACTATTAAGAATATGTACAATATGATCATTTATATTTACCCTCTAGCAAGCCATGAAATTATTACTTGAAAATATCGTGTTGGTAGTGACAAATAAAATAAATCTGTCATTATGTGTATGTTCTGATAAATAAAACTCATCTGTCATTAATGTATTTATTAATTGACACTTAAAAATGTTTACAATAAATCATAAAGTTTTTCTGATCGAATCATACTTTGGGAATGGTGTAAAATTAGAAAATGGAGAATGGTCGCACTCCTTGCAGCCTTGTATAGAAGAATTTCGGGCAGAATTTCCAAATTTTCCAACAACATATGACAGTTTGCGGCAATTAATTCAAAAGTCAGTGGTTAAATTCCGTGAAACAGGGTCTGTGTCTCGAAAACCAGGTGCTGGTAGACCACTAAAGCGGACAGTTGAAAATATAGCAGATGTTGAGGGACGAATAATTCAATCACCTAAGAAATCGATTCGTAAGCTTTCACAACAAACACAACTGTCATATGGGACCTGACAGAGAATCCTTAAAAAAGAATTACAAAAATTTCCATACAAATTTCATTGTGTGCAAGAGCTTTTACCAATCGATCATGTAACCAGAGTTAATTACTGTCAGTGGTTCTTAGGTGCGATTAATAACGATGACGTTTTTGACAAATCCTTCTGGTCCGATGAAGCATGGTTTCATTTATCAAGATATATAAATAAACAAACAATGCGCATCTGGTCTAGTGAAAATCGACATGAAATTCTTGAAACACCCTTGCATTCACAAAAAATAGGCGTTTGGCTTGCTGTTTCTCGTAGACGGATTATTGGTGCAATATTATTTAATAATACGATAAATGCAGAACGATATCGTAATAATTTATTGCTACCATTTGTAAATCAATTACATGATGATGAGCTCCGCGAGGGATATTTCCAGCAAGATAATGCAATAGCCCATAAGACAAGAGAAACGATGGAATTATTGCATGAATTCCTTGATAATCGAATAGTAGACTTTCCACCACGATCTCCGGATTTAACAATTATGGACTGTTTCATTTATCCACATCTAAAAAATAGAGTATTTACGAATCGTCCACATACAATTGAAGAACTTACTAATGCTATCCGAAATGTCTGTGAGGAAATTACACCACATAATTTAAGGAATGCCTTCAATAATATGAGAAGAAGAGTTGCGCTATGCATAGAAAATGAAGGAGCTCACTTTGAATATTTATTGTAGCTGTTTTTATTATTAAACTTTTTATTTTTTCAACTGAAACGTTTGTATGTAATTATTTGTCAAAATGACAAAACCTAATCTGTCGTCAGTATAAAATAACCTATATCACACACACGCTGCAAAATAAGTTAACTTAAATTATGGTACCAACTTAAGTTTAAAAAAGAAAAATGTCATTTGCCTTCTAGAGGGTAGAAATATATGATCATATGGTACAAGAAATATTTAGTATGGAAACGAAAATTATGTCTTTATTTCCCATGAATGTCTATATTATCATCAATTTATAACATTGTGTATTTAAATTATTTCATTAAATTGAATACACAATGTTATAAAACTTTCAAATATATTTCAACAAACTAACTTTTTTAGTTACTCTAATACGGTTATGATAACATGTATACGTATGCAGTGACGTACTATACTATACTATACTATACTATACTATACTATACTATACTATACTATACTATACTATACTATACTATACTATACTATACTATACTATACTATACACTATACTAGACTATACTATACGTCTCTACTATAGATGAGCACAGCAGCTTAATTCAACCTCTGGATGCTTATTTTGGTTTCTTAGTTTAAAAAGGTTTCATAAAAGCGCGATCAAGTAATATTTGTAAAATGACGACGTAGATTTGCATTCAGTAAACAACGTAATAAAATTGCAATCAGTTATCTATGACCAACTTTTATCGTCACAATATAGTAATTTATTTACATATAGTTGGCATGAAAGTAGATATATTGATGGCAAATCAAATTAATGTCAATATTTCTATACTCTTGTATTTACAAATTCAGACAATACAATTCGCCTTCGCCCGTGGTATAATATTTCTTTCTGTTTCCAACATTTTTTTTAAGAATTTCATATTCGCTAATGTATTAGTACAATTTTAGCAAGCACATATATTATATAAATAAATACTTGTTTTGTCTACATCTTTTTTCTATCTGATCTGTGCATATACACGTTATACTTTATTTATAACAAATAAATAAAACACACATAAGATGTTTTAGATTTACACTTTATTAATAAAATAATGACAGCTGTTTCGCTAACACAGTAGCTTCTACAAATTCAACTTAAGACTAAAGATACATACAAGATACAGCGTTAATCAGGTAGTTGACCCAAGTTAAAATTCTAGGAACTATTACATTTATATTTTGCTTTTTGAAAACTATACCATGTCCTACTTGTGTGAGGTTTAAGTATAAAAATATAGTATAAGAAACAATATTTCAATGGGTGAACAGATTTAACAGTGGGGATGAATTCAAGGCTAATTTATCGTTTAGTAACATTTCTGAGTTTTTAAGTTTATTAATTTCTAAAGAATTAATAAACTTAAGAATTAATAAATCTGTGGCTTCATCAGTTTTTGAGTTATCACCCTTATTTTTTATGAAGTGATATATTTTTTGTCAGTTTTGCATAATACTTTCGAAGGCCTTTTTAAAAAAGACGCATGCTTAATATCTTTATCTTTAACAGTTTTTGAAATTTGAAAATGTTCTCCTATATCTTTGAACAAAATATTTAATAGTGTCAAAGATCGATTCTGACAATAGTTGCTGTTTGTTTGTTGTTAAAACATTGCAGTACTCCTCCATTACGTTTGAAAACTCCAAATATCACGTTCGGATGATTTGTTCTGATATTCTGATACTGTCAACGTGGAGTAATGTTAGCAAAAACCATGTACAGTTTTTTTGGAAATGTTTTTTTTTACTTTTTTCAAGTGGAAATATTAGAACAGGCATTTTCTTGTACATTGTTTCCTAGGTTATTCACCTTAATTTTAGTACAATTCGTTGTTATTGACAGTTATTTATCTTATTTTATTTCTTTTTCAAAACGCATTATTTGACGGAAACGTTTTGAATTGAAATTTTAAAGATAATTGAATATGCGGACAGATGTCGAACTAATACGAAAGTAGTGAAGCCAGAGGAGAACACCCAGACTTGTCTCAATTTCACAACGAACTGTATCTAAAACTGAAGCACAGGGGGAATATGGTCCACGTAAAATCTTTACCAAGATACGCGACATTTGTTATAAACGATGACAAATTGCTGCCCTTTTAAGTATACAAGAAAATCCTACGAATTCTTCTGCCAAGTATCTGCAGACATTGGTTCAACCATACAACCGTATTTAAAAAAAAGCTTCGTCTGTATAAATTTCATTGCATTCAGGAGTTAGCAGAGGCCAATCCAGATTGTCGAAACCAAACTATGTACTTGCTTACATATATTGTATCATCAGAGAATATCCTTTTTTTCTGACGACTCTGCATTTACTGTACACGGAGATGTCAACCGTAAAACCGTCAAATCTGTAGATAGTAGAAATAACATCCACTGTATGGGCGACGATCACACTTGACGTCCACAAAAGTCAACGATTGGGCAGCCATAATAAATTATCGTGTTGTGAGACCTATATTTTTAGATATCTTAATAGGCAAAGATACTTAGAACTTATCAGAAATTAGATTATTCCAGCGTTAGTAGTTTTATATCCCAATCCAGAAGATTCAGACACCGTCCGGTTTTAAGAGAATGGAGCATCAGCTCGTCCAGTCGCGATTATTAAATTGCAGTTTTTCCTAACAGATAAATTGAAAGGCGTGGTTTGCTGGAATGGCAAGATAGATCTCCAGATTTAACCTGCATGGATTTATTTATATGAGATTATTTAAAAAATTTAATTTACAAAACGAGGCCTAATAATATAAATGAGAAGAATAATATCTGTTATTTTAAGTAATGTTAGTAATTAATTCCGTCATAGGTTGGTAGTTTGTAGAAAACTTGAGGGACAAATTTAGAGCATTTCTTACAAAATATTGAAAATTTCAGAAACTGTTAAAAATACAGATCTTAACTATAGGTTTTTGGGAAAGACCTTTAAAAATATTATAATATAATTATATAAAACTGACGTAAAAATATATCATTCTATAAAAATAAGGCAAATAATGTCATAACTTAAAAACTGCTGACGTTACAGGTATATAAAAGATATCAAACTAAGCGGCAATAAAATAATAAGTTTACATTTTTCAGCGTTTTTTTGTGAAATCTTTACGGTTTTTGTATCACTGAGTTTATTCCATAAGACGTTTCCATACTTTATATAAGTGGTATACCTATGTACAAGGATGGAGGAATATATAAGATATCTTATTGAATTAACCGTTGATTCCTTTGGCAGGTATTCAATTTAAATGGCTCCCTTTGCACCCCAGAAAATGGTGAGCACAATTTTCTGTGGTGATGGAACTCTTGAATTTTCATATACGTGGAAAATCTGGACGACGATATTCCATTGACTACCGCTTGTTTGCGAGGTCTTAATGATGAACCCAAAATTCGTCCCTTCGCGTCCATACTAGATAAGAAGATACTTGACAAATGTTTGTCTTTTGTTCTTTCATTACATCCATTAATTGTCGCGGGATCTATCTGACGCAAACTTTTCTGTAAGTCAACGTCTGAACAATGTACTAGACCCTTTCTTAACTAATACCTAATTGCCAAACAATTTATTTTTGCGTAACTCGTCGATATCCTTGAATCAATGCCATTCACTTATCTTTAATTCTTCTCATGAGTCGCTGATGACCGACCTGATCACTTTTCATCAAATACCTTCATTATGCTTCTATGTCAGAGTTTTGCATGACGAACATTGTTCACACCCATACAACATAACATCTTTCAAATGCTTGTAAACTTAGATGGACACAAAACCTTCTAGCGTTAAAAATTGTATCACGGATCGTTGCTTGGTACGAATCACAGAAATCGTAATAAATGACACTGTTACTAAACGGCGGCAGACAGGAAAGTGAGATTGTGAATGCTAAAACGAGATACTCGAAATTACCATTTACAGGTTAGAACTTGTTTTGATCTCCACTACTTACACAATGGCGTTATTGGAGACCTTAAAAATCAAGATGCTCGAACATGGACGCTAGTACACATTAGGTTAGCCCATCGGTATAGGGGTGAAAAAATTTTAGATAGGCGTTAGACCGTTTTGTTGCCTGTAATTAACATATTGATTTCTAAATTGGTTACTTCTAAGAATAAAAATATACCTGACACTTTACAGGTAGGTACTTGTTTTCTGTGAATTTTTGTATATTTACAGCGCCTAAACCAGTCACCCCCCTCTTACTAATATCGTACTCGTGTTAGTATGCAACATACCTCCTTAGAGGTAAGTTAAGTTTGTCTGCGTATTTTCTTTCTGAAATTAAAAAACAAAAGTAATAATGTCTGAGACTGGAAATTTAAGGAAAGATAGCGGCGTGTACTTAATTGGACATTATATACCCCAAATTGTTGGTAATAAATTGCCTTCTAATAAATAAGTTTTGCATTTTCTATTCTTTAACATGTGTGAAGTGAAACTAAATTTACGTGAAAGTGCCGCGCTAATCATTAAAGAAGCTTCTATTTTTTCGGACAAACCTCGCATACCAAAACGAAAAGAAAACAACTGTATTGAAAATGTGGAAAAACTTTACGCTGAGTGGAGAGCGTTACAAAAGTCAGTTAAGGGAAAAGGTGAAAGTGCAAAACAAAAAGAACAAATATTTGTGGAAAAGATGGACGATATATTTGATATATCCCACGCAAACGCGCTTGAGCTAATAACAATTGAGGAGGGCAAACAGTTTTTAATCAGCCAAAAGCAAAAAGGCCGTCCTGTGTTTATGTATAGCAGCTGCTCGAGAAAAAGTAGTTGAAGAAAAACGTAAAAAAATTTCGAAGCGATTTCAACTATGTCTTCAAGAAAAATCTCAACTAATGGAAACCGTGAAACTTCCATCTTCGGGAAGCGGTTCCTCTGTTGAAATTTACAATAAAATAGAAGGGACCGATAGCCCTAGAAGACCCTGGTCCATCACAGCCAAAAAGAAAAAAAAATACAGAACAACTAACATTGTTCAACAATAAATAGAAGCTGCATTTGATGCCTGTAGGATAAGCGATAGATATAGAGTTTGTATTTTGACCGCAGTAGGAGAAGCACTAGGAGATATCCGTCTCTGTCTATAAGTAGAACAACTCTTAAACGAAGTAGGCAACGTGTTCGAAATGAAAGGGCCGCAAAATTAAAAAAATTTAAAGAAACCGATCTTTTGGCACCAATAATCCACTGGGATGGAAAACTTCGGCCTTATTTGACAGGGCTGGAGAATGTGGACAGACTTGCTGTACTAGTTACTAGTGGAGAAGTAGAGCAGTTGCTTGGAGTGCCTCCGTTGCAGCATTTAACGGGTAAAGAACAATCCTTGGCAGCTTATGAATCTCTAATTGACTGGTATTTAGAAAATAAGATTATTGGTTTATGTTGTGACGCCACAGCCACCAATCTAGGGCATTTAAATGGTGCAGCTTCAATACTGCAACAACAATTAGAAAGCGACATTTTATACCTTCCTTGTAGACATCATATTTTCGAAATACATAGTTTTGCGAAGTGTATTTGATATAAAAATGCCCTCTTCATCTCTGATGTTGCTTTATTTAAACATTTCAAAGAATATTGGCCTAAAATAGACCAAACTAATTTTCCAAATCGGTTTTCAAGTCGAAATAATTAAGCAAATTTTGAGCCTCGAAAATCTGAAATTGTCGATTTTATAAATTCATTCTTAACAGTACAACACCCTGGAGGTGATTATAAAGAATTTTTATTACTTTCCAAATTTTTTTTTGAAGAACAACCGTCAAACGTGACATTTTATCGTCCTCGTGCATTTCATCACGCACGCTGGATGTCTAAAGCCATTTATTGCGTAAAAATATTTTTCTTTCAAGATCAGCTTAAACTAACACAAAAAGAGAAATCAGCTATTAACGACATATGTTTGTTTCTCGTAAATATTTATATAAAAGCCTGGTTTACAGCACCTTCGGCAAAAAAGCCCCATTTCACGACCTCCAGTTTTGTAAAGAAAGACAGTATATTTAAAGTTACATGTGGTAAAATAAAAAAAACATTTGTGGTATTTAAATCCTGAAAATGTTTTCTTATCATTTTTCGATGAAAATATTTTGATTGATGTTAAGAAGGATATGGCAAGGGCTCTAAACAGGCCAGCGTCACATGAAGAGGGCATCGAACGGGTAATAGTAGGGGAATTAGATGAAATAGAAAATAAAGAAATTTACTACTTTAAAATCCGTTATTTCTAAAATTTTTTAAAAAAATTGAATATTCCTTCAGAATTTTTGGAAAGCGATCCAGCCACTTAGAATAAAAACTAAAGTTACGGCAGGTGTTGTAAAATTAGCAACAATCTTAAAGTAGTAAATGACACAGCTGAGAGACGTATTAACCTAATTAATGAGTATAACAAAATATTAACTAAGGACGAAGAGCAAAAGCAATTTTTACTTCAAGTTGTTAAGCATGATAGAGCGCGTTTTCCAGATGTTAAAAAAGAGACAATGTTGCAGGTCTTGGAATAGTCTTAAGTAAACTTGTAGAGTAGATATATCGTAAAATGACTTAATGTACATTGTTGTTCAGATATTTTTTTATAAATAAATCACTCCAAATTTGAAAAAGTATTCATGATTATATGTAGTGTTATTTTATCCATTTCCAATTAAGCATAATTATTATTGCTTTAATAGAGAATATATTTCATGTTCTAAATGTGCTTTCAGGATAACAAAATATCGTTTTGTAGTAATTTTGCCTTTATAAATACAACATATTGCTGTGGACTTTTCCCCATAAATATTCTAAAAATATTTGACTTGCGCAGTTGGAGTAAGCCGTTTGTTCTGCTGTGGACGATTGTAAAACTGTATTTTTTTTATGCGGAGCCTGCGTGTTTGCTGTATCCTCAGACACAAGTGTTAGGTGAAATAAGAAAGTCGTGTTTATAAAAAGATTATTCTTTAGCTTTTTATTAAGTAACTTCGGGTAATTTTTGATTTAATTAGTTGTTGGTGCTGTGTTAATTTCATTACCGCTATTTAACGAGTTTGTTTATCTCGTAATTGTTATATTTTTACACTTTCTTACTTATGTGTCTCGCATTGTTTTTTACGTAAGTAAAAATATATATATATTTTTACGTAAGTAATATATTATTAAAAGATATCTTATTATATTGAAAAGAGTTAAATACTGTATTTTCTTCTATTGTATTAATATTATCGTATTGAGATTTAGTCTTAGATATTTGATATAAATAACAAAGAAGGATTTTTAAAATTTCTAGTAAAAAATTTCTGTAACTGTAAAATTTTACGTTTGGTATATCAAGGGCATTTTTTGTTACATGTGGGTGCACATGCGTTAGAGTTTGTTTCGGGCTGTCAAATCTGTTTGTTTATCTTGATTTTGTTCTCTTGGGAGAAATTAAAAAGTTTCTTTGTGATTTATTATTTTGAATTTTGTTCGGTATCACAAAGGACGTTTTGATCGCATGCAGCTGTCATTTCCATGCGTTATTTTTACCTTTATAATATTGTTAAATGAGGTAATATTAATCTTTATACTTTATAAAGATTTTTTTCTTTTTTTTTTGATTTTTGTATTTAAGTTTCATTTAAATTTTATTGTGTTTATTATTATTAAACCTTATTTCAAGAACTTTACAAGTAACTTAAAGAAATATAATTATAACGTTTGTCAATACTCTTTTACTGGTTTTCCGATTGGAACCCTGAGAGGAAAGCAGTCCCATTTTTTTAAATTAAACCGACTGAGTATCCTAGCTGGATAGATTTGTCGTGAATTGTGAATAAGCAAATTTCAAGATCACAATTCATAGCATATGTAATATGCAAAATTAGATAATAATTAATTTTTATCAGAATTAAAGTTGCATGCGGCACCACTACCTGATATCCAATCAAATTGAAATTTTAGTGGGGATGTTTGTTCATTAAATGGAACATTTTTGAGGGGTGGCAGCATAATTTTTCCAGGATTGCATAAGAGGGGCCACCCTAGTACACATAGTGCACACTTTACATTATTTTGTTAACATTAACTAATTTATCGTAAATAAATTATGCATTATACTATTTTAAACACTCTTTCGTATTAAGATCAAAATTTTAGAATATTTTATTATTTAAAATAAAATAATTTCATTTTTTTTGCCATAGCATCGAATATTTTTTAACATGAACACAATGAAACTTAGGATACCTATATATACATGTGTATATGTACAAATATATATTTATATTGTTATAAACAGTGATAACATTTCTATTATAAAAGTATTAAATACCGTAAGATCGACTTTGCAAGAATTGTTCTTTTTTATGTGATTTATGTGAAGTTATTTAAAGTGTTATCTTCGCAATGTAGCTACGTTTATTCAATCATTGTCTTTACAGGAAATTATGTTTACTGAAGAATAAAATTTAACCTAAATTTAACTTTTTATTTAAACGATAATTTACTTCGACGAAAAACTGAAACATTATATAGACGGCCGAACATTCAATCCAATAACGGGCGCACAATATCACACCTCGCCGAACACTGTCAAAGTATTCGAAGCTGTCTTTTGATATTTCACCAGCTACCAAAATCTGTAGTTTATATCGTGCGCTCGATTATTTCATGTTATGTCAACTGTTTGACGGCACGGCTGCAACATTGCCCTTGTGCAGGAACGCTAAAAATATCCAGGTCAGTTAAAAATGAACGTGTGAAAGAATTCGACTTTCATTCAATGTTTTTGTAAATTTTCTAGGGTAGTTTAGCTTTCTAACAGGTATTTTCATGTATGTATATATTTTTATATTTGCGTGTATAGCGTGTTTTTAATATGAATCATTGTTAATGTCGAGTATTTTCAAATATCTTGGCAATATTTCAGATATGAATTTTAGTACCTTTTTATATTCTCCCCGAAAAAATAAACAACATTCGTATTATATAAATCAGGTTTTATCAAACTATTATAGAAAAGTCAAGATTTCAATACTAGATAAAATTCTTGCCTTTTTGTAAAGCACTATGTTGTTTATCTTAATCAGACATCTAAACTATTACAAAATAATATCAACCTTCTTGTTTTTTTTTTTATTTTTTTTAAATTTAGCTTGTAACGTACTCTTTGGATGTGAGTACCTGTGGAAGCCACTGTGCTGGCGAAATAATTGTCGTGTTACGATTAAATATTAAAAAGTGAAGATTTTAACGGTAGTTTTAGTTCTATTTTGTTTATTATTTATTGATTTTTCAAATAAAGCATACAAACTTAAATGCGTAGTACCTTCAGTTCTAATGAACGAAATATCATAAACTTTTTACAGATTAATTTCGACAAGTTAACAGTTCATAAATCAATCTGGCGCCAAAAGTATTAACTTCGTTGAAATAGAGCCAATCCAGTTATTTTCCATATTTCCGAAACTAGGATTATATATTCCTTTGTCGGTCCTCTCTTTTGTTTGAATTGCCCGAAATTTTTATGCCCCACATCTTCTCTCTATCCTTCCTACGTCTGTTACAATGTTCGCATTTATTGATGATTCTTGTGATTGTGGAATATATTGTGTTGTTGTATTAGAGCTGATATGATGTATTTATATGGCTCTGGTTTTGTACTCCTTTATACGACAATTAGTGTGCCGATTTACCTGTGATCTTTTCCAAAAATCATACAATACTTTAAACCCAATCCAATGTAATTCAACTTAATCCGACTCACTCTGATCTGACTCGATTGAATTCGACTTGATGCCATCGACCTCACTCGAGTCGCCCGTCCGCCCAAGCTAAGCTAAACAAACCCAACCCAATTTAAGTCTTTTCTTTTATGGGAATATAAAAATATATATTAATTGTAATTGGATGGATTAGGTCGACTCGGGTAAGGTCTAACTGAATTAAATCGAATTCGATCGAGTCAGGTCGGATATCGGATTATATTACATTACATTCATTCTCAAACCCATTTTAATAATCATACTAAAATTTCATGTGTATTATGAGAATGTTGTTTCTGTTAGAAGTAAGAAATAAAATATGGATATCGAATTCAGAATGCTCCTATTGTATTTAAAGGTGGCAATGTTTATATTAATAAAGCCGATAAGTTTTCTTATGGTAAGGGCACGATAACTTGAGTCAGCTGTTAGAAATTTATACTTGTAAAGTTTTTAAACATGATATATTAAAATAACATTGGCATTTAAGCTATTATCTCTAATCAAAAAATTGTATCGAACGTACGTAACGATCGACAACGGAAGACGACAACGATCGACAACGGAAGAATACATTAAAGCAAGATGGACAATAACAAAACTATATTGTGGGTCAGCTTTAAGATATCGCCTCCGAAAGTATTTATGATATATTCAGTCGCACAGTGGCGTCACAAAATTTCTTTAAAAAATTGTAATTTTTTCACTTAGTTTTCATACGCTGTCTTAATATTTCAAGGACACCCGCTATACATATAAATTATACTTGCTTTAAATTTTTGCTAAGTTGGCAATAATTTTGTAAATTTATGTTGACATGCCTAATCCTTAAATTCGAGAAGGTAAAAGCCACATAAGTAACTCTGACCATATATTATTCATATTTATACAAAATATTCTAACCCAAAAACATAAATATAAAGCAAATAATCAAGCAAGTCAATTTAGCTAGAATTGCCGAATTAAATATTTGCTTCGATCATTTATAGTCACTCGGTATATACTATTGACATTCAAAACATATTTGACATGAAAACTTATTAAATGGAGAAATTGGTACAAGATAATACTCAAAAATACATCACGAGTATAGATAACGTTGTCGAACCTGATATTTTAATGTCAAAACATAGAACTAGCTTCATGGAAAGGTATACGGACGAATTTCCTGATTTAGTTTTTCGCGATACTGTGTTTTTCTCTTATATGTACAAAAGAAAGCATAAAAAGAAGCTATAAAAAGTTTTAGACACTTATGTAAAAATGAAAAACATTGCAAAGATAACATAAGAAAAAAGTTGTATTAAGGAAATAAGTTTGGTAAACTTTTAATACATAAAAGTAAAAATAAAAATTAATTATTATGAACCTATATATAAAAAATTGTTGGTACATATTACTATGAATAGTGGGTTGAAGATTTTAGAACGCCACCATTCACAACTAGTTTTCCCAACTCTGTTTTCTCAGCCGGTGAATTTTCAAATCTGAGACCTCTAACTTCTCGGGTTCCACTTAGGAAATACGTGTCTAAAATATGAGTTGAGCGCCAGTGAAATGTTCACAAAAATTTATTTATCTAGTTTATATAAGTTAATTAACAATATTGGAATGAGTAAATAAAACAAACGCAAGTTAAAAGGTGAAATAAAAATGTTTTAATATTTAATACAATAATAAAAAAAATTAAAAAATATATCTTTACAAAGTATAAAGATCTTGTATCATATTACAAAGATACAGAAGGTAAAAACATTAATTGAAAATTGACAACTAAATGAATGGAAAACATCCTCCAAATGACTCCGATAAAACTTATCTAAAAATAATAAAGTTTAATATTAAATTCTTCCCCAGAAAACCATACTGTATATTCAGATTCTGAACCACGAACAAAAACTACACATGTGCTATAAACATGTCCAAAAAAACTGACTCCACTCGATCAAACTTTTCAATTATAATTTTAACAAAGAATTTTAATATATAAACTGTATTATCTGTATTTCTAATAATTAAATCTCTTAACTACTTGTTCTTATACACTAGAACTATTTTTCAGATAACTATGACGTCATAAAATTTTAATTCTACTTACAAAATAATATGGAGACTCTCACAAAAAAGGTGCTTAAACAAATTTAATCATAAAAAAATACGAGAATTTAACTCGATAATATATCGGGAATTTAATATGTAAATATCACATCAACTATTAACACTTTCAAAAATACCAAACCCGAAACTAATTAAATATATATATTAAATATATCTCTCGAAGAAAGCAACCTTCTTGTTTTACAGGCCGAACTCGTCTCCTCGAGTCCCCTCGGTCTCTACATCAAAGCGACCCCGGATAACCAGTTTTTCTCACTAGTTAAATTTATAATATACAGTCCTAGTCACAAAATCTTTTATTTTAAATATTTTATTTTTAATTAAAAAATCCAAAGCAACATGTACTTTTCAAATTTTATTTTTTCTTTCTTGTCGCGTGATTCCGGTTAGGGAAGGTTACACAACGTTTCACCAGAATCTCATCAGTCATATTCTGGTAGCGCTTCTTTGCATCGTCCAGCTTGGGATCCCAACACGAAAACCTACAGCAAATTGAAACGTTGTGGGTGAGTAGTCTGCCCTAGGACCTACTGACAACTATTTTCTTAACGAAAAGTATTTTAATGTTGCGTTTAATGTGTTCCACAGCGATTTTTAATTTCTGGCATGTATCTCGAAAATAAAAATAAATAAAATCTCTCTCTAAGTACAACACGCAGTATTGAACAGCACTCACTATTCATGCGGTTAACCGCACATCCGTTTTTAATCGTTGAATTGTGACGCAATTGCTTCAATATTACAGTTAAATTCCTTTCTTCATGGGCGTAGATAGAAACGTGAGGAGTTTTTATAATTTATTATATTTATTAGTTTATATTTCATAAGATAAATAAAGTACGATGAGTTAGTTTCTTTTTTCATTGTTTTAACTGTTAATTACATAATTACATACTTCGTAATTTTTGTACTAAGTCCTGTTTAATATCGTTTTATCGAATCTATTTCGCCAATTATTTTGACGTAAGTGTCCAGTGAATTTCGCTAAGTTCCAATAACTTACGCATACATTTTTAATTTTCATTTATTTAGATCTAAAACAGTTAAAGTTACTTTTTCAGATATGATATGGAGCAACGTCGAGAATGGCATCGCGAAACATGGCGAGTTGGATTAAGAGCCAAACTGATTGTTTGTCCATTGCCAGTGATTCCGAAATTTATTGCAAAGTCTGTAAAATATTGATAAAAAATTCCAAGAAATCGCACGTAAAACTCACATAGCCTCGCAAACACATACACAGAAATTAGACCCGTTGGAATCTAACAATTTTAATGAAGGACTCTGTGAAACTTTAATGGCGGCAAATATTCCATTAAATAAACTTAACAATCCCACCTTCAAAACATTTCTCCAAAAAATATGCTGGTCAAAATGTTCCTGGTGAATCCACCTTACGCAAATATTATGTTTCTAAGTGCTACACGAAAGCAGTAGAACGCATTAAAAACGATCCTTCAAATCAGTACCTATGGATAAGTGCCGACGAAACTGTCGATATATTAGGACGCTGTGTGGTAAATGTTGTAGCTGGTGTACTACATTCCACTATTCCATATACCGCATATACCGATAGGTCCAACCCGCTACGGGACATACGCAACAATATACGTATGGAATGTAATGCGATGTGGCAACGTATGTACGATGCCACTCCGCGTGCGCATACATAAGTCCGATGATCGAGAGCAATAGATTGCCCGTCATTCGTATCTAGCTGTGAAAATATAAAGGTTGCAACAGTTGCAAGTTCAACTGTTTAGAATTTTCGAGACAATAACCCCTAGAAATCTCGAGGGAGTGAGGCGGGAGTTTTACAATAGGCTCGGCTATTGTTTGGGGAGAGAGGGAGGTATTTTCGAATCCTATATTTAGTGACTTTCTTAGAATTAAAATTTATTTTGCAGAATTATTGATTTTTTTACTTTTATCTTTTAGAAAACGTTATTGTTTTGTTATTACTTAAACTTACTTTTCCGTAGCAGCTAAGAATACAATAATAATAACTTGGAGATATAACGACCTTATTATATCTGAAACAAATGTGCAAATTACGTATACAGAACGAATATGCAAACGACTATATCCTTGCGCGGTTTAAGACTTACTAAATTCATAACTCTGCAATGTATGGTAATATAAGCTACCGCGCGTAGAGGGGTACGCTGTTGCCACTTATTGCCGGGTATGGCCCGTTGAGAGCTGGTCTTATGTGTATAGTAGCAACAAAAGTTATAAATACAGTTGATGCGGAAACAGTAGCTAAAACTATTTACGAAAATATGCACCAAATAAAAATACTTTTTTCTATTTTGCGTTCGAAATGAACTCATTATGAAACCCAAAACAGTATCGAAATGAGCTTTATTTCGATACGCTTTTTTTCATTTTTCAATATTGGCGTTGTTCGAATACAGAAATAAATATCATTGCTGTCATTTGATTTAAAGAATTTATGTACATTTGACAGATATGATATATGTCCGTATTTTACACAAACAACGTATGTTGTATACAATTGACAACAACATATATATGTTTCTATGTCACTCATGTTTATATTTTTAAATGAAGTATCAAGTAATGTTAACGAAAATTAGTAAATAATATGTAATATAATATACTTCGCGGATAGCAAGATTTAAATTTGACAATGTCAAGTATCAATGTGACCAACTGCATGCTTTATATAAAAATTAAACTCTGAACTTTCAAATTAAATAATTCCAATTTAAGCAATTTATTAATGTAAAAAACGCAAAATAGAAAAAATAGTATAAAAAACTCGTTTCATAAGGCCTTTTGCCGCACTCACTCTTTAGAAAACTCGCCGCTATCGCGGCTCGTTTTCTAAACTGATCTCGTGCGGCAAAGTGGTGCCTTATGAAACTTGTTTTTTAATATACTATTTTGTACTCGCTTATCAAAACCTGTCATTTCACGATTCGATTTGCGTGCGTAAAAAGTCACTTTAAACACGAGAAAAGTTGGTACTTCCTGGAACTTGATTAATTTAATGACATTTTAAAATCATAAATCCCTAACCTTAATAATATGCTACCCAGTTCGTTGTTTTTCTATAAAAATAAAAAGAAATGAAATAGAAATTGTTATATTTGGAAGGTATGTAATTCAATGTCAGAACAGCAACAAATATTATATAAATTACCATTATTCATTCTTTTCAGAAATTGAAACGGAACAATTATTAAAAATTTTGATTGGGCAATTTTGACAATCAGAGATTGATACCCAGGGATTAACTGGTTTGTTTGAATTGATCTTGATTGCGAAGGTAGAGTAACGTTGATTGTATTATTACATATATCTTGTATTTCAGATGTCGAACAAGTTGCAGGCGGAGTCGATATCTCTAACGGGGCCACTGTTTTAGCTAATTGAATTCTACTATGCAGAGAATTTTCGATATATCCTTCCGCAACCGTAGATGATTTCCATCCACCATGCCTTTTAATTGAAAGCAAGTCACCTCCTTGGTTTGCCAACAATGTCGCTGAACTCCTTCGAAAACAGTGACCTGTGAAGTTACTTGCGCTATCAAGCTGAAGGTACTCAGATATTCGCATTGAAATTTTGCCAATTGTATTAAGACCAACAGGTGAACAAACACACTTGCCATTGCGATATGTTAAAAAGAATCGCTGCTGGCTGTCCGGTCTTAAATTTGCATATTGCCGAATTAATGCAATGCATTCAGGCTTAATGATTGCAAATGTACGGCTGTTACCTGTTTTAGTTTCTGGAATTGCTACGATAATTAAATTCGATTTAAATTCTATGTCTCGCAATGACATTTTGCAAAGTTCTTCACGTCGACACGCTCCAGAAATCCCCAATATTTATACAGCCTATAAATACATATAGTGTTGTATGGAATTTAAATATATGGAAATGACTTTACCTTCATTAGTAGGAACAAAGAATTTGGTGCTTCAACAATAAATTTAGTAATTTGTTCTTCGGTTAATACTGCTGATTTTTTAGTCTGATGTTGCTTCGTTATCTGTTTTAAATACGTTATGAGTTTTGCATATTTAGATATATCCGTATTATCATATATTATTAAGCATGATTTTAACATAGAATAAGTGGACCAGAACGATTTATTTGATTGTAAATTTTGAAAATAAACTAATAAAACATTTTCGGAGTATTTTTGTATATTTTTAGATCTTGCCCAAGTTACGAATTTAGTATAAGGGCTTTTGTATATGTTTTTTGATTTTATGGGTAATAAATTATCCACTGCAATATTGGCAGCTTCGCGAATTTCAGGCGGTGTACATTGCATTTCATTATCAGAATTCATGTTGTTGGTGAGGTTTTTATTTTGTATGGAATTTTTTGAATTTGATAATTTTAAATTAAATGCCACTTCAAGTAATCAATACTGCCAACTCAAATTTTTTTAATTAATATCAAGAGATTAGTAGTGTGTCATAAACGATAACGTATTTAACAATATGTATTATTATTATAGTTCTCGTACAAAAAATATTGTACAAACTTCGTGCGTGAAACATTTCGCGAATTCGTGTCCATAAAGCGCTCGTCTACGGCTCGCGCTTTAAACTGGTAACTCATTCGCGAAATATGATTTCACGCACTTGGTTCGCAAATAACTATTTATTTTTCACTTAAGTGTTATTTGTTCATTTCACCTTGGATACGGTTACCATAAATACGGTCATATCGCCCTTGGGCGTTATAACAGGGCGATATGTCTCATATTGCTCGCTAATTTATTTACAGTTTTTAATGTTGTGTGAGTATAAATAATGCCCGAGAAGAAAGGATATATATTTTACAGAACTAATAATTGGACTTTATAAGAAAGTCTAAAGAAACAAACAAAACTTTAGCATTCTTTATTAAAATTAAGAGTATCTAAACATTGACAACTTGAAAACTTCAAAGTGTCAACAACTGTCGTTTAAAATAAAATTAAGGTTAAATCCTTGATTTAAGGAGTCATGTTACATTCGTAATGATACCTAACGACTGTCAACGACATGACAGTTGACAGAAATCTCGGAACTTTGCCATTGTAATTTGAATTTTAGGCTTAATAAATTTAAAAAAAAGTGAAAAATAAAATCCTTTATGAACCACCCATAATATATTGCCCGAGGTCGACGATAATTCAGCCCGAGGGCCTCTGGCACGACGGATGAACGTCGATCGACCTAACTATTTTGTCGAACAAAAAGTTAACGTGAATATTATAATCTTCGAATTTTGTCACAACGTCTAGTAGTTTGTGGCATTTAAAAGTGTCATTAAATAATTGTTGTTTGTCAATAATGGTTGAATTAAGTGAAAGAGAAAGAATACAAATACGAATGATGATCGGTTTTGGTGATTGGATAAGAACTCATCAGGAAGTAACATTTTTAATACTATATACCCCAATTGGCTGCCAATTTTGCGTTCTGTTGTTACCAAAACTTTAATGAGGTACAACATAAATGGCGCTCAAAAAATTTATCGTACGAATTCTACTATAAATGATATTAAAGCGCAGGGTGTTGTCATATCTATAGAGGAAAATCTCCTTTTATTGACAAAAAAGCTGGTGCAAAGGCATGATATTAGTCGTTGTTCAGTAGGAAGAATTCTTAAAAATGAAAAATTCCATTCTTATAAAAATCACCCCGTTGAAGAACTCTCTAGTGATGATTTCGGCAGAAGGCAAGAGTTTTGTGAATCAATGATGAATATTTGTAACCGTAAAAACAATTTTGTAAATAAAGTAGCTCGAATGAGGCAACCTTTTATTTGAACGGTATTATTCATAATCATAACTAACGGTATTGAGCACAGATTAGTCTTCACTGGATATAAGAGGCGCATATGTAAAACCCTAGAAAGCTTAACGTGTCGACTGGTATTTGTAGAAATAGAATAATATGATTTTTTTTATAGAGGAAACTCTAAATTGTCAAAGATATTTAGAACTTTAAAATAACCAGATAATGCCTGTATTAGAGGAAAAAGGCAAACTTACACAAAACATCTGGTTACAGCAGGATCGAGTTCGATGAAATCGAACTTTTGTCCACAGATGGAATGGAAAAAGAGGCGAAATTGAATGGCCTGCACGTTCTCCCGATCTCAATCCACTAAAGTAGTTTCTGTAGGGGTGTTTATAACATAAAGTATATCTTACCCGACCTAGAAATTTGCAAGAGTTTCCTGAAAGAATTAATGAAGGAATTCGAGGGATTTCATCAGACAACATAGTTAGGGTTATAAAAGAATTTACAGACAGATTGGCTTACTGTCAGAAAGTAGATGGCGTCCAAGTTGAAAATCTGATAAATTAAGTTTAACTTTGTTCGTATGACCTGCTTATTTTCTTTTCCTTACTAATTAATATACAAAAAATATTTTAGACAAGGAAATGGAGGCTAACGGTAGGTCAACTCCATACTAAAGCACTTCTAAGGGAGGTGGACCTACCCTCCTGCAGCCTACCTAATTCATAGTAACAAAAAAAAAATTATAATTGACGGCTTGATAACCAGATATTGTCTTTTAACTAAACATCTGCATAGCATGGGCTTGGTTAGCGAGCCCTGGTGTAGGAGATGTGAAAAACAGGAGAAAACTAGCTTCCATGTAATATGTACGTGTGAAGAACTGAAGGGACTCAGGCAGAAACATTTCAGAGGAGATCTATTGGATCCTACGAGGGTACTCAAACTTCCCCTTAGGAGGATGGTGGCTATTATCGAGGACATAAGACTAACAGAACGAAACTGAGAGATCTATTGGGGGTGGTTCAAAGAGCACTGTGCTCAAGTGCCTGGACGTGCTGGCGCCCAAATCAAGAGTAGAATACTTTACAACAAGTGTTATATATAGTTTGTTGAAATAGTGTTATTGAGGTGAACCCAAAAATGTTCAATTTAAAAAAGTTAAACTTTTGTTAGTTACATTTTTAACTCTCTGTATATTTGAAAATTACTTCAAATGATGGCTCTCCATTCATAATTTTTACGTCTAAAATTTTAGATGTGAACATGTCTTTGAAAAAAGTGTTAAATTGAAAAATATATGATAATATATTTTTAATTTAACAGATACTTACCTGATTCCACACATTTACCCATCACTGTATGTATTATTATTAAGGACAGGCACTTAGGTCGGCTAGCATTGGCGTCACTGCGTGGGGTTTACCGAAATAAAACTGCGCGTTATTTAAAAAAATCCTTTCCGTTCGGGTTACGCTTACGCGTATTCATAAATATGTCTATAAACAACTTCACACTATGATAGCTGTTCACGAATTCATGTACTGTATATATATATATATATATATATATATATATATATATATAGTACTAAGGCATGATTTATTATTATTATTGGAATGTATCTTTGAATAATTTAAACCATAGCAACTCAATTATTTGTCATTTATATTCTGTCATTTATATTTTTTATATCCTTGACAAAGGCATCATTGCCGAAACATGTAGGGTTTTAAATATATATACTTTGAAGTAATAAACCAGACCTTTAATCGCCGACTTATTAAGTTTACTATATATATATATATATATATATATATATATATATATATATATATATATACAGCACGCAAAGCGCTTTTAAAGTGGGTTTCCCGATCCTTTAGTTTGTCCACGCCTCTGTAAGCCGACTTTAATTATTATGCTAATAGAAGTACAATAAACTAAAATTATACATTAGGGTATATATTATTATTTAATATAATATACTCGTACATGTGCGACAATTGCAATGTTTTTGTCAGTAATGGTTTTTTTATATTTATAAGAAGTTAATCCAAACGAAATTCATTGTACCAATGTTTTACAACAGTTCATAAGCATATCTCACTAATAAATAACCTCTCACTGAAATATCCTTGATGGTTTAAATCACCTTTGAAGTTATACTTTAAACCTAAGTTTCAAGATTTTTCGTATAGATTTTTCATGAAGATATTCAATACAAAATGCCTCGATCTGCTACTTTAGCTAAACTCACAAAGTATAAAATGTTATTCATTAATTCCTAAATTTCCAGTTGGGCTATATTTGAAATGAAATATTTAACAGGTTGGTGTTATCTTAGTATTTAAATATAAAGTATTTTGAATGATAATTAAAGAGAAGAAACGATTTGACTAGGTTTAATTTAACTTTAAAATAGTTTCAAACTTTGGTCAATGCAAACACTGCTTGAAATATTACATTTTCATTTGAGACTTCATGCTTATGTAAAACAGGTAAAGTATACAGTTAACTTCCTCCGCTTTAAAGTTTAACCAAAAACTATATATGTATAAAGAATACCAATTTAACTCTTAAGGAATTAATGAAATTAATTTGCCATATGCAGTAATAAAGTAAACTCATTTCAATCTTCAAAATGTATTTTATGTTTTAATTTCTAAGATTTCCGTAATTGAATTATTAATATATGTTAGGTTACAGTGTTGTACTGGGGATCACACGGATTTAGAGTTTGCTCATAGCGATATGAAAACATGTTGTTGGCTAGGTACATTAGCAAGTTCGTGACAAAGTTTTACATTACTGAATTTTTGGTAGTTTTAATATTAATAGAAAATAAATTATGTTCATTAAGGTGAAGGACGTTAATTATTATTTTATTAGGAGTTAGATTTTTGTTATTAGGGCGATTTCATATATCACATTAAATATTGTTTGGTTGATAGATAATTAAAGTCACGAAACATTTAATATTAGGTATTGGAACATACATTATGTGTTCAAAAAAAAAAACTGTCTCAGATTTGGCCATGAAATTTCCAAGTATGTCTTAACTCCATTACAAAATTTTACTGTTGTCAAGTAGCTATCACCTTTATTTATATGCAAAGAATTATGTAAATTTTAATTTTACTTCAATTTTTAATTTTAGTGGATATTCGAACTGAAATAATGGTTTGAGCGCGTTCAATTAAATTTGGACTACGTATACTGGCTACCCTATATGCAAATGTACAGTTTGGTTGTAATTTAATTTTTCAGGTTTTATATTCAAAATATTGGCAAACAAGAAAATAGAACCTAAATGGTGTAAATCACCTTTTTCATAAAGGACAAAAAAGAATGATTTTTTTAGTACAAATTTATTTATAGAAGATTTTGAAAATGATAACCTTGTACAACGAGTCATTTTCTACGTCGACTATTATTAGATACATTTTCTAAAATACGTGGATTATTATTAATTTTATTAAATTATTCAATAATTAAAGTTAATTTAAGTACATAATGTTTTAAAAATGATATTCTTAAGATAAGGTCACCAAAGGAAAATCGTAGAATGTTAGGATGTATGATCTTGAGGGCCGCGATATTTGATTATACTTTCATTTATTATACGATCATTAAAATACTGCAAAGTGTTTCACGTTTACTTCATGATGCATCATGTTTTGGAAAATACATATTCTAATTGAAGTTCGTCATCATGCAGTTCATTCGTAAACGGCTTTAAAATTTCTTCACGGTACCTTTCCGCATTAATATTGCCTGAAATAAATATAAAATTTATTGTTTTCTTATAACGCTGAATGTTCATTTTACTTTAAAAAAATTGGACTAATTAACCGTCTTCTTGAAATAGCTGCCTAAACTCCACCTTTTTGCGGATATAATGGTGACTCAATGTAGATTATCAACAGATTACACACACGTGTTTTTTTTAAATTAATATATCCAGAAACATGAAATTACGATTCATGGATCAATTGGCAGAAGTTTTTAAATGGACGTTATTTTGTATTAACGCAGATCCAGATCTTTTTTACAGCTGCGTGATAAGTTCCAATGGAAAATTAAGTTTGTTATGATAAGAAGTGGATTGAGATATTTCGTTCATTATCAGTTAGTTGTTGTATGAAAAGTTCTGGGAATTGTGCTCTAATTAAATTGCGCAGAACTTATAGACAATGCCATTGGTGACCGACAAGTCTTTACATGTTTATGCAGGTATCTAGTGCAATTTAGTTAAGTCTGATTCAGGTGTTCGACCGATATAGACGCATTTTCGTAGCACTGTTTATGTAAAAATGGATGATGCAGTTAAATCTCAAAGAGCAATAATTTTCTTGTTGTGGAGAGAGGTTGTGCAAACTTCAGAAATTATTAAACGTCTGCAAGGAGTGTTTGGTGAGTCTGCAGAATCTAAAATTACTGTATATCGGTGGATCGATCGTTTTAAAGTGGTAGAACATCATTAGAAGACGATCCACACAATGGTCGCCCGAGGAACATTGGTAAATGAAGGAAACATTACTGCTGTGGAGAACCTACTGAAAGAGGACAGACGAATGACTATTTCTCAAATTAGTGTACACCTAGGAATAGTTACACGATAAGTTCATGAGATCTTATATGATTGTTTGGGCGTAAGCAAGGTTTCAGCCCGTTGGGTCCTAAGGCTGTTGGGACCAGAACAGAAACTCAATAGGTCTGACACCTGTCGTAAACTTCAAGAGCTGTTAGCCCGTTACGGCGATGAATTTTGGCAGCAGATAATAACCACGCACGAAACATGGATTCGTTATTTCAATCCTGATACCAAAAGTCTATCCAAAGAATGGCGTAAATCCGAAAAAGAAGAAGCGCCTCCAGTTAAGGCGCGTGCAGTTCCGTCTATTGGAAATGTAATGCTTACTGTATTCTGGGATTGCGAAGGGAATATTTTTATGGAATATCTGGTGAAAAAATACTATAATTAATGCAGAATATTATTGGAACTTATTATCCGGACCACTGCGGCAGGCACTTATCAGAAAACGGCTTGGAGTGTGGCGTAAGCATCAGTTATTACAACCGGATAACGCAAAACCGCACACTGCAAGAAAAACGAAGAATGTTTTGAACGATTTACGATGGGAATTGCTTCCGCATCCAACTTATTCACCGGATCTCGCACTGAGTGATTTTCATCTGTTTCCAAATTTGAAGAACCTTTACCGAGCGTTTGTTTTGAGTGTTTAACTGACGTAAAACGTGCCATAAATAGGTGGATTGAGGAGACACCGAAAAAGCTCTTAGAGGACGGCTTATAAAAATTAATTTATCGTTGGGATAAATGTATTGAATTAAATAGCGATTTTGTTGAAAAACTACATTGTAATGTTGATGAAAATTGACAAAATAAAAAAATTATAGCTAAATTCTTGCTCACTGCCTTCTTTTCCGGTAACACTCCATGTTTTGCAAAACAAAGCCACACGAAGACTTATGATTTTACGAAACTGATTGTATTCGGCAGCAATTTTTGAGTATTCAATTCGAACTTTGGTTGAACGTTCATCAATTAAATAAGATAAAATCCCGTCAACTCTATGACCATTTTGTAAAGTAGAACTTGATAATGAAACTTTTGTGTTCTTGAGAAAATGGTCTAATATTAACAATCAGCAATATGCTTATTTTAAGATTAACATATTTTTCAGCGTCCAATTAATATGCGAAGTAAATAAATAAATCGATATCTTACTTGAATATTTATATTTATTTAATTTTTTTAATTTCTACAGGATTAACTGTTTGTTATACATTTCGTCTTTTGTATTATGTACTAAAACAGAATGACAAAAATTAAATACGCAAAATGGTAATTAAATGCAAGGACATAACAGGCAGCCGATTTGTTGATATATGCTCAGACATACAGTTTGACTTCATAGTGAAATCAACACTAACTGGTGGCAGTTTTTTTTTTGGACGCATGATAGATGATGCACGTACTTCCAAAGTCAATTTAGCTTAGCACGTTTGAGTGGAGTTAAAAAATTTGTATCTTGGAAACTTTTTTCTATGGTGTTAAAAATCAAAAGAATTTCTGAACAACATACGAGGATGATTCGGCGGAAGTGAGACTTGACTACTAACACCATTGTTTTGTAAAATCTTAGTCTTATATTCTTATTCTGTTATCTTTTTTATATCAGGTGAAATTTGGTCAATTTCCGATATTTGATAGCAGTGTCACAGCAGTGTGAATAAAGTGTCTAATAGAAAAATTTTAAAATGCATAAACTCGCAATTCGTGGTGTGATTTAATATTTATTTTTTAGTACTCTAAATGCAACTGAAATTTTGGCTGATGGAATGAACTGGGTGACAATGCTTCTTTGAAAACCATGGTTTATCAATGGGTTGCGCAATTTAAGCATGGTGTTGTGAGGATCGAGAATAAAATGCAACCATCACCACAAAAAACTGCAACAACTACAGAAATTATTAATAAAAAAATTATATTGTTTTAACGACCGTATAATTGATGTCAATGAGATATCTAACGTCGTGAGCATATTGTCAAAACCCGTACTTCATTTTACACGTAGAGTTGGGCGTGTCGGTAAGTTGGGTGTCGCGAATCTTGAATTAGGATAAAAAACGTGAAGGAATTCGAAGGAGATCAATTGAAGTTGTTTAACAAGAACCAAACTGCTTTCTTTATGAAGATTTGTTATGGTTGATGAAAGCTCTTTTCAATACTATGTTATTGAAGCCAAACGGAAATCTCAACAGTGGACATATTATGGTAGCCTCTGCTAAAGGAAGCCAAAATATTTACATCGGCGGATAAGGTAATGACTAGGATTCAAAGATCATTCATAAAGATTTTCATAATATCCTGTAAAGGGCCAAGTGCATTGAAGTTGAAGGGGACTGTGTTGAAAAAGAATAAAAAACTTAATAATTTTTATTTGTATGTTGGGTTCTGTTTTCATTAGCTTGATCTTATTTTGAATAACGCTCATAACTTGCTTCATGATACTATCCTTCTATTTTAGATAGGTGAATTGGTTCATTATAAATTTATTCCTTAAAAAATTATTGTCTTTCTTGTTTTTACTATATTCCAATCTTTCATAGTTTACATTTCGTTTTTCGTGTTAATCAATTCTTAGTCGCACATAAATCTGTTACTCACTTCAATTGCCTTTAAAATTTCGTCTACAATAGTGAGTTTCTATTTACCAAATTAAGTAAGTATTTCTTGATAATCATAATGAATGCTTTGATCGAATGGAACTAAATGCATGGAAATATATTTTTGATAGAATTTGCATTTGTTGTGACTTAGTCGTCTTAACCGTTTTGAATTAAGGACGATTTTTTATAGTGTCAAAGGAACTGGTCCTTCGAGACTATAAAAAATCGTACTATATTACTAATATTACTAATATAATACTATATTTTATGTTAATTGAATAATTAAATATTGAATTTAACTAAAGATTAATATTACAAAAACTAACTAAACGAAATATTTTTATTTAGTATTGAAAGAACTTTTTCTTCGAGTTTACTTCAAACACCAGAAGAAATCATTGGGTGACACGATGCTATGTAACGAAAAAATTATTTAAAAAACTTAAAAAATGTGAAAATTTCTGTGCGTTTATTACACATAGATATGGACATTAATGTTCAAATAAAAGCGGAATCAATTCAATATATGAAGGCCCTTGACACAAATAAATTTCATTTTGAAAAAGTAATGTTACCAAGACTTTGAGATTACTGGCTTTGCTTTGATGTAAATTGATAAAAAACTTCGGTGGATGTTAAGAATTTACAAACATTTAAACTTGTAGTAGCCAATGGATACAAAATATTGGACGCAAACGAATATATTATATTGCAGTGTCTTCATATATATTTCATAATAAATCTAGTAAAGTGTATTCGAGAGCGAGAACTCTATGACAATAATGTGAGAAATTCGAACAATATAAGCGATGCGGAATAAATGAAATACAAAATTGCAAAGAATGTTCCTTCGCTAAGGGAATGAGGGCAAGCAATAAACCGATTAAAATAAGATGAACTGCCTAGCGTACCATACCATAAAATCGATGGAATTTCCACTTATAAACTACAGATGAACTAAAAACTAAAATTATATTCTCTAAGGTTATATACAGGATAAAAACAATAAATTCCTTAAGGCTATTTAAAATAAAGTCACAGAGAATAATCAGAAGAAGTCACATATATTTTACATATTAAATGAAATAATTACTACAATAGGACTTATTTCGCAGAAAGTAACCCTGAACATTAGAATGAACTAGAGCACGTATTTACAAATAACTAAAAAAAAACAAAAAAATTTTATATTGGATACAAAATAATACCTACAGGAATACTTAATGAAACATGAAAAATTAAAACATCTGTAATATCTTGGATATCCAATCCCGGTGTGAGACTGTTATTAACCATCGGTTCTCTCGTTTGATGGCGAATAGTAAGACGAGCTAGTCCAGAACTATCAAAAGTCTATATATATATATATATATATACATAAATATAATATTTTCGTGACCTTGGTATGATATGGTAAACTCAATCAGTCGGCGATTAAAGGTCTGTTTTACTTCGAAGTATATATATTTAAAAAACCCTACATGTTTCGGCAATGATGCCTTTATCAAGGATATAAAATATAAATGACAGAATATAAATATCAAATAATTGAGTTGCTATGGTTTAAATTATTCAAAGATACATTCCAATTGATAATAATAAATCATGCCTTAGTATTCCAAAAACAGATAGCAAGGTGTGAACATATGTGTTGTTCGCTGCTAGCAGCTTGTGTCTCTTTCTGGGTATGAAACTTGTGTGTTGGTTGCTGCTGGCAGCTTGCGTCTCTCACTGGGTGTGTGGTTTTGTGTTTGTGTGAGAGCGTAAGTGTAGGGTTTTGTATGTTGGCGTGTTCGTGCGTGTGTTTAGTGACCGGTCGCGAAAAATTTAGAGAGATCGGATAACCAGGCGTTGCGTAGGGCCGCCAACCCTTTCCCGGCAACTTTTTTACTTTTCCGTGCAGTACTTCGACGGCCCGACCCCCGCCCATCGAGGCAAGGCGCAGACCAGCGAAGCGCACCCTGCACGGGGTTGCTCATCGCCAACCGAGGGAACACTCTTAGTGGCTACTTCGGTCGACGACGCTCACACTTTGTGCCATCTTAACGTATTCCGCCATCTTTCCGTTTTCACTATTGAAGAATAATTTAATAACATTATTAATTTTCTTGATATTTCTTTGAGCTATGATAGACAGGGTACTATTTATACAAATTGGTATAATAAACCCACAGCTTCTTTTCGATATATGAATTACCACTCAAATGCTCCTACAGTATTCAATAAAATGATTATAAATAATCTGGCTGATAGGGCAGTAAAACTATCACATACTCAATACAGAAAAGATAACATCAAAAAAATTAAAACAATCTTAACGGATAATAATTATCCACCACAACTTATAGACCAAACTATTAAAAAAAGAATACACCAAATATACAACACTGCAGACACCAATAAAAATTTGAACAATGACACAACATGTATCACGATTCCATATGTCACAACTATCAGAAAAAATTAAATACACTTTAAAAAAATATGATATAGCTACAACATATGAACTTAATAATACCAATAAACATTTATTTTCAAAACTTAAACCTAAAATAGAAAAAAATCGAGAAACACATGTCACATATAAAATACCATGTCGCGATTGCGATAGTTACTACATAGGCTAAACGAAACAATATTTATATAAAAGAATACAAGCTCACAAATACTCTAAAACAGACAAAACTGCTTCATCTACACACAAACTACAACGTGATCACCATTTCGATTTTGAAAACACACAGATAATTGATAAAGAACAACACACAATGAAAAGACAAATTAAAGAAATTATTAGTATTAAAGAGGAAAAAAATTCAATTAACAACAGAAATGATATAAAAAATTTAAGCAGTATATACTATAACTTAATTGTGTAATGATCTACATTTTACCATCATAATATATTTTTTCGTTATATATCTTAAGTTATTTATATATCAATTACATTTAAATATAATATACATTTGCTTATCATGCTGACTGTTCCGTGTTTTGATTCCTGTCTAGTTGTCCGAGTAGGTTTTCGTGGTTTTCCTTCTCGTTTAAGGCGAATGCCGACAATTTGCATCTTAAGACGCTCCACGGGCGCGTACGTAATAATAACTCATGTCTTGCTTTTCCTTGTTTTTGTTTTGTGCTGATGTGGTCCTCTACTGGGTCGTAGCCTAGCGTATGCGCCCGATGGGCGGACAGGTGCCATTCCGCCTTTCCAGCAGTAGTGAGGAACCAAGCTACGCGGCGCAAATCACGGCGCCGCGCAATGCACACACCACTAGGACCGGTCCTGGGCGGCAACCTGGCTAGGCTGCCGTTAACAGCACACACACGTTCGACGTGTGTGCAATGCCCCCGCTTTGGCGGAAAACGTTAAGATGGCACAAAGTGTGACCGTCGTCGACCGAAGTAGCCACTAAGGGTGTTCCCTCGGTTGGCGATGAGCAACCCCGTGCAGGGTGCGCTTCGCTGGTCTGCGCCTTGCCTCGATGGGGCGGAGGTCGGGCTGTCGAAGTACTGCATGGAAAAGTAAAGAAGTTGCCGGGAAAGGAGTGGCGGCCCTACGCAACGGCTGGTTATCCGATCTCTCTAAATTTTTCGCGACCGGTCACTAAACACACGTACGAACACGCCAACATACAAAACTTTACACTTACGCGCTCACACAAACACAAAACCACACACCCAGTGAGAGACGCAAGCTGCCAGCAGCAACCAACACACAAGTTTCATACCCAGAAAGAGACACAAGCTGCTAGCAGCGAACAACACATCATGTTATGGATTTTCCTTGGACAAGTAAGGAAAATGATTGAACTATATCGAACTCAGTAATAGGGACATTTTAAAAAAATTAGCTATCTCAGTTGTATGTTTATTTATTTCAGACGGGGATCGTTATATATATATATATATTATTTTATAAATAAAATAAATTTTATAATGTATGAAATTATGATTAGCCCTTGTATATATAGGTTGTCCAAAGGATTGAACTTGCCGCTTTTTCGGATATTGTATTTGTTAAAATGTGTTGTCTGTATAGATTTTGATTTTATAGATGGTGGGAATGGACAAGCGGATATGGAAATTTCATTTTGATTTAGAGATATCTTGACTGCTAAAGTGTTCGGTTTATTAAAGGATAAAATAATCAATTTTATTCTTTGTTGTATAAATTCGGGTTGTATTTTGTTTTTGCATTTAGTGTAAGGTGCAAGTTAATCTTAATTCGATTTATGCGAGTGTTTTATGTTTATTTGAAATTTTGTGAAAAAGATATCTCTCGTGTATTTTATAAAATCGCACACAGATCTATGTAAGTTGATAAAAAATTATTTTGTTTATATATTTGATATCATGATTATTTTCATTATTATAATTTCATGTATTTATTGTAATAATTTATATTTGAAAGTAGTATATGGATATTAGCGAAAGTTGTCATGTTTTTTTGTAAGGGAAGTTTTTTTTTCTTAAAAATAATATTTCGAGAACATTTTGAATTTCAAGGTTGGAGTTTCTGTAGTGGGGTTTGACCTTGTTATGTTATTTTGGCGCATGACAAAATTTCAATTTTCGTGAGTTTTGAAAACTTATTTGTTTTTGATATTTGTTTGAAGGGGTCACATTAGAGGTTAAACTTGACAGATTTCACTAGTATTTATTAGTTTTATGTTTGATCGAGATTCAAAAGAGGTTTTTCTGTGTGCGAGTCATTATTCACAAAGAGTGTTTCCTCCATTGCTACTGTTTGATGATGCTTTAGCACCCTATACACGTTGTAGAGGGATTTTTTTTTATTTTTATTTTTAATTACACCAACATAAAGGAACTGATTCGTGTTTTATTTGTGTTTATGGTTTTATTTTGGAAAACGAAATTTAATCCCGATCCGCAAGGAACGATTCATGAGATGGCAGTTCGTGGATTCTACTAGACTGATTAGCCGGCGATATAAGCTGTAGTGTGAATAAAAAATTAATAAGCAAATTCCACTGCAATATGTTCACACCTTGCTATCTGTTTTTGGAATACTAAGGCATGATTTATTATTATCAATTGGAATGTATCTTTGAATAATTTAAACCATAGCAACTCAATTATTTGACATTTATATTTTATATCCTTGATAAAGGCATCATTGCCGAAACATGTAGGGTTTTTTAAATATATATACTTTGAAGTAAAACAGACCTTTAATCGCCGACTGATTGAGTTTACCATATATATATATATATATATATATATATATATATATATATATATATATATATATATATATATATATATATCAGTATTAGAGACTTAACATAATACGAAAAGTCCTTAGCATCCTTTGAATAACTAAACCAAGGAACCATAGAACTTGTGGTAGATACCGTTTTATGACGTATATTAATACCACTAAAACAGCTATAGTATTTTTCACAATCGAAGGAAATAGCTATGTGCGTGCAAATACTTTAATAAGGCATCATGCGGCGAGGGTCTAGGCAAATACAAACGCTGATTTTAATATCGGCATGGAAACCAGAGGAGTATTAAGTAATTTTTATTATGTACGACTGTACGATGTAAGTTTTCCTTGCATTTATTGCGTTTATTTTCATAAAATAGAAACTGGATAGATTTTATTTTATATATAAAAATTATATATTAAAAATTAAAACAAAAACATTATATAGTCAATATAAATAGATATTGTTTTATTGGTTGGAACTCAAAACCGAAATAATAATTCTTATAGATATACATTTATGCTTTAATCATCTTCGGAATCGTTCACACTCATTTCATCACTATCACTTAAATGAATTATAAATTCTTGATTAGTAATATATGTATTTTAGTAGTATTTATTTTTTATACTAGCTGTATGCCGAATACATTGTGTCCACTATTCTGGTGTGATATTCCGAGCAACTTCTCGAATAAGATTTAACGTACTTTCGCTAAATTTTGGATTAACGTTATTGCGACGAACATATTTCTTCAGTTGACTCTAGTTTAACTCTATAGGATTAAATACAGTAATCGCAAAACTGTGTGTTCCGGGCTGGCAGCCATGTAATCCACTATAATATACAAAGGTCAAGAAATAATTATCTATATATGTATTATAATGGGATAAACTTCCATTATATTGCTTGATGAGCTATTTCTAATATTATGTCTATGCGATTTTTAAATTTTAACATATGCAAGAGATATTTGTTTTATTTGAATTTGAAATAGTTATGTTTATAAAATATTTCTTAATAACTTAGTTTTGTAAATATAGATTAGAGTTGAATCTTGGTGGATATTTTTAGTTAATTATATTTTGATCATGAAAATTATATTTAGTAAATTTATATAAATTATTGTAAAATTTAACATATGCAAGTGAGTTCTTTAAAATTCGTAATTAACTATATGAATATGTCATTTTCAAATTTGAATTAAAAAAGAAAAGGTATTTAGATTTACTGAATATAAAACTGGCATTTAAAAAAAAACTAACTTACTTGGATAATAATGAAAATATATAAAATAACCATAGCAATTGAAAAAAAAGAAGCCCGAATTGTTTTTGCCTGTAAAAAAATAAATAAAAAAATTTGGAAGGTGAATTTAAAAATAGCAATTTTATGTAGACATATCATATAATAGTAGAAGAAGAAGTGATATTTTTGAAAGAGAGTCATTAAATCATTTTAAAATACCTGCAGAGGGACCCAGTAGCCTGGATCACCATTAATTTAAATATCAGACCACATTTAGATATATATATATATATATATATATATATATATATATATATATATATGGTGTATTTTGGGAAATAATTTCCTGGCTACGGAAAGATTATTATTAATTGGTCCATGAACGGAGGAGTTGGAAACATATTAGCTGTTCGATCAAGTTTATCCATTTATAACATTAAGGATTGGTTGCTTTCAAATTAACCACCAGATTCTTCAATAGCTAGGATACTAATTGGAAATTTTCTTCGTAGTAGAAGCAGTATTGCAGTTGATTTGAGTCTATCTAAATTTCTCCAAGTATTCTCACAATAAATCCAATCATGTAAGTGATAAACTAAAAATATTTAAGACCAAGAATTCGTCATTTAAGTGTTGAATAATATCAATTTACCAGTTTTATTTAATATAGTCATTTACTCTTAATTCTTAGATTCAAAGCTCTTGCATAGGTTTTATTTTTCTTCATAAATTTTGTCATATCTGATATATTAAAATAAAATTTGTCTTTATGATATTAGAAATAGCCACAGATATAAATAACTATATCATATTTAATTTCATATTGAAAATAAACATATATTCTTGAAGTATTATATTCTTCAATTTAATTTAGTTCGACCTACAAAGTTTATGTTATTTAAAAAGATCTTTACCTATTAAAATTAACATAGTTATAGAGAACCTCACCCTCAGAAAGATAATATTCTCTTTCTCTTCGACAAAGGTTAGTTTCGGAAGACATCTTTAGTTAAATTAGCTTGAATGACCTGAGTATAGAATCGATTTGTTTATTGTGCGTACTGTTGGTATTGCAGTCTTCGATATATCATTAGAGGTGTCGAATTAAATGTGATAACATATTATTATCGACATACGTTTATAAGAAATTATTTATAATTATTTATTTTAATTGTTTAATCGACATTATTGACAATCAACGTGGAACGAGAGAGTCATATCAGTACATTTTTGGCGCCCAACGTGGGACAATAACTTAGTTAATTAGGACATACTACGTGTTAGGCACGAAATAACGCTTTAAATAGGTTTAATATTAAATATATTAAAACATAATTGGTGTATTATCTTTATCTATTTCCTCATTTATACTAAACAAACATGCCACAAAACGTGACAAGACAAAGCAGATCTACTGAACGCGAGGAAAGCAGTGAAGAGCGAACAATAGATGTACAGCCCACGACATCAGAAAACCGCGGAGATGAGGTTGTTATTACGAAGATCGATCCTATTCAACAATTACTGTTAGAACTTAGTGCAAAGTTTGACAAAACGAGCCAGGAACTCAAACAAGATATAAAAATGGAAATTCACAAGAATAACCAAGATCTTCGCTCTGATATGATTCGTATTAATGAAAATATACTGCAACTCATCGAACAACATAGCGCAGAAAATCATAAACAGATGGATAGTATAAACAAAGAAATACAAGTGATAAAGGAAGATACTGAGGTCAAATTCACTAAAATAGGTAAAAACTTAGACCACCAAACTTAGATCAAGGAAGATGTTAAGGTAAATATTGAAAATTTAAAACAAATTAATATCTAAGCAATGGAAAGAAAATATACAAAATAAGCTACAAGAGGATATAGTACAAATTAGAAATGGTACAATTAACGATGAAGAGATTCTGAAACGAAATGAGGCGAAAATCGAAAAAATGAAGAAGGAAATAAAAAAGTTAAAAAATGAGGGAACAAAATGTATCACGAACAATATCAACACTCCTACACTAAATTCCGGTGCATGGAACAAATTTGACGGAGATGTTAATGGTGAAATACATCCTGTTAGCTATATAAACAACATATTAAGGCTAACAAAAGATATTGGGGACTACGATCAACGCATGATTTAGGTACGTCCAGAATGGTTCATCCGTGTTGAAGAACAATGCGAAGGCATCGTATTTAAGAATATGTTCCTAAGAAGATTTTGGCCCGAAATGTTACAGGACAAACTGAAGGTTCGCCTGTTAACAGGTAAATATCATCACGGAAGGACAACACGTGAAATATATCACTTAATCTCTTTAATAAATGTAAATACATAAAAGCCATGACAGATAACACCATTGCTAAACACCTCATAAATCATTTACACCGACACTGAAGTAGTTGCTACACAGAACGTCAGTACAATGGATGATTTATTAGAACTCTTGAGAAAGCTTGACGACATTCATGACATTATAAACGCACAACGTATCAACAATCATACACAATTTTCACAACGTCCTAACTACAATCAATCTCACGTAAACTACATTAATCGTTCTGAAAATCAGAAATACTTTTATCAAAACAATATTCCTTAATATTCTAATAGATTACCATATAATTTTAATCAAAACAACACATACAACAGAAACATGCACAATAGAAATTACAATAGCAATCAAAATTATCATAATTACAAAGATAATAACAATTCGTCAAATAATGTGGACAATAGAAATAGGCACAGAATACAGAATCGAAATAATTACAATGCAAATTATAATGTTTCCCAACAAAATTCTTCACGCAATGATCAAAATACCAAGAGCAATCCTTCCAATTTTCGTTATGGATATGATGGAAATACGCACTATAACGGACCCACCAATTTTAGAGGTCGAGGTCGTGGAGTGAACTCGCTTCGATTTAATTATTCTTCTTCGGGCTACTCCGAAGATAAAGACAAAGGTGGCATCTTAGAAGAAAAAAAAAACTCCGATGGAACAAGTTGCCATGGAACAGGTTCCCAGTTCGTCCAAAACTCCTTATTAGTAATCAAGAATAAAAACACACATGTAAATATTATATATATTTTAATAAAACAACATGAACTCGACTTAGTTGAAGACAAAAATAAGATTTTAATCAATAATTTATTGCCCTTTGTAAAAATTAAAGTACTAGATTTAGAAATTACTAGTTTAATAGATACAGGTTCTGAGATTTCTCTTATAAAAGAGGACCTCTGTAAGTTAATTAAAAATTGGGAGAAGAACTTGGTGAAAATTAAAAATACCGAAATAATGGCCGCAAACAATAAAAGGATTGGAACAATATTTAAGAAAATTTTTTTCACTGCAAATATTAATGAAAAATGCTACGACATGACAGTATGCATATTCAAAGAATTGCAGTTTTCTATGATTATTGGAATGGATATTATAAGCGCCTTACAAATAAGATTAGATTTCACCAGAAAGAAAATGTTAATCAAGGACGATGAAGTCGAATTGGTAAAAGAAGTTGAAGAGATGAATATTACGAGATATGTAAATTATAAGAATAACCAAATAAGTTTAAATAATATTAAAATGAATATGAGTTATAGTAATATGGATGAAAATTTAGATAATATTGAAAATGAAGAGTATGAAGATACAGAAGAAAAAGATTATGATAATATAGAAGTTATAAAAGCATTATTAGAAAAAAGTAATATTCCAAATGAAACGACAAAAGCAATATTGTCCAAAATTTTATACAATAATCGGCGTACATTCAACAAGGAAATAGTATTTGCTCGCAATTATGAACACAAAATTGAACTCCTTAACCAAGAACCAATCTATTGCAAGATATACCCCATTCCATACCACTTTCGAGATAAGATTGATGAAGAATTAGAAAGACTGCAACAAGACATCATCGAGAGATACAAAACATGTTATTTTTCATTATGTGCTGTTCTTTATCGATTATTTGTGCGTTTTCAAAATCGGCTACTAATTAAATCTATATTTCGTCGAATGTTTTCGCGGTCGTTTGTTGCCAAGCCCAGTCATACTAACTCGTACCGAACGCAAACCGATCGACCAATAGTCGAAAGCGACAGAACAACCGACGGACCAATCACGAGGAGTCAGACACGCGTCCCCACTACAACGAGACCATATAATACGAGCGGCACAGAAAATCGACGCACTCTTGAAGTTACCATCGCAACGAGAAGATCCTCTAGAAAAAGGTGAAAGTGATGTCACCGAAACGTCAGGAAGAAAGTTGTCCTTCTCAGGACGAAATCATCCAAACGCGGCGAAATATCCCGAAGAACAACGTCTCATATATATATATATATATATATCGCCTGATTCTGAGTAAACGCAACTGCCTGAATGTACGAATATTTCTCCCGCTCCGAATAAAAATCCCCTGAACGCGTTAAGCCAATCACAAAACAGTCTGTTGCTAAACCCCCTCCTCGCGCCAACTTAATTGGCGCTTGCTATATGTATGAGATCTATGTTAAGCCAATCACAAAACAGTCTGTTGCTAAACCCCCTCCTCGCGCCAACTTAATTGGCGCTTGCTATATGTATGACATCGATGTTGACGCGCCTACAGCATTCAGGGGAATTGTATTCGAAGCGGGAGAAATATTCATATATTCGGATCGTTGCGTTTACTCAGAATTAGGCGGTATATATATATATATATATATATATATATATATATATATAGTAAACCTAATCAGTAGGCGATTAAAGGTCTGTATATTACTTCAAAATATATGTATTTAAAAAAACTCTACATGTTTCGGCGGTACGCCTTTATCAAGAGAATACAAAATATAAATGACAGAATATAAATGTCAAGTGACATTTATATTCTGTCATTTATATTTTGTATTCTCTTGATAAAGGCGTACCGCCGAAACATGTAGAGTTTTTTTAAATACATATATTTTGAAGTAATATACAGACCTTTAATCGCCTACTGATTAGGTTTACCATATCATACCAAGGTCACGAAGTTATTATATATATATATATATATATATATATATATATATATATATATAGTAAACCTAATCAGTAGGCGATTAAAGGTCCGTATATTACTTCAAAATATATGTACTTAAAAAACTCTACATGTTTCGGCTGTATACGCCTTTTTCAAGAGAATACAAAATATGAATGACAGGATATAAATGTCATTTATATCCTGTCATTCATATTTTGTATTCTCTTGAAAAAGGCGTATACAGCCGAAACATGTAGAGTTTTTTAAGTACATATATTTTGAAGTAATATACGGACCTTTAATCGCCTACTGATTAGGTTTACCATATCATACCAAGGTCACGAAGTTATTATATATATATATATATATATATATATATACAGTGTGTATAAGCCAAATGGAATAAATTCATTATTTCGGTTACTGTACATATTTATAAAAAATCCCGAAACATGTCATATTTAATTTATAAATTAACATTCTTCAACGTGAAAATGCGATCCCTACCTTCAATCCCCTTCGAATGACAGGTACAACCCCCATTTTTTTAAATGGGAAGTATAGGCTTGTGATATATCGTTGTAAAGGTCTCTTTATTCTCTATTCAAAAATATTATAATTTTCATGTTTGTTGCAACAATTAAGATAGAATAAAATAAAATCATGTTGTTATCGAAATTCGCTACAATATACTCAAAAAATAAAATTTAATGCAAAATGTAAAGAAAAATTTAAAACGCCAGAAAAAAATATGAATGTCAATGAAGTAGATGCTCATTTGCGTTTATAAAGATTTAATATATACATCAAAGGCATCATTGCATTACTTACTTCACGTTCAGGTCTTCATAATAAGAAAGTGAGTAAAAACCATACCAATGTGCTTTTTAGATGGTATCCATTAAAAATACTTTAAAAAGTTTCCGTGGCAACATTAGTTTGTTTAAAACGCCTTAGTAAATTGTTTTGTATTTAAAAGTTGTCATTTAAATTGACAGTTTGATAATTTTAGTTTGAATTTCGTAAAATGCAATTCTGGGAAATGGTTAGATTAACGGAAATGCATAAAATAACAGTCATACAAATGATTGGTTACGGAGATAGAACCCGAACACAACAAGAAGTAACCCGCCTATTTCATGAGAAATTTCCTGATTTACCGCCTATAGCTCAAGGAACAATAAGTAAGATAGAGAAGCAGTTTCGAGAGTTTGGTCATGTAAGGCAGATAAAAAAACCAGCTGCCAATGCACTGAGTGATGAAATCAAAGTAGATGTGATGCTTGAGTTTATGGAAAACCCACATACATCATGTTAGCCATACATCGATAGTAAACATATTAAAAGAAAATAAAATGCATCCCTATAAAATGATATCTACTCAGGAGCTTACGGAAGACGATTTTGATAGAAGAACTTATTTTTGTGAGCGAATGATGGACATGCTGGATAACAATATTATCAATTTAGAAGACGTTATGTTTTCTGATGAGTGCCCTTTTTCTCTTAGCGATCATGCTAATCGGCAAAATTGCCGCTACTGGTCTACGGAAAATCCTCACTGGGTGAGGGAAGAACACACACAATACCAAGTAAAAGTTATTGTTTGGGCAGGTATTGTTGGAAACCATATCATTGGTCCCTTTTTCATTGAGGACAATTTGAATGGCGATCGTTATTTGGCACTACTTCAAAATGATGTCATTCCAACTTTGGCAAATTTATATCCCGATCCAGGAAACCCTCAAGTTCCAATGAATACGATATGGTTTCATCAGGATGGAGCACCACCACATTACCAACGCAATGTCCGGCAGTACCTCGATGCAATATTTCCCAATCGATGGATAGGAAGGCGAGGATCGATAGAATGGCCAGCGCGATCACCTGATCTGACCTTACTTGATTTTTTTTATGGGAATATTTGAAGAGCATTGTGTACAAAACTAAACCTTTGGATTTAAATGACTTAAGAGAACGAATAACGCTTGCGATTAGGTCGATCACGCCTGATATGTTAAATAATGTTAGAAGACAGTTTTATTTAAGATTAGGATGTTGCCAAGACGTTCATGGTGAACATTTTGAACCTTACTTCATTGACATTCATATTTCTTTTGGCGTTTTAAATTTTTCTTTACATTTTCCACTAAATTTTATTTTTTGACTATATTATAGCGAATTTCGATAACAACATGATTTTATTTTATTCTATCTTAATTGTTGCAACAAACATGAAAATTATAACATTTTTGAATAGAGAATAAAGAGACCTTTACAACGATATATCACAAGCCTATACTTCCCATTTAAAAAAATGGGGGTTGTACCTGTCATTCGAAGGGGGTTGAAGGTAGGGATCGCATTTTCACGTTGAAGAATGTTAATTTATAAATTAAATATGACATGTTTCGGAATTTTTTATAAATATGTACAGTAACCGAAATAATGAATTTATTCCATTTGGCTTATACACACTGTATATATATATATATATATATATATATATATATATATAAATTAATTCAATGTCTGCATTTTCCGATCTGGGACATTTTAATTTTTGTATTCAAATTCAAAAATGAGACCGACCTAACATCTTAAACCACAGACCAAACGACATTTTATGTAATTTTTGATAAACTTATCGTCCTACATCTTCCAGTTTTCTGCATCACTAAGCTTTGGGTGACTGTTAAGAATCATCGATAATATCACTAGCTGCATATAAGGTTTGAGTTTTAGATGTTGAGAAGTGTGATAGGAAGTAGCTACATTGTAAAGAAGCTTTATTACCTTCAACATACTGGATTTTTGCATATTTCGTGCGTAAAATATATATACATTAGTTGGTACGCATCTATTTGCCGCTTACATATAGCTAAGACTGATTATATTGAGCATTATTTTTGTGTCCTCTTAGAAGGGCAATGGGTCTTTGAACTAAGTGCTTTCAATATTTGTAATTTTTTACTTTATGCCGAATTATATAATGGTGACCATATCCCGTTAGCATCCCTGGTAAGAAAGATTCCATATACAACAAAATGCTGTAAGACTTATACATGAGATAATCCAAAAATTTGCCGCAATCATGAGATAGAAATAGATATCTCACTGATAAACTATTCAAACTATTTTTCGATAACAATATTTTTTGACTGATGTGGCAAAGAACGAACCAATAGCATAAAATAATAGGGAATTAGATGTAACACCGGAAGAAATCCTTTATTAAATTACCGCTTGTTAGTCGGTATATTACAGTTTCTAGAAGTTAAGTATATTTTTAAAACTCAGATGACGCAAACATCTCACTTATTGCAAATTCATTAAGTTGAAATCGTTTCACTTATATAATTGAAAATCTTCATGTTGCCTATAATAACAGCTTTGCAAATGCAAAATAGAAAATTTGCGAGGTATGCACATCCAGAACAATTTTACAGTATCGATGAAGGCACTGTTCTTTATTCTGGACGTCATAGTGGTAATCAAATCAATTTAACCGTAGGAAACCGATACGTTGAGTTTATAAGTTCTGGGTAGGCTCTACTCATCTTGGCTATATTTTATGGTTTAACCTCTACCAAGGAATAAATTCTGAGTTAAATTTCAACTATAAACATTTTGGATTAGGGGCTAGTATCATTTTGTCATATGTTGATGTTTTGAAACAAGTAAATAACAGCATTCCAGACGTATTGTTTATTTGATAATTTTTTACGTCCATACTTTTAAAAGTGTACGTTGTACGGGTACAATTTCTGAAATTTTTAAATGTCCAATTGTTACATCAAATTCTCTAAAAAAAACGAAGAAGGGAACGTTTGATTAATTATGTCTGCAATGGGGGAAAACATGATATTATGCAAATAGAATGATAAACGTACCGTAACAATTGCGTCAAAGTCGGTATCTATCGAACCATTTCAAACCGACTTCAGATTTCATTAAAAAGAAAAAAAAAGAATACGGTTCTGAAACCAAATTTAAATGAAAACATGGACAAAGTTGACTAGACAGACCAAAATATTAGAAGTGTACAAAGGTTTGGTTAGAGGGAAGAAATGGTATGTGCCTTTGTTTAGTCATTGATTGAATATGGGAATATAAAGTACCTGGTAGCTTCACCGCAGATATAATAGCAAAATTAATCAACTACATTTTTTGATAAAGTGTTGCTATAGAACTTCTTGAAACGTACAGAAAAACAACAAGAAGATGAAAATTATTTCAGGACTATCTGGGTTAACAGATCTATGATGACTTAATTCGTTATCGTAGATCTGAACAATATTATGCAACGCTGCATATAAAAGCTATTGAAAGAGGGGAATATAATTATTGTTATATAATATACAGTAAAAAGATGCACCACATGTATACATATGTCGCGTTTTCTGTACGCATGCGCAGCAGGATAACCGCTTGTTGATATTATGGATATCATATGTGAGATATTCCTAACCTCAAATATGATAGAAAAAGTATGCGTGACTGATAAAATATAAATATTTATATATAAACTGTGAGAAAGTAGATAATGTCCAAACCCTTGATTTGATTCACTTAATTGTGTCGTGTACAGTACACGTTCTTACTTGGACCTGCAGTTTGATCATCGTGAAATTTAATTTTCTTGGCCGGTTGTATTTTTTAGATTGTCACTATCACTGTTACTTTCACTATCTCTCATATCTAAAATCAATAAAAAGTTCCAACGTATTCAGTTGGAAATACTTTGTTATGCTCGAGAGGACGCTCTGATTGAAATGAAAACTTGAGACGATGCCGTGTTTACACAAGTAAAGCGACTATAGCGCACACCGATGGACACACACACGTAAAAGCGGCTCCGCCTAGTGTATAGCTTGTAGAGATAGCGGAGAGACGGAGCACCAGCATGTGTACAGGTTATAGCGCTCACCAATATACACGCACACACAGTATACGCGCTGCAGTGAGAGGGGAATGTCAGTGGTATGGCGAAGAGAAGGGAGCACTGACTGAGCGGTCGTCCCGTGATCCCGTAATGACATTACAGAACCGAGTTTACCCTCGTGATGCGCCATTAGATGTTTCATATAAACAATATTGTATAATTACTTTTACAAAGACAACCCACTAAATTCGCTCATCTGCAATTGATACGGAAAAAATCACTAAATTACGAAGTTCTTCTCTACACTAACTAGTTTTAATACCTTCCGATTATTATTTGTTACTGAATATGAAGAAATGGCTTGTCGGAAAGATATAATTATTTTAAGTAAAAACATATACACAATAGCTTATTTTGAAAACTCACGCAAAATAAATAATTTCTTCCCGAAAAATTGGGTTCTTTTAATTTTTGGGCGGTCTTATGGAACCTCCTAGTCATTAAGTACTGGAACAGGCATAAATGCTTCATGTAGTATTTATACCACTTTTTCCAATTTTCTTTTGTGTTGTAATATACAAGTATATGAGTATACCACGTGGCCCAAAAGTCGCGCAACGTCAAAATGAAATACACATTATTTCTCGTTCTACCCTACAGCGAATAATGAAGGAACTAGGTTTGAAGGTTTACAGGCCACGCCTCTTACAAGCATTGACAGAAGATGATCCGGATCGTCGGCTACAGTTCGCAGAATGGTATGTCATTCAATGTGAAGCCTTTCAAAATTTCTTCAAAACAATTTTGTGGTCGGACGAAGCTCAATTTAAATTAAATGGGCGCATCAATAGACACAATTGTGTGTACTGGTCCACTGAGAATCCGCATATCACTATTCAAGAAGAATTAAACGTGCCTGGAGTAACGGTATGGCTTGGTGTTTGCGCCTTCGGAATCGTCGGCCCCTATTTCTTCGACAATACTGTAACAGGTATTGCATACCTCGATTTGTTGATGGAACTACGTGAAGAACTTGCCAATAACCCAGTGTTTGCTGGTCAATGTTTAACTCTTCTACAAGATGGTGTTCCGGCACATTACGCTTTAATTGTTCGCGAATTTCTCGATGAATTTTTCCCCGGATGGATTGGAAGATGAGGTCAAGTCGAATGGCCTCCGAGATCTCCGGACGTAACCCCACTAGATTTCGCTGTGTGGGGTATTTTAAAGGATAAGGTATTCCATCATCAGTTGCCGGATATTGAGACCATGAAAAATGTTATAACCGAAGAAGTCGCCAAACTCAATGACGACAAACAATTACTTCGGCGCATTTGTAACGCGGTTAAAAAGCGATGTCTGAGATGCATTGAAGAAGGTGGAGGACACTTCGAACATAAGCTGTGATCCCAAAGAGTCAGTTTTTGTTCAAACATATTTGTATTATTTTTATTATAGAAGAATAAATTTTGTATTTGTACTACACAATTTCATTTCTTTTTTTTCATTCGGTTGCGCGACTTTTGGGCCACACTGTATAATGCATAATTTTTTTTATAATAGAAATTTAACATGGTATTTATTATTATTTTTACTAAAATTTACTTAAGAAAATATGAATATAAAATATGAAAAATCACTGATATATATTGTATTACACCCGAGAAATGCTATTTTGTAATTAACACTAAATATAAAAGACCATATCATTTTATAACGGTCACGAAAACTGGGGACTTAAGATAATTATCTTACACATAAATTATATAACTTATGTGTAAGTTCACTCAGTTGATTAAGAACATACATATCCTTTACTGCCTTATATCAATATAAGACATGAAAATTATAAGTAGCCAAAGAGAAAAAAATAAGCGAACAGTATATGTACTGATGCATATATACATCACGTAGAATTAAACCTGAACATATACTAAAGATAATGCATGCTTTCAGCAGTTATTTCTCAAAGAAAATTGTGTCACGTACTGCAATAATATAGAAAACATACTTACCATGTATTTCTACAGTGTGTGTAATTTCTCTTGGTTCCAAAGTTCCGATTTGACAAACGTAATCTCCTGCATCTTGTGGTCCGACCTCCTTGATCTCCAAACTATAGTCATTTACAAGACTTATCCTTGGATCAGGGGATACCTTCACGTTACCCGCTGAAAGAACTGCGATACCCTTTTTCCACGCTAGTACGTAATGACCTGCAATATCAAGAATGTTATCACAAACAAAACAAAAAAAAAGAAATCGAATCGGAAGGATGTCCCATAGAGAGAAGGGGAAAAATATAACCGAAACGCTTCGGTATCGATTAATATATAAAATATAAGTAATAGAGGCAAGATTTGCAGTAAAATAAAAATACTGTGGATTTGATCGTTTCATAGATGAGATATAATAACGCAAATTCATTATAATTTACAATAAAATGTAAAATTAGTTAAATAGTTCATCAAATATAATTAAAACATTCAGATCAATTTACATATCTCAGGAATTTTTATTATTTTTCTAAATTATATTTTTAGGTATGTACGAGTATACCCAGAAAAAGAAAACTAATGGTTACTTGACTAGTTTGTGGAATGATTTGGGTTGGGTTGCTTTCTCTGAAGAGTCTGGTGAATCTTAATTTGAAGGGATAAAGAATGCAATAAGAAAAAGCGTTAATGAAAAAAATGTGGTGCCTTTTAACATGCATACACTCATACCGGCGCTTGAACAATTTATAAATGACAAGAGAGAAAAAGTTTGTGTAACTTATGTCTGTGCCCTTTCATATTCTATTTTCGGAGGTCTAAAGATGGCAATAGTTAAATGACATCCCACCGTAATTGATTTTCTTTATATGTTTAGAGAGCGCACATTATTGTGAAGAAGAAAAATACTTCTAATGAAAATCGGCGTCAGGAAATCGATTTTTACCATGTCATAATAGTAATTTGCGTTTCAGTAGTCTGATCTACAAAGGAATCTAACAGAATTGTTATGCAGCTCTTTCGAAACCACCACTTGTTGACGACGTTATTTTAATTTTTTTTATAAACAAGGAATTTTACACAATTTATCTACTAGTAGTACATCAATTTATCATTTATCTACCTAAATAACACGTTTCATAAAGTTATCTTGTTTAACTGAAAGTGAAAAGTTTTTGTAAAGCTCAACCTTATATCTTGTCTTTTATCACCTGACAAGGTTTTTAAAATTCGCCGAGCACTGGCTTTGTGGAAATTAAGTTTTTCGGGAATATCGACTTTGTTGGAATAAAATTATCAACTCTACGAATATTATATTGTTGGACCAAGCATCACGGAGAAAATGAATCGATGAACGATTTTTGTCACTTGAGTAATGACATTTTTAAAGGGCATTCTTCTCATGTGCAGACTTTATGACATGTAGTCTGCAATAAATATCGCAAGTGCTTTCACTTCAGTACACACGATCTGATAGTGATTTGGTGCATTTCCAAACAGGGTACATAACCGAAAACATATTTGACGAAATTGGATTTTGTACCAAACTAAACAAATTGCTCTCAACTATATTGATATATAACAAGTGTTCATTTGAAAAGTCAATCTAGTAGCATGTGATTTCAAGATCAATGCACTTTAAAATCCTCCGTTCAAAATTTCTGATGATATTCTGCAACATTACTGAATTGTTATTAATTTCCATGCATTTCTGTTCGATTCTCTGTAGCATATCATTCAAATTCAATATAGGTGTTCGAAATATGTTATTTTTTAGATAAGGCCACAAAAAGAAGTCGCAAGGTGTTAAATCGCATGAACGTGTAGGCCAGGCAATTTCAGTATTTCGACTAATTATACGCTCATCAAAAAATTCTCTTAAATAATTTAAGTATTCTGCAGTACAGTGACAAGGTGCTCCGTCTTGTTGTAAATATGCATTTTGTAGTTCATCATCATGCAACTGATTGACAAATGGTTGTAAAATTTCCGTACGGTACCTTTGAGGAGTTAACGTTACCTGAAAAAATATTGGTCTAATGATTCGCCTTTGGCTTATCGCTGCCCAAACACCGATTTTCTCTGGATGTAGCGATTCTTCAATAATTACATGTGGATTTTCACTACTCCAAATTCTTGTATTTTGTGAATTTAGGTATCCCGTTTTATAAAACCATGCTTCATCACTAAAGATGATTCTTTGCGAAAGTTCTCCATTATTGTTCATATTTACAAACCAATTACAAAACTGTAGTCTACGTGGGTAATCAATTTCTAACAATTCTTGTACTGCTGTGACACGGTATGGATAAAGTTGCATATATTTTTTCAATAACTTGTGAGTTGTTCCAACAGAAAGGTTTATTTGTTGACTCAAATGTCGAACAGATGTTTGTGGTTCATTTTCCATTATTTCTTCAACACGATTGACAACTTGAGGTGTACGTTTCTTAACTGCTCCGCTGCCTGATTTTCTTAAGAGACTACCAGTTTCAGAAAAAAGTTTTAAAGTTCTATCCAAAGTATTCTTAAATTGTATATAATCTATTACAAAATGTGGACACTCAACTTGAAATTCTACCATGCAATCTTGAACTGAATAAACCAATGAACCATCAATTTTATTACCACTTCGAAAATAAGCCTGGACTAAAAAAATTTTTATGTTCTAAAGTGAAAGCCATTTTAAAACTGAGAAGCAATTTATTTAAACCAGAATCGACGCACGATTATTTTATGCACTTACTGATATTTGTGTTTGACATTATCAAATGTCATTTGGATTTACGTTTACGGAACAACAAACACATACTAATATATATGCGTGTTATTCTATCAAAATTTCAAAGTAACATAGATTGACTTTTCAAATGAACACACGTTATATATATTGATTATTTCACAGTAAATTTTGATATAATATGCTCCAAATTGACAATAATAATTACAATAGTACGACAATGGCATTTTAATAAGGCTAAATGTTTTCTTCATTTGTTACCGACAAATAACACTGGACAAAAAATTTTCATTTTTTTATTTTTTCTCTAGAAACTATATATAATTTTCGTTTCTTTTATAGTTTTAACAACAGTAATAATATCAAATTTATTCTGGCACGTCAGGTTTTGGAAGAAAAAAATATTGAAGAGAAAATTAAATTATATTAATTACGTATGTAGATATATGGAGCTGTATGGTATCGTCATGTTTAAAATGTTTTTCTTTTTACTTTTATTTTATACTATTCCTTGGCAGTTTCTGATATCAGTGTCCAACAATAATTGGCAAGCATTTCACTGTTCCACTTGCACTTTTTTCAACAACAGAAATATCTTGATGAAACCTTTGCCCGTGTTCATCACTCACGTCGCCGAGGTTTAAGAGAAAGAAATGTTGATGCGAGTGCAAAAATATATTTTAAGGCTCGAATTTATGATAACTTCTAAGAAGTTCATTAACAAGTGCTACATAATTGTCAGATTTTCGGTTTCCTAGAAAATTGTGGATCACATTTTTAAAAGCATTACACGCAACACACTCCAAGTCACTTAAGGTTTCTTCAAATTTTTTATCTTGTTGTAGAAGCTAAATTTGAGTTCCTATAAAAATTCCCTCTTTAAGTTTTGCATCTGAGGTTTTGGGAAACTTTTGTTTGGGGCATTGGAACCAATGGCCATCTTTATCCATTGCTGTCACTAAATTTTTAATCCAACCTAATTTGATGTGTAATGGCGGTAGAAGTATTTTATCAGGTTTAAATAGTGATTTGAAATGAAGTATATATTTCTTTTCCAGGAATATATTGAGACCTGACTGCCCAGTAGGGGAATTTCTCGATCGACTGTCCCACTGACACAAAAAACAGCAATTCTTTGTAGACCCTAGTTGTAAGTCGAGTAGAATTGCTACAACTTCGTGGTTTGCGCTGATATACCACTTGTACATTTGCTAATTAATTTTGTCTAGAAGAAAAGTCATATTTTCACTTGTTTCTTTTAAGTGGATTGCGAGGATAGCGGGGATGGATGGATAAACGTTTCCTCTGTGAAGAAGGACAGCTTTTAAACTCAACTTCAAGGCATCTATAAAAAGACGTCATTCTTCGGAATGGTGTTGGTGCCCTAATGCCAACATCAAATCGTCGACATTATTGCAGTATGAAAGACCCTCGTCAGTTGAAAAATACTGTGATAGTTCTTTCTGATGATTATGATACAGAAATATGTGTACCTCGAGTTAACAGTTCTATTCTTGGAGTTTAGATCCTAGTATTTATGCTTTAGTTTTTGACAAATTCAGGTCTCGAATAAGATTTATTAGGCGTAGTCCGTCCTCTTTAGATGACAAATATTCACCACCTCTGGTTGATAACTTGACACTTGCTTCTTTTGATTCTGTAACATCATATTCTTCACTCAGAACACTTATGGGTCTTGGTACTGACAAAGGTTACAAATGAGGTACTGGACGAGTAGCAGAGTGTTCTTAACTAATATTTTTCTTATGGAAAACCCGAAAGTTTTCCTGCAGCAAAAGTAGTAGCCAGTCGAATGGTCCGTTTGTTCACGCCAAATCATAGGTCTTGCAAATGGAATAGCGCTTTTCTTACTCTTACTGTTTGACCAGCCCCTCAGAGTAACAGCACAACGTGCACAACAAATGCTGGGAGCTCATGGTTTGTCTTGATGTTTAACGGTTAAGCCAAAATAGTGTAAACATAACTTTTCTGTTAAAGGTGTAATATTCCGTTTATGCTGGCGGGTAGTGAATTCTCTACATACGTAAATAAAACTGTTAGAATTATTTATACACTTCGTGATATTATGAAATAAACAGACATTCAGCTATTACAAACCGACTTACATTGAATCGAAAGAGCTTTGTGTAGCTCTTTATATACCCACCTAGCGATATTTGCCAATTTTGAATTTTATTGGATCGAGGCGTGGTTTAAGTGCTCTATCGTAGGAAACATGCAAGGACATGTTCAGGCATGTCAACTCAATGCTCGACAGAACAATATTTTTAGTAGTATCTTTCTTACATAAAAGTAATTTTGTTGCATTCCACTGTTGTACAGGACACAAGATACAATTGTTGTTTTGTTTCAAAGACTAGATTTTGAAGCATTATGCTTCTTTGCAGCAAATCCCATACATGTTCTATAGGATTTAGATTAGGTGATTGCGTTGGCCATGGCAAAACATTAATTTTATGGTTTTAAAGAAATGCAGGAATGACACCTGCAGTATGCGGACGCGCATTGTCGTGCATGTGTTGAAAATTTTCACCAATTCTTGCAGCATATGTAGCACAACATTTTCAAGGATAATATCTCGATAGTCAATGGCGTTTAAATACCGATCTAAGAGAATGAGGTCAGTTCTTCGACAAAGAGATATTCAAAACCCATACCATTACACTACCTTCTTGGAAACTGAACACTTTGCGATGTAGCTAATCGTTCTGCATTCCAGGGACGTCTCCACATTTTCGTTGTTCTTGTATATGGCCGCAAACTAAATCGGTATTCGTCAGAAAACAAAACAGATACCCAGTTTTGTTGATCCCAATTTAAATGTTGCTGCTCCCATGCTAATCTTCTTCCGCGATTTCCTCTCGACAAGCAGGAACTCTCAGATGACGACGGGCATTAAGGCCATCTGTATGGAGTCTATTCCTCACTGTTTGATCGCTTATTAACACATAATGAGTGTTGTAAAATCGAATCACTAATTCTGTCGCCGTAATATTGCGGTTTCTAAATGCACAATGTCTCAAGTATTTGTCATCAATTGGTCAAGTTTCTCTTTTGCGTCCTGTATGACGTTCAAGCACATCATTGGTTTGCTGTTATCTCAACCATAAACGATTGACGACACTTTTTGACGTGTTGAGAGCTTCTGCAGCGGCCCTTTGAGTTAAATCACTTTCAAGCATTCCAATAGCTTTTAATTGCGTATCACGATCTAAATGATGTCTCTCCATCTCCAATTAATGCTAAGGAAACTAGAAAAGAAAATTTGTCGCAAAATATATACAAAAATCTCAGGATGACAAGTCGACAAATCTTACATTTTTTAAATTTCCATTAATTTTTCAGTTAATAAAACTTTATTGTCACTTAAACTGTCAAAACATCAGCAGCAAACTCTATTGCCGCTTAAAATGACATTACAAATCATTTGTTTTAACGAGTCATCGAAAAAATTCATAATTGGAGTAGACTTTGAAATTGGGTTGGTACTTTAGCCACTTCCACATAATGACACATTACTTGATGCTTGACAGTTTCATTTGGTTTCATTGTAAAAAAAAGGTTATGGCATTGAAATAATACTACAACAAAAGGAAAACAAATAATTTATTTAATATCGAAATCATAATCAAAATTTACATATAGCTACAGAAGTTGTTGAAAATGTTGTCCATTTACATCTAAACACAAACCAACTCTTTTCCGCAATCCAGCAAAAACTTTATGCAGCATTTGCGGTGAGTTGTTGATCTCTTCACACTTTTCTGTTATGCGAATTCTCAGTTGTTCCAGATTATGAATTGGCGTTGAATAAATCGAATTTTTGATATATGGCCATACGAAAAAATCACATATGTTTAAATCGCAAGACCTAGTTGGATATGGGATTTCAGTGTTCCTGCTTATTATTCTGTTATCAAAAAATTCTCTGAGATATTGAAGTGTTTCTCTGGTAGTATGTGCTGTTGCACCATCTTGTTGGAAATACCCATTTTGTAATTCCTCATCATCCAGTTGATTTATGAACGAGCCGAGTATCTCATTGCGATATCGTGCAGCAGTAAGTGTACCTTCAAAAAAAATGGGACCCACCAATCTTCCTTGACATATTCCAACCCAAACATTAACTTTTTGGGGATGCAATGTTTTTTCAACAAAAAAATGAGGATTTTCGGAGGTCCCACATCTCATATTCTGTGAATTAACAAATACAGAAAGATAAAACCAGGCCTCATCCGTGAAAAAAACTGTGTTAAGGATATCCTGATTGTGTAGATTATTTTGAAACCATTGACAAAATTCCACTCGTCTTAAATAATGCACTGGATAAAGTTCATGAAAACATTGCAGCTTGTATGGATGACAATGTAAGACTTTTTTAAGAATGAATTGGCACGTACCATAAGATAAATTTGTTTGTTGGGTCACTACTGAAATGGATGTTTTTGGATTTTCATCAATAATATGCTGAAGGGTTTCAATATTATCAGCTGTACGTTTAGATGGCCGTCCACTTCCCGTTTTTCGACCGACGCTACCAGTCTCTCGGAATAACTTTACACAATTTGTCAAAGCATTGTAAAAATCATTGTAGTCAAACATTAATTCAGGATGTTCTTCACTAAAATCAGCCATGCATTCCGTAATTGAATACTGCCACTCGCCATTTACTTTCACACCTGTACGCAAGTAACATTCGATAATTTTTGCTTTTTGTTCTATGTTGAATACCATTTTTTAAATAAATTTAATTTTCTTAATAAGAGTTTTGAAAAATTTGACACAAACTTATAGTTTCAATGTCAAATAATAAATATCATTATGTGGAAGTGGATAAAGTACCAACCCAATTTCACAGTCTACTCCAATTATGAATTTTTTCGATGGCTCGTTATATGGCTCGCATAATACTAGTAAATAAATGTTTGTCCCTTAGATTATTTTGATGTGTATAGTTTGCAGCTATAGATTCTTTTAATTTAATATATAAATTATTCGAATTATCGAATTGTCCGTTTCTATGGTGTTAGTTTTATTGTTATTTAAGTTCTTAATTCCAAAAACGCACAATTAACGACATCGTTTGCGGAATTTTTAGGTTAGTAGGAGAGTCGAATGTATTGTAACGTCGGCATAATGGTCAAGAATAATAAATAATTCATTAGAATAAATACTGAATAAAGTAACCCCAGAACAATTACTTGCGGTACATATTGAGACACACTCAAATAAAATGAACCAATTATCTTAGAAAAGGATTTAAGTGCCTCGCAAATGGTGTCCCACATATCTTAGTTCTCCAACAAAATATTATAATCCTGAGTAATGTATTTCTTATTCAGGACATAGGGCATTCAAACTATTTTTATCTCTTATAAACAGTATCCAAAGCACTATGTCTGTATCAAAAGTAGGTTTGTTATTTGTAAATCCAAACGCAATAGCACAATTTATTATATCAAATCATCTTCACTCCCATCATATGAACAGATTTTTAAGATTTACTTAGAGGGATTATAAATGTTATAATCTCTCTATGTACAAGTATAAATTTAGATAGTTTGAGGATATTAGATGAAAACGATCTTGCATGAATTGACTACTTACATAAATTATATATTCGTAAATACATATTTGAAAGTAAAATACTGCTTTGCTAGAGCTTAGAACTGAAACGGCTTCAATGAAATATGCAATTTATGAAAATATCAATTCTTATAGTCATTTGCTTTCTGAAACGTTGTACCACTCATAAATTTGTGTCTAGCTTAAAGCATCGACACCAAACGCTTGCTTAAGTATTTTCAGAGCTTCCACTGCCGCTTTATTAAGTTTGAAGTAGAATTTGATACATGTTATTTGTTCTTTCACATCAGACATTGTAGTATCGCAGAATAACTAAAACACAACTCAAAATATAAATACAAAAACTATTTGTCATTACTTAGTAAAGTATCGCTTTACATACTTAGTATAGACGTACTTACTTAGACGTAGCTTACTTAATATAGCTGACTTAGTATAGAAGTAGTTCACATTCTCTAACACTATAGAGCTGTACTACCATACCTTCGTGCGTCCCATTTAAATTCCGTGAATATCTGGGTAGCACCTCGTATAATAACTAAAACAGCGTTATATAGGCAGGTTGTTTGGGCGGCGAGCGAAACTGGTACGGATGTCTCCGTCACTCTACATATTCGCCGTTGCGATTTCAAAACCGCATACATCAGGAGACATATGCAAGATATACAATAAATACCGCAGTTGTAATAAGAAATATATTTTGGGTTATTATTGTCGCTGTGCTTCGCTCGTCGCTCATGTATGTATATATTAAAAATCCCCGCGTTAGTAATAACATTTTAATATTTTCTTGTATTATACCCTAATCATATCTTATTTCATCATTATCCAACATTAATTCTCGTACAAAATTACTGATATTTATGATTTTCGCATATAGTTTAATATCTAGTTTATCTCGAAAGCATATTGTAAATAAACAAATTCTTTGAAATCCTCGTACATGTGCACCTTGACACCAATTACCCTTTTATTCTAATGTTTATTAAACCATTGGAATATATTTTTCTTTTAAACCATATCACATTTTGCACTGATTTAATTTTGGCAACTTTATTTTTAGTATTGATTTCAATGGATCATCCTTTTTTGCCACATTGTAATTTTTCTTCGTCTATTTATAATTAAACAAAAGTAAAATAAACTAATAGAAGACTTCTTGTTTTTAATTGGGGACAATGATTTTTTATAAAACATCAAAGCTTGTGATTGAAGCCAGGCATAAAGTTGATTCTGAGCAGGAGTAAATGTCAGATATGTTCTCAGTAATAATCTATAATAAATCTATCGTAATATTATTAGGTTATTTGAGGGCGACCGATAAACTTTTTGGTTAAATAGTAGTTAATTATAGCTTATGAACGCAAATTCAAGTTCTACTCTATGCATAATTGTGAATAGAGGTCAGTATTTTATTGCTCGAGACAGTTCTATTATACGGCTATAACTATAGAGGACATATTGCAAATGTTTAAACGATGCATATTCTCATTTGGCATGTAGGCTTCTGCGGACGTAATCCATGATTGCCTCTGGTATTCCGGGCTGGAATCGCATCCTTAGTAGTACTGCTTCTTTCATGGCCGACATTTTGTGCACTCTTGCAAGGGACAACTTCAGGGCTGTTACTACTGTTGCTGAAAGTCTATTAGTTTGGGATATGGTTATATAGGAGCTGCTTTAAGTCACTGGAACGTCACAGTATGTTTGAGTTTTTGAAATAGAAAGGCTTGTTAGGTATTGTGCAAAGGATGTCCATCATCACGACTAATAATTATTGGTATGCTTTAGAATTTCTATTGATTCACGTATTTTACGGTTATAATTGTGGGATAGAATCTGGGCAGATTGAAATTTGGTGTCCAGTTTCTATCGTATGTTCAGCAAGCGTAGACCCGGTTACGCGCAGCGTCTTAATGCAACGCTCGTGTTCAGCAATACAAGTGCTTACCGAACTCTTAATTCCGCTAATGTATATATTGAAGCGAGCATGAAATTATGTAAACACCAGGAATTTCTAGACGGTTGCGATCCTTAACAGAATGTTTGTGCTGCTGCAAATTCTTTTCGATTTGGGTTTTACAAGCTTCTCGAATAAAGTTTTTTGGCCCTTGTTCTAAATGCTTAATCGAAGTTTCGATACTTGCAATCACCTGTTCCATAGGAATCTGACGGCTTGGCAAACAGTATTTTAACCCTTTGTTTAACAAGTCTATTTCTAAATCACTAAAATTCTCGGATGATTGATTGATCACTAGTGTTTCTTTATAGGAATTCTATTAGTATCCTTTTTAGGTGGACATAACTTTCTGAATTTCTTATTAAGTTTTAAACATTTCTTTTTCAATTTATGGTCTTTAATTTCTGTAATTTTCCTATAAAAGTTACACCAATCTTCGAATTCATTATTGTTCATGCTTTTAGTTAATTTTAAATGTAAATTGTATAGTTCTAATTCTAATTTACTACGTTTATTGTACAGATATTAGGATATTAGGATATTAGGATATTAGGGTATTAGGATATGTTTCCGTTAATCTCTACCTGTTTTTAACCCTTTGTTTAACAAGTCTATTTCTAAATCACTAAAATTCTCGGATGAATGATTGATCACTAGTGTTTCTTTTATAGGAATTCTATTAGTATCCTTTTTAGGTGGACATAACTTTCTGAATTTCTTATTAAGTTTTAAACATTTCTTTTTCAATTTATGGTCTTTAATTTCTGTAATTTTCCTATAAAAGTTACACCAATCTTCGAATTCATTATTGTTCATGCTTTTAGTTAATTTTAAATGTAAATTATATAGTTCTAATTCTAATTTACTACGTTTATTGTACAGATATTAGGATATTAGTATATTAGGATATTAGGATATTAGGATATGTTTCCGTTAATCTCTGCCTGTTTTTAACATATATGCAGCACTGTCACTGACAAATAAAAGCATATTTTCTTTGTACCTATCGTCCGAATAAAGCATTTGGTACATATTCTTGTAAATGGTTTTAGCTAATGTTTCCGCATCAACTGTATTTATAAACTTTGTTGCTATTACATATGCGTTATATGGAATAGTTGGATATAGTACACCAGCTACAACATTTACCACACAGCGTCCTAATATATCGACAGTTTAGTCGGCACCTATCCATAGGTACTGATTTTAAAGATGGCTTCTAATGCGTTCTAGTGCTTTCGTGTAGCACTTAGAAACATAAATTTGCGTAAGGTGAATTAATCAGGAACATTTCGACCAGTATATTTTTGGAGAAATGTTTTGAAGGTGGGATTGTTAAGTTTATTTAATGGAATATTTGCCACCATTAAAGTTTCACAAAGTTCTTCGTTAAAATTGTCCGATTCTAACGGGCCTACTATGTGTGTATGTGTTTTTGTTGCTAAGTGACGTTTTACGTGCGATTTCTTGGAATTTTTTAACGACATTTTACAGGCTTTGCAATAAATTTCGGAATCACTGGCAATGGACATACAATCAGTATGACCCTTACGAACTCGCTATTGTTTGACGATGCCATTCTCAACGTTGTTCCATATCATATCTGAAAAAGTAACTTAAACAATGTTTTAAACCTAGATAAATGAAAATTAAAAATGTATGTGTAAGTTGTTGAAACTTAGTGAAATTCACTATGTATTTAACAGTTAAAATAAAGAAAGAAAGAGAGTAACTCACAGTAGTTTATTTATCTTACAAAATATAAACTCACGCTATCTACGCCTATGAAGAAAGGAATTTTACTGTAAAATTGAAGTTAGTGCGTCGTAATTCAACGACAAAACATAAATATGCGGTTAGTGCTATTCAATAACTGTGTATTCTACTTAGCGACATTGTACACTATTTATATGCGATGCGTCCGGTCTCTAATTATAAGGTGTTTTGTAAGGGTTATCAGGCAAAATTTATTTTGCTGATATGATAGAAACCTGAAAGACCAGTATCATACACCATTAGTAAAAATTGTGTTCCAGAATTTATAAGAGGTAGACTAATTTCTGTGATTACTCCGGAAAATATTGATTCATGATGTGATTGTAGAGTATCGACAGATTTCGATCAAGTGTATTGAAGAAGTATTGTGTAGATTTCCTATGAATCTGTGTTGCACATCATCCATCACGTCTTATTTATGCTTTTAGCGAAATGGATTCTGAGATGTTTGAATTCGATTGCCACGTTCAATTCAAGAAAACCTGCCGCCGTTTCGAAGAAGATTCTTCAAATTTTATGAATTGAATTCTTACTATGGTCAGGGTCCACTACCGCGATCCAGAGACTAAAGAGAAGGGATGTAAGGACTTCGGTTCTCCAGAACTCGAAAAATTCGTGTTTAAAAATTGCCCTGCGAGATTCTTGCCTTAGTTTTCTACAGGAGCATATTGTATTGTGTTGTTGCAGAAAATTGTGGAAAGATGCCGCGGAAAACTTGCCATAGGTGTGCTCTATTTGCAAGAAAACGCCCCTGCAACAATTGATGAAAATAGTTTTTAATCATTGACCACTCGCACTATTGTCCATCAGACTATTATTTCTACGCCTAAAGCTCAAGAAACATTTGAAAGGTAAAAGGTTTTCGACAAATGATGAAGTCGTATGTACCGTTTGTTATGTGCTCGTAGCTACGTCCTCGTTTTGGTTGTGAATTAGCGTCTTCTTTTATTTTATTCCGTTATGTTTATTTTGAATCAAACTGTAGTACATTCGCTTGCGTGTGTATATCTTCACCTACAATAAATACGTATTAGTTTTTCTTCGTGGTCTTCCTCCCCTTTCGATTCTCGAGTGGCGATAACTTCTAGACGGAAGAGACTGAAATCGCTATCAATAGAGAGAAGGTCGAGAATGGTTGTCATTCGTAATTGTTTTGTAACGGCTTATTGAAGGGTTTTATTGCTTTAAGTATTCTGTTTTTTTTGGCTGCCCTCTCGTTTGAGCGAGGTTATAATTAAGTCGCTATAATTTTAATTGTATCTACAATTACCCGACAGGGGATTTCTTTATGACGAGTAGAGCCGATTGTATCTTCCTCAACGATATACTATATTGCGTTGTTAACCATCAGACATTATCCTGGTTTATTTTCTCTACCTACGCAAACGTCGTTCACAGGAACGAAACCCATGACGCTCACGAACATCCCCGCTTGCTGAAAAGAGACGGCCACACAGCTAAGACTTTAAAAATATTTCTTTATTAATTTAAACTGTAATGTTGTGCAATTAGTTTTCTTTGTTGAAATTTTTTGGATTCAATTTTCCTTTGTTAGTTATTTAACTTAGTAATTGCGTCATTACAGACAACATTTTCAATTTTTATTTAGTTAATTCAATTGCCTTTCCAACTAGTATATCTCATTTAATATTGCTATACTTTTTTTTGTTTGTTAAATTTATTTCGACAGAGTTTTATTTAAATTACACATCTGTTCCTAACGGGGACAAAACTTATTTTTGTTTCTAAAATATCAAGATAGTTGTTTTTTTTTGCTGCGTTTTCTTTAGCGTAGAAAACGTGTGTATTATTTTGTGTTTATTAAACACGTTAGAATACACTTCTTTTCTAGATTTGTAAATCTGTACATTAAAATTTTAGTATTGCATATTCCTTCATTTTAATTTTAAGCTTTCATTAATAATTTTTTTTTCCTCTAATTATATCTAACCGTTAACTCTAATTGATTATATCCTCAGGCCGCAACTTTGCGAATTTGCACAAATTTATTACTTATCAATATTTGCATGTAACAAAATCCCTCTATATGTACCGAGTCTGTTCAAAAGATTGGACTTTCCAATTTTGGTTTTAAATTATCTGTGAACCAACAGAATATGTATTTTGCCGGGGTGTGAACTATCTCTGCACAAACGGTCTGTTAACATACTTAATTTGTCTTTTTTTTTGTAACTAGCAAATTTAACTCTTTTTTTTATTATTTTATTATTATTTAGTTGGTGTCGTAAATAAAGTCTGATTACATCTGGCTGAAATCCACCTTTTTCTTTCCTTCTTTTTTTTTTATGTTTCGGACGGCCTGGTTGCGTCCCCTACCCACTGCGCTTCTTGCCTACTTTTGATGATCACCATTTCCGAATTTTGCGACGTCTAGTCTAGTGGTTCTAAATTCGGTGGCGCCCTATACCACCTTAATTCGTGTCCTGAAGTACCTTTGGGTCTCCCACCCTTGGGCTGAGAACCATTTTTTGAGAGCCTATTTAGTATACCTATCACCGCGTTGTTGAGCTGTAAATTCGACTCAAAATTTTCGACCTCTCAATTCTTTTTTGACTTTAGGAAACTAATGGAAGTCACATGGACCAAGGTCAGGTGAGTAGGGAGAATGAACCATAATTTCCAACCCAAATTCTTCACGCGTTTTCACAGTTTTCGCCTTCTGCGGTCTTGGGTTCCAATTGCATACTTTGAGATTTTAATTCAGACTCGTAACGATAAAACCAAATCTTGTCACATGTAGCCATATTGTTTAAGCACTGGTTTATATTGCAGTTGTCTTTTCCAATTCTTCAAGTGTTCATGGTCAAATCGCTGCTCCGTGGGCCGGACCATTGTCGTAATGCTGGATCCAACAATGTCGTGAAAAAGCGGCCGTTTTTTCTTAAATTTTGCCATTAGGGTTCGTCGTTGTATATTAGAATAGTATTCTCTAGTTATTGTATGTGATGTAGATACAATGTGATCATAAATAACGCCCTATTTATAAAAAAAATAGGTGCATCACTTTACCGACGTTTTCACAGTTTTCGCCTTCTGCTGTCTTGGGCTCCATTTGTGCTTCCATTGTATACTTTGAGACTTTAATTCAGACTCGTAATGATAAAACCAATTCTTGTCACATGTAGCCATATTGTTTAAACACTGTTTTATATTGCAGTTGTCTTTTCCACTTCCGATAAATTGTCACTCGACTGGCTTTTTATTCATCGGTCACCACTTTTGCGCGACCTTTCGGTAACTTAAATCTTCATGAATACTTTTTGAATGGAATCATAAGACCAAATCAACAATGTCAAAAATTCGATGTAGGCCAATCCGACTTCATCCAAAACGATCATTTTGGATGAAGTCGTTAATTTCTGCAATTTTTGAATCAATCCGTGCAGTTGGTGGTCGCCCACGTCGAGATTCAGCGCCTCCACTGATTCACAACCGTCTTTGCATTTCTTATACCACTCAAACACTTTACATGTGATGTACCTACTCGTGATAAACTATCATCTGGGTATGCAGTTTTAATCATTTCGAAAGTTCATTGGCGGTTTATCCAACCATACACCAAATTTTATCGCATATCTATCCTCCACTCTCATTTTTTCGATGGGTACGTCAAACAATGACATTTACGTAATTAATTTATAATAAACGTCATAAGGTAAATCAATGCTTACTTGAGGATAAGTACATTAGAGATAAGGATTTCATGTTCTGTTCTTTGTGTTATAAAATTCAATTTGTGAAAAAAGTTATATTTTGTATACCCCCGTACATGTACATATGACGGCGGATTGATATATAAGGTCTCCAACTCTATTAAATAAGAATAAAAAAATAATGAAACCAATTTCAAAATGATGTAAATTTATTGTACCAACAATATACATAATTATTTTTCCACATAATCACCATTTAGTGCAACTCATTTATTTCTTCATTCCGTCCATGAAAAAACTTTCTTTTACTGTTGTTCCAATTCCGAATTTCAGTGTCTGATGAAAAATATTCACTTTTCAATACCACCTTTAACTTTTGGGAACAATCAGAAATCTGAAGGTACCAAATCAGGGCTGTACGGAGGGTGTCAAACAACCGTGTATTTCAGACTCTTACGATCGTAAAGTTTTGTAGTATCTTATTGAATTAATTGTTAATCCCTCGGCGGATATTCGATATGAATAACCGGCCTTTACATCCCAGAAAATGGTGGATATGACTTTCGGGGCTGATGAAACTCTTGAATTTTAGACCACATGGAGGATCAGATTGAGGATAGTTCATTGACTGCCACTTGCGTTCGTGGTCATAATTCTCAAGATTCCAGCGGAATCTTCAGCCTCAAAAATGATGTCACGGATCGTTGCTTTGTGCGCATCTCAGAAATCAAATTCGTGCTAGATGGCACTGTTACTCAACGATGATTCACAGGAAAATGAAACTTTGCATTCTAAGATGAAATACTCGAAATTACCAATCAATGGCTTTTTTGGAGACCTTATATATCAATCCACCCTCACGCTTCTGGATTGTCTGATCTTTATTTTTATTTTGATCTTTGTTTCAATAATTACGCGCATTAGTTATTGCTTGTTGTTCGATAGCCACTTTGGTTTCTTTCTAATTTTTTGGTTAAGACATAATAAATTAAGAGACTCTTTGCCGCATTAGTTTTTGATTAATACATTGTATATAGGAATATTTAGCTGCACTTCATATATAAATTAATTATTTGTGTAGTGCTATAAAAAATAAAACAAAAATTTTATGCAGTATACATTATTTTGACGTAAACAGTTTTTACTTTACATCAGGATTTAAATTTCTAATTTAATTAATTAAGTATCGTTAATGATACTCTTATAGAAACACATTAAACTAGAAGTCAAAATACAGATTATCTGTTGTATTCAAAAACTGAATGTGTCAGCAATAAGAAACCTGAACAACACATAATGATATTTAATTTCTGGATTAAAATATGTATTTGTTGTAGTATTATTAATTTGAAGGAAACTTTCGCCTGTACTTGATACTGGATAGAAGCAATATTGAGCGAGAATAACTTGAAAAGTATATATTATAAAATTTATAGTTTTCTTCTGTCAGTGAATGAGATAATAATCCCACGGTTCGTTCGACCTACTTTATCTGAAATTCTCTAATCGATATGAGAGAGCTTACACGTTGGTTATACTTCTTAAGCAGGTAAGAATATGCTTTTGAAATATTTAATTAAGGAAAGCGATTACCTACATTTATATAGAGTAATTAAATAAGCTCAAGCCACAAAAATGTTCTAAAATTTACAATAAAAACAAATATGAAACTATTATTTAATTACAAGAACTCAAGGAGACGGACCATCCACGACGCAGAAAATTTGAATTGCACCGGAAAAGAATATGAATTTAATGGGTTGATGCATAGTTTGAAACGTTTTCATTGAATTCAAAATTGATTATTTTTTGAACAAACAAAATACATAAATCAAGGGTATATTCCCCTTTATGATTGCTCGCCAACGATCTGGTAATAAATTAAATGGGTTTGTTAATAGGCAAAACTGCAGGATATGGGCTACGGAAAATCCAAGAGTAGTTCAACAGCTAGAATTACACCCACTTAAGTGTACCGTTTGGTGCGGCGTTTTGTCGGAAAGGATAATTGGCCCATATTTTTTTGAAAATGAACACGGTGTCGCCGTTTCCATCACTGGTGTTAGATATCGGACAATGTTGGAAAATTTTTTAAGGCCAGCCGTGGAAAACCACCCGCAAGTATGGTTGCACACTACGAGGGACACAATGGCTCTTTTACGCGACATCTTTTGTGAACGAATTATTTCCCGTACAAGCGATTTTAATTGGCCTCCGCGTTCACCGGATTTAACCGCTTCAGACTGTTTCCTTTGGGGTTATTTGAAAGGAAAAGTCTAGATTAATAAGCATCGAACCATACAGCAATTAAAAAATAATATACGCGACGAAATCAACAACATAACACCTGAAGTTTTGCGAAAGGTTATGGAAAATGTTTTGGAAAGAGCACGAATATGCGAATCAGAAAATGGCCACCACTTGCGAGATATAATTTTTCATAATTAAATTAAAAATGTTGTCCATTAATATACTGTATTTAAAATTAAAAACAAATTAATAAGTATGTCTTAAATAAGAAGTTATAATGAACTCAAACCCCTTCGGTCATTTTGGGCCACCCTGTACTTCTGGAGAAATTTCTCGACAGGCTTGTCGGATTTTCTGACACAGTTCCTGTATGTTTTGAGGTCTAGATGCATACACAGCATTTTTAATAGTGCCTCAAAGAAAAAGTCGATTCGTGTAATGTCAGGTGACCTCGGAGGTCACTCTATTAAGAGGGCTATTACGGCCTATCCATCTAACCATGCTCGCACTATTCTTGCGTTATGAACTGGGGATTCATCTAGCTGAAAGTGTAAATCTCGCCTCATATCCAATGGTAAATCATCAAGCACATCAATTAATTCAGTCTTTAAAAATTTAAAAACCTTTCTGCATTTAGCGTATCAAAAAAGAAAAATGGGCCAATGATTTGTGTATTTAATTAAATTCCGCACCACAGGTTAACTTTCTGCGAATATTGCCTTTTACAATTGATAACCTATTTTGGGTTTTCTGTTGCCCAGCATCTACAATTCTGGGATGAAACAATACCATTTGTAGTGAAGGTAGCTTCATCACTAAATATTATTTTTTTTTTAAATTCTCTGTTATTTAGAAAATTGCCTTGAGCCCATAAGCAATACTCCATTTTTCTATTTAGATCTCCTTCTTCAAGGGCGTGTAAATATTTTGGCTTCTACGGTTTCAATTTGTGACGACGGAGACATCTCCAAATTTTGGAGTAGGAGATATTTAAATGTCTAGTCATATCTCGTAAACTTGCGTGAGGATTATTACTATACGCTGCTAATATTACTGCATCGAAATAGTGTTCTCGATTGTTCAAATCATGTTGACGTGGTTTAGCAACATCTCTAGTAGTGGTGAAAATGTTATTCAAGTATGCAACAGTTCGATGACGGATGGTGGACGTTCAGGATGTCTCGCGTTAAACTCTCTTGCAGCCTCTTGGGTAGAACGTACATTATCACCAACAATTCGAATAATTTCTACTTTTTGGCGCAATACTTAAATGTCTATCGGCTATTGCTCGGCAAAGTTCAATAGTTTCAACTGAAATAAACTATTTAGTGAACTTACGTTTGACATTTGAACTGACAAATTATTTTCTTGCTTCATGGCACTCTTATTATTGCAATAACAAACTATTATCTACTGATAGCATAAAAATGTAGAAGAATCTAAAAATGAAAATTTTTCCGCGAAATTTGGTATTAAGGGTTCTTGAGTGATTTGTAAAAACTTTTCCTAATACATTTTTGCTCTTAATCGCTAGCGTGACTTTACTTGAAACACTAGATATTGACTTTATAAAAACTCTATTCATACAAAAAGGTGCGTTGTCGGGGTCTACACAACTGATAAAAATTTTATATTGATTGCTTTCAAAATAAAAAAGTTATTTAGGTGTCCCCATGAAAAGTGAAACACACTGTATATGTCACGTTCGCTTACTGGAAATCAAAAAAAGAGTAGTAAAACATCAAAAAGTAGTCAAATTACATTTATACATAAAGGAAAAATTATTATTACATAATATATGATAAGAACATTGCATAATAATATGGTAAAAGATTACGATTAACTAATAGCTATATACATATAATTCTATGGATATTACTTACTTAATAACATAATAACTGATTATGTTATTAAGTAACATCCATAGAATTATCTGTATAGTTATTATTAATAACTATTCACTTTCACAATGAGATCTACTTAACTTATTATTGTAGCCATTAATAATTAAGTGCTTTTCTAGATTTTCGACACTAAATTGTTGTCTTCTATCGCTTAAAATATTTCTAAGTATATATTGAAAACGTTCTTTCAACTTCAACTGAAGTGATAGGTGCATATATTAACGATGCAGGGTTCGGGGTCTACATGTAAATTATTATCTTTAACAATTCGACTGTTGAACTTAATTATAATAATAAATAAAATATTTGATTTTTCTGTTAACTTTTGAAAACCATCATTCTTTGTTGTAACACTATAAAATGTATCTAGTATAACTTTAGCAGTTCGACCTGAAACATTTTTCAATAAGTTTTCACTATGTTCTACAATAGAAATTGACTTTAATAAATATATTTGGTCAGTCTCTATTTTATTAATTAATCCACTTAAGAAACCATAATGGGTTTTAATATACGTCAACTGATCTAGAATCTCGCGTTTTCCGAATAAACTTTTGGATTTTATAAAAATCTAATACAACGTTTTAGTTATACGCGTGGCTTCGTCTAACCACGTTCCCCATCGGAAAATTACCGGTTCAGGAGGTAGAGGAACATTCCGCAATTTTTTTTATGTACTTGGACTCATAGAGGTGTTTTATTAAATATTTTTTTACCTTCAAAATTAAAGAATTAACTAAAGGAAACTAATCTCTAATTTCCTCGCAAACTCGATTTATTCCATACGCTAGACAAGTCACGTGGATGAAATTTTTGCAAAAAAATTTAAATTTAGTCATATACGAAAGAAGAATTTTTTCAATCGGCAGAATATCTGGAGCAAAAAAGTCATCAAACTTTCATTAACAAAACGAACAATATCTACGCTACTAATTAAAAGAGATTTTGGCAAAATATTTTGGTTAAGAACACCAACTAATAGATTTGCAATATAGCGAAGACCAACACCCGTCGTTTCATCAAAAATAGGTAAATTATGTTGAAAATGTAAAAAATATTCACTTTATGAACACAAACTAACAATATGAACTAATGCTTAATTTTATGCAAAATATGTAGTTTTTTTACATCATTAATAGAACTATCTCAGTGTAGAATGGATATATCCATAATATTGGGGTGGTATTTCTAATAATAAAAAATACGTTTTTTACATAAAATCCGAACTTTACTTATAATGATGTATGGAGAGATGTGTATATAATTTGATTAAATAATGGAAAATCATCATATGCAGGGCTATAGTTTATTACCTTCATAACATTTTCGACTATTACAGAAATTCAGGCTGCCTAGCAACTTTAGAAAACATCTCGATAAATATTTCTTCTAATGTAAGTATTTGCCTACATTAGACATAATATTGTAAAATTTGCAGTTAAAACTGACACACTTTAATAATCATGTTTAATTTTTAATATTTTGGGCAAATTCTTCTACAAAAAATCTGGTGCGAAATTCAATCCATTTTCATAGTAATAAGCCAGAAAAAAATATGTTGCAGACACATTACGGACAAATTTGAGAAATAGAGAAACCATATTAATGCTGTTAAAATATGGAACAAGGCCTTAGAAACCATAACATTTGAAACTGTTCTACACACTAATAGCGAAATAAAAAATGCTGGGACTGTGATAGAGAAGAAGTAATACCTTTTATTATAAATATAAAGCAAAATTCGGAATCTGAAGATGGTAATAATAGTGACCTAGAATTTATGCAAATTCTGCTATAATGTAAAAACAGACATCCATTTTTTTGAGAAATTTTCATTTAATTAAATTTTAATCGAAAACCAAACTTTCTTAAAAGCATGGTCTTTCCTTACGGGGAAATACACCATAAGTAAAACTATAAAGTAAAAATTTCATGTTTATAACCTGAAATCAGAAGGACATGTTTCTTTTATTATACAGAAAAATAGTTCGAAGTCAAATTTCTAAGTCTATGTTTTAGACCTTAATTACGTAATTTATTGACAATTATAGTTAGTTGTAAGTTTAAAGAAGCAATTTTAAATAATGAAGAATCATCGAAATAGATTGTCTTCAAATATATACATATATAATCATTGTTTTAAGTCTTCAGTATTAAGCAATAATTTAATGATGAAAATACTTCCTTTGATTTTTATTTTTATAGTTCGTTAAATAAAACAGTGAACTTAAAATTAAATTTTATTTTATTTACTTATAGTCACAAAATATATTACTTTATTACTTATTTTCTTTAATGAGAATGTACTTAATTTGCCTTTAGAAAATTTACATAAATATAACCTATAAACTTCATCGTAAATTTTATAAGTCGACACAAGGCTCACATAAATGTACTACAACTATTACGTCCTGCATTTTAATGACCAAAGTTGATTGCTTCGTGCGTTTTTACACAGTAGTGCATTTTAAAGCCGAAAAATTTTATTATAATAATAGGTTAGGAGGTTAAACTGCTAGAATATAATAAAAAATATATTTCGATATTAGACATTGTTTACGATATTTCTATTATTTGTACTCTCTAAATAATAACTTATTCTGCGATTGAAACAAAAGTAAACACTATCGGATGGTATAAAAGGTAGTGTTTACTTTAATTTTCATAGCAATTTTGTTAGTCCTGCCTTATTGTTTTTTTTTTTATTATAGCCCGTTCTCGATGTTGCAAACTCTTTACATTTATTTTTGCATTTTTGTACCTCCGTATTCCATAAATATCTTTATTTTGGTTTTGTTTGTCCGTATTATATTTACAATATTAACATTGATTTTTCCTTTGTTTGGTTTCATCTTTTACCGCAACGGTGCTCGTTGTTTATCTAAATTAAAAGTCGCGCGACAGACTGCACAGCGTGAAACGTATGTTCATTTTATATATATGTATATATATATATATATATATATATATATATATATATATATATAATAACTTCGTGACCTTGGTATGATATGGTAAACCTAATCAGTAGGCGATTAAAGGTCTGTATATTACTTCAAAATATATGTATTTAAAAAACTCTACATGTTTCGGCTGTATACGCCTTTTTCAAGAGAATACAAAATATGAATGCTGAAACATGTAGAGTTTTTTAAATACATATATTTTGAAGTAATATACAGACCTTTAATCGCCTACTGATTAGGTTTACCATATATATATATATATATATATATGGTAGGTTCACTTAGTTGGCGATTTAAGGTCTGGTTTTACTCAAAAATGCATATATTTAAAACAATTTTACATGTTTCGGCAAATGATGCCTTTTTCAAAGAATTTAAAATATAAATGACAGTATATCAATCATACCATACATTTTATTTATAAGTATGACATTAATATACTGTCATTTATATTTTTAATTCTTTGAGAAAGGTATCATTTGCCGAAACACGTAAGATTGTTTTAAATATATGCATTTTTGAGTAAAACCAGACCTTAAATCGCCAACTAATTGAATCTACCATAACATACAAAGGCCACGAAATAATTATCTATATATATATATATATATATATATATATATATATATATATGAAGATAATTATTTCTTGACCTTAGTATGTTATGGTAGATTCAATTAGTTGGCGATTGAAGGTCTGGTTTTACTTCAAAATGTATATATTTAAAATAATCTTATGTGTTTCCGCATATGATGCCTTTTTCAAAGAAATTTGAAACATAAATGACAGTATATTAATGTGATACAATATATCTGTAATTGTCATGTATAAAATTATTCAATGATAAATTCAAGTTGAGTAATAATAAATTATGCCTTGGCATTCTCTAAACAGTTAGACAACAAAAACGGGGAAATGGCAAGCCATGAGTTATTATTATGTCTGCGCCCGTGGAGCGGCTTAAGATGTTAAGCTGTCGGCATTCGCCTTAAACGAGAAGAAAAGCCACGAAAATCTACTCGGACAGCCAGTCAGGGATCTAGACACGGAACTGCCAGCATGATAAGCAAATGTACAGATATTTAAATATATATATATATATATTATCAATACCTTATTTACCGTTAGGTGTTAAGGTTAAATACAAAAATCAAACAATTCCTTAAAGTTACAGTACATTAAATCAGTAAGTGCAGCCTATCAGAATCTATAATCATTATTTTATTCTAATTTCGTTCCGTATATCATCCTTGCCCATTCTTTCTTGTTTATTGCCATTCTTTTCGCCTCTCTCCCTGACATTCCCTTGGCTCTCAATATGTCTTCCACTTGGCTGTCCCACGAATTCCTAGGTCTACCTCTTGGTCTTCTCTGATATCTTCTTGCTTGCCATACTTTTCTTACTGTTCTCTCCTCTCCCATTCTTGTCAAGTGTCCAAACCATCTTAATTGATTTCGTTGTATATCTTCCTTCAGCGCCCTTACTTTAAGTTCCTCCCTTGTTTTGTTATTTCTTACTCTGTCTCTCTTAGTAATTCCCATTATTCCTCTTAAAAACCTCATCTCCATTGCTTGTATTTTGTTTTCCATTCGTTTCGTCAATGTCCAACTTTCGCTTCCGTATGTCAATACGGTCTTAAATATGGTTTTGTAAACTGAGGTCTTAGTTTTCCTTGACACTTCTCTTCTTCTCAGGAACGAATTGTTCAAGGAGTAATAAAGTGCTGATGCTGCATCTAACCTGTCATTCAGTTCTGCCTCCATGGTTCCTGTTTTGTGTATTTTCACCCCTAGGTATTTAAATGTTTCCACTTGTTCTATTTTAGTGTCGTCAAGTTTTATTTGTACTTCATCATCTTTTTTCCCTATTACCATAACTTTGGTTTTCTCTGGGTTTATTTTTAAATTCTTCTTTCGCAACGCCTCTGCCCATATATCTAGATTACGCTGGAGGTTGAGCTCATTTTTTGCATAAATCACCAAATCATCTGCAAATATGCTCTCTGCTATTTCTACCGGTTCCATGTTATAGTATCCCACCTTCATTTTCTTAACTTTCATTTTCGCTTCTTTTGTTACATCATCCATTATTATATTAAATAATACTGGGCTAAGGTTGCCTCCTTGTCTTAATCCCTCCGTCGTTACAAATTCTTCAGATCTTGTGTTCCTGGTTCTAACGTAATTTCTTGTATTCTTATATACAGCTTTAATAGAGTTTATTAATTTTTGCCCGACTCCTCTCCTTCTTAGACTGTTCCAAACTAGTTCCCTTGGCACGCTGTCAAAAGCTTTCTTGAGGTCTATAAAGGCCACATATATATTCTCATTGGTACATTTCTCTATTAATTGTTTCAGTGTGAATATGTGGTCCTGAACTCCTCTCCCCTTTCTAAAACCACTTTGTGAATCTTCTAACTGTCTTTCCACTGTTCTTTCTAGTCTTTTGGTCAGTATCCATTCATAGAGTTTGGCCAGCGTGCAAAGCAAAGTAATACCCCTGTAATTAGCGCAGTCCCGTTTATTCCCTTTCTTGAATATCGGTATCAATATTCCTATCTCCCAGTCCCGTGGTATTTGTTCCTCTCTCCATACTTTGTTTAGTAGCTTTACAATTATTTCCACAGCTTTCGGTCCTAGGTTCATTATCATCTCCGTATATATTCCATCGTGCCCTGCCGCCTTGCCCCTTTTTAATCTTCTCACGGCTTCCGACACTTCTTCTATTGTTATCTCTACGTCTTGTTCATTATTTTCGTTAATATTCTCTTGTTCTTCTTTAGTTCCTATGTCATTGTTCTTTTCTATCGTTAAGAGTTCTTCGAAATACTCCTTCCACCTCTTTATAATGTCCTCATCTTCATCTAGTATTTTCCCTTGTTTATTTTTAATAAGATTCGGCTTATATGTTCTTCCGCGTCGAAGGGTCTTTAGAACTCTATAAAACAACTTTAGGTTTCCGGAATGGTCTCTCTCCATCTTGGCCCCAAATTCTTCCCATGATTCTTGTTTCGCTGATTTTACCATGGTTTTAACTTTATTTCTCTGCTCTTTGTAAATGTCGTATTTTTCATTTGTTTTATTGTTCAGATACTGCATCCATTTCTCTTTCTTAGTTTTTATCTCTGCTTTTATCTCTTCGTTCCACCATCTGGTTTGTTTGATATTTTCTCTAATTTTTGTCATTCCGCAAACTCCCTTGGCTGCTTTAGTTATTAGATCTTTCATAAGAGTCCACAACTCTTCCACGTTTAATTCATTTACAGTTTCTTTTATTTTATCAATCTCTATTTCTACACGTAATTTATATTCCTTTGCCGTCTCTATATCTTTTAACTTGTACATTTTAATTCTTTCTGTACCTAAATTTATCTTTTCGCAGGTTCTGTCTGGGCGTTTTTGTTGTGTTTGTATCTTAATTTTAGTCACCACCAAATAATGGTCTAAGTAAATTTCAGGTCCTCTTTTTACCCTTGTATCTTTTACTTCCTTTCTATGTTTTTTATTTACTAATACGTAGTCAATTATGGACCTTTCATTTCTACTTTTTACTTCTCTTGTAAATTTGTGTATGTCTTTGTGCTCGAAAAAGGTGTTAGTTATCACTAGGTTATTCAGTATGCAAAAATCTATCAGTCTAGATCCATTGTTGTTTTTATAGTTTTCTCCATGTTTTCCAATTGCTTCTCCTGATTCGTCATTCTTTATACCTACTCTTGCATTTAAGTCTCCTATCAATATCACCCTTCCCCTGTCGTTTTCAATTGTTTCCGACATTAAATCCCAGAAATTCTCTTTCTTTTCAGCCACCTCGTCCTCATTGGGTCCATATGCCACTATTATTGTTGTTTTGGTGTTTTTGTCCATATTCATTTCAATTTTTACAATTCTTTCAGATATTTTTGTCCATTTATGCAGGTATTTCACTTTCTCTTTCCTTATTATACATCCTACTCCCTCCTTCGCTCTTTGTTTCCTGTCTACTCCACTGTAGATTAACAAATGCCCTCCTTCCATTTCCAATTCACCATCTCCCTTTCTTTTCGTTTCCGTTATCCCCAGTATATCCAGCCCTGCTTTGTCGAATTCCTCTTCTAGTTCCTTTTCTTTTCCTGTCAGACTCCGAATATTCCATGTACCTATTTTCCAAATTTCTCCGTCTTTAGCCTTCTCCTTGCTTTTTCTCTCATTTCTATTCTTACTTTTATTAAGCTTCAATTCCGGGTTCACTGCCAATTTCGTCGTCAGATGTCCGTCCGCCGTTTCTTTTAGTTTTTTGGGTCCTCCTTTGATAGTTCTAGTAAGTATTTCTCTCTATTCCATTTCCACACTTTCTTATCTATAATCAATTTTCGATATCCGCTTTTCACTGTTTTACCTCTTTTCCTCTCCTCCTCTGCTTTCATTCTAATTAATTTCTGTATGTCTCTATCTTGTTTTGTCATGTCATTATTTATATATATCCTATCGCTCTTAATTTTTGCTAATTTCGTCTTGTTTTTCATTATTTCCATTTTTTCTTCGAAACTCCCTAATTTTACTAGGTACGATTTTGGTCCTATTCTGTGAGTAGCTTTAATCTTTGTCTCTATTTCAAGTTTTTCTTTCATAAAGTTTTTTATCTCATCAATTAACTCATCTTGGCTGTTTGAATTAAGTGCTAGCCCTTGTATTACTATATTTTCTCTTCTTTTCTCTTTCTCTAAATATTCTAATCTGTCGTTCGTTTCGCGTAACTGCTTTTTAATCTCTACATTATCTTTTATTATCATCTTGTTTTCATTCTTTATTGATTCATTTTCTTTCTTTATTTCTCTTATTTCTTCTTTGTATTTACTCTGCTCTGTCTTTATTTGGTTTATGTCTACTGTTAACTGTTGTAGCATATCTAATATCTTATCTATTTTGTCATCCTTTTTTTGTTGTTGTTTTGATGGTGATGGTATTTAAATAACATATGATATATATTTATATAACAGCAAAATATACTATGATTGGTGTTTGGTTGTTAGAATCTTGACAGTTGCAGCGTCTAACATTTTAAGTCTTAGCCTGGAAATGGGTGCAGTGCCACACATAACTCTTTTGTTACCAATTTATGGACTAACACGTTATATGTTTTGAGGGTGAACAACGTGACAACATATACAGAGTGTTAAATATGTCGTGCCAAAGTTATCGAAGTTTAAAGGCCATTTTCTCTTTTTTTGAATTGAACCTATAATTTTTTTATTAATAAGCAAATTCCTTGTAAAATGGCCATTAAAATGGTATCAATAACATTCTACTTATTTCTAGTATTTTCGAAGTTATAACCCTTTAATGGGATATACCTATAGTTATAATATTCTATATGGGGTGCATCTAATAGTTGGTTGGCCATGAAATGATATAAAACAAAGTAACTTTTACAAACACCTGCTTTTTAATTCTTTATTATTAGTTTTAGAATTACATTTTGTAATTTTTCCATAATAAAACAAAATTAATTTAAAATGTGTTCAAATATATGTCCATTCTGCTCTACACATGCTTTTAATCGCCTCTGCATCGACAAACTTACATTTTGAACCACGTTGTTTTCACTTAATTGAAGAAAAGCGTTTCTGATTAGTTGCTGCATGTTCTCTGCCGTTGCAGGAGGTGTTTCGTAAACTATATTTTTTACAGTAGGCCACAGAAAGAAATCACAAGGGGTTAGATCTGGTGATCGCGGCGGCCAGCTTATAAAGCTTCCTCTCCCAATCCACCTATTGGTGAATATCCTATCTAAGTGTGCTCTTGCAGCAGCACCGTAATGTGCAGGTGCACCAGCATGTTGGTACCACAATCTCCTTATGACGTTATCTGGCAGGCCTTCTAACAGCAATGGTAAATTATTTTGTAGGAAATTTATGTAGATTTCACAATTTATAGTAGTATTAAAAAATAATGGACCTATAATAGTGTTTGAATTTTTTCTGTTTGTTATTCCACAACTAGCATATGTTGCTTCATCTGTGAAAAGCACATGACCTAGAAATGTTAAATCTTGTCGTAATTGGAAAAGTAACCATTCACAGTAAACAAGTCTCCTTTCAAAATCCGTTTGTAATAAGCCTTAATGATTTTGAATTTTCTAAGGGTGAAATTGATGTTATTTTTAAATCCTTCTTACAACAGTGACTTTGATCCGAAATTATCCCTGTAGATACGCGCGGATTTTCCACAACGGACTGGACGACTGTCACTTCATTATCATCTGTAACCATAGTCTTAGTTCTTTCATGTTGGACGTTGATTCCCCTGAATGCTGTAGGCGTGTCAACATCGATGTCATATGTCATACATACTTACATATTATGGAGCCGCGTAAGAAAAATTATCTGATTACCAAATTACTATTAAAGGACTATAAATTGTTTAGTCTTGTGTTATTGTAATGATTTTATAATAAATAAATTGCAATACGTTATACTGACGATGGTCACAAAGCGTAATAAAATTATTAATAAGCGGTTAAGAAAATTGCAAATAAGGCATCAAGAGATTTAATAAATTAAATTTTAGTAATAAAGGTAACAAAAACTATTCATATTAAACTAAATAAACTTCAGAAATAAATAAAAACTAAATTAAATTCTAGTAATGTAAAGAAAAATTGACTCTTACAGATAATAAAATAAATTGTTCATAATGAGAAATTAATTATATAATAACGGAAATTCATCCGTTTAAACTCATCACCGTAAAATAATTGATGATGTTTGGAATATGTATAATTACGAAAACCATTTAATTTTAGTATGCGGTTAACGGAAGAGCAGCATATGCCTAAATCGTTGGAAATATCGCTATGTGTCAAATTTGAATTTAGTTCTATTGCAGCGCATACTAAATAAACTAAAAAAGTAAACTAAATAAACTTCAGAAATAAATAAAAACTAAATTAAATTCTAGTAATGTAAAGAAAAATTTACTCTTACAGATAATAAAATAAATTGTTCATAATGAGAAATTAATTATATAATAACGGAAATTCATCCGTTTAAACTCATCACCGTAAAATAATTGATGATGTTTGGAATATTTATAATTACGAAAACCATTTAATTTTAGTATGCGGTTAACGGAAGAGCAGCATATGCCTAAATCGTTGGAAATATCGCTATGTGTCAAATTTGAATTTAGTTCTATTGCAGCGCATACTAAAACGAACGTATCATTAGGAACTCCGGCAAATAAGTCACATATTCTTTGAGAAGAATTATCAGCGTGGTACCATTTCATCATTTCGGCTTTCTCTTCTAGTGTATAACGCGGCATTATCACTATTCAAAGGCTTAAGAGACTCCGTATAGGGTGACAGTGGTGACACTAATTTGTGACATTAATTGTCAAATCGTGGCGCGACAGACTGTTTTGTGATTGGCTAAACGCGTTCAGGGGATTTGTATTCGAAGCGGGAGAAATATTCATACATTCGCATCGTTGCGTTTGCTCAGAATTAGGCGGTATACATGTACCATATGAGAGAATGTCCTGATAACCTGATCATTTACGAAATCAACTCTTCCAAGTTTGATCCGATTCATTACATGTTATCACTCTTTCCAAGAAGTTCAATTACAAATATTATTACGAGCTTCTTTTTGCTCGATTATGAGAATTTCTGCACCACTTTCGCACATACTTTTTGCACATTTAAATTCATACTGTAAAATTTTCCTTATTCATTTTTTGTCAATTCCTACAGTTTCAGCAATCGCACAAATAGTTGACTGATTATCAGATCGTCGGTTAACTATAGTAAAGGCGTCTCAGGTGTGCATCATCTTCAATGTCTTTTCGTATATCTGGGTGACGCTTACACCACTCAAATACCCGCGCATGTGATAAACACTCATTTACATATACTTCTTTTAATGAACGATAAGTCTCAATAGCGATTTTTCCAAGTTTCATATGAGATTTCTCGACAAGTCGTTATTCTACCAAAGCACTTATCATCTTTCCAACAAAACAAAAAACAGATCTTATATAAACGAAGGCCACTGCCATACTATTCTATCTACAGCCATGGGATGGGCGGCAATCGAAAAAGAAGGCTCCATGCTACGCAGCTGTCAGTTGTATAACTTGGCACATGCGTAGTTCCTCTGTAGTAATATCTGCCTCGTTATTTTATAGCCACCCCTTGTAGGTATATTATTAAAATCAATATTCCTAGTGTACAATGTGGTGTCTCTCAGACTTCTATTCATATTCACCGACAAAACAATTTCATGACAAATTATTGCATTTAATTGCATTTAAAAACGAAATTGATGATCAGTTGATTATTCGTCAGACTGATCTCGCTTCTGAAAATATAATTGAGGAACTTAATGACAGAGAATTCAGAAAAATAATGTAATTTTTGAGCTACCGGAACAAGCATTGAAATTGGATGGGAACACTGGCTTAAAGACGGATAACGTCAAGGTTTCATTAATTTAAAATCTGTAAAATTTAATATTGAAATTTTAGATATAAAACCTCGCAGTCTTGGGTGTTTCAATTGCGATGCGGTAAGGCAACGACTGATTAAAGTTTCAGTAGAAAGAAAATTCGATATCCATTTCTTAATTCGTATCGGCAAAAAGTAAAATCTAAAGGAAATAAAAAAATATTTCTGATTATTCAATAAAGCCTCCCTTCAAATTAGAATGTATAATTATTTGGAGAAAAGTTACACAAATGTATTTCTGAGATTGTACATTTAAATGAAATAGATGACCACATTGGAAATAAAATATCATTTAATTTTTTGCAAAAATTTTAGAGGGCTCTATTCTAAATTAACTACTAAGACTACTTAGACATTACAATTGGAGGTGTATGCATAATAGAAACTAATTATGTCAAACAGTGAACTCTTTTTTTATCGATGTGATTGAAACTTTAGGGGAGGAGTATTATTAGCAATTAAAAACTAAATAATTACCAGGATTGTCTTTTTAGTGTTGCATGTCGCTTCACAGAGGGCGCCAGTAATAAATCGCCAGGTGTAAAAATTAATCTAAATCTTTCGTTAACCGAAATCAAAAGTTTCATCAAGATACGACAAGTGACTTAGTCATAGGAAATCTTTAAAATTTATAAGTTGTCCGAAAAATGGAATTGAGTTGAGAAAATTTTCATGGTATAATTTTTGAAACTTTAGGGGAGGATTAACTCAAAAATCAATGTCTTGTTGAGTTGATTTCTATTTTCTAAGAAAGAGCACATCAATTGACAATTTCACGTTGATACTGTGAATTCCAATATGGATGCACCAGTATCAGCGATGATCCTAGGACAGGTCTGCCAAGAAGAGATGACACCCAGAAAAAAACCTCGATGTTGTGAAATTGAGACATTCATGGGTATTTCAAAAATATCAATGCAAACAATCCTACATGATGAACGGGGTATGAGAAAGTTAGTTTCCCGTTGGATTCTGCGTCTTTTAACCGAAGAGCAAAAGTCGGTTCGCGTTAATTGGTCCTGAAAAATTTTGAGGCGGTCCATAACGGAAACTCAAAAGACATCTATAGCATTGTGAATGGCGATGAATCATGGATCTATTCCTATGAACTCGAAAATAAACGTCAGTCCGCTGTTTGGGTGTTTCAAGATGAAGAGAATTCGACAAAAGTTATCCGTTGGCGAAGTGTATCAAAAAATATGGTCGAAACGTTTGTTTCAAAATCAGGTCATATAGCTACAATTCCTTTGCAAGATCGAAAAACGGTTAATGCGGATTAGTGCACAATCGTTTGTTTGCCAGAAATAATCGCCGAGCTCCGAGTAGCCAACACATAACGGCGTACGGCACACAACTCGAAAGACAATTGAGTTTTTGTAGCAGCAAAATATCGAATTATTAGATCGCCCTCCATATAGTCCAGACCTAAGTCTCGATCGACCTAAGTCGATTTTTCTACCTTTCCGAAGATCAGGAATGGAATGCGGTCGACGATTTCAGTCGCCGGAAGAAGCAGTAGCCATCCTTAATATTTAATGATTATCCTTCTTTTTATTTTTTCTATTTTTTTGCTATAACAACGCTATTCAAACATCTAGAATGGTGCGATTATAATCTATAAATGCACTGTTTTAATTTAGTACAATTTAGGTTTCAATCGTGGTTAACTGAAGTTTTGTATCAAATTCAAACTTGAAAAAAACGTCAAATTGTCAAATGTTAGGTAATTAATTAAGCATCGAATAATCACAAATAAATTATCCATAAAGTAGATGGTTTATATTTACAATGTTGTAATTGGAAATATTAATTAAAACATGACACAATCAGAAATATATTTTTGCTATATCATTTTTAAAATTTCACTAAATGCTTGATTGATTGATACGATAGAAACTTAATGGGTAGTAAATTTAAACTTAATATTTTCAGCACTTTCTCAAATTTCAGGTGTGAAACATGAAACATTCTTATTCAGAGTCAAATTAGTAAAAAATATCTTGTGCCATTAGACACTGATCGCACTCACCCTTTAATACCCTTTCTTACTTGCTCGGCAGGTCCTAAAACTGGGATCGTGCGATAAGAATTGTCTCATGAAACGCGTTCTTTGATATACTAATCCTATTACTATGTCCACACTTAATTCAACCTTATGTTATAACGTAGTTAGTTATAGGTAATTTCAAATTTTTTTCATGTAACCTGGATTTAAATGATTAAAAATGCATTGGCCTTCACAACTTTCAACAATCGTATGATCTCCAGAAATATAAATTTATTTTAGACGTTAATAAACCCCTGCTGAATTTGAAGTTGTTTAATTTGTGTGTATTATCCAAATGATATATATATATATATATATATATATATATATATATATATATATATATATGTATATATATATATGTATATATATATATATATATATATATAGTATATTCGTGACCTTGGTATGATAAGGTAAACTTAATTAGTCGGCGATTAAAGGTCTGGTTATTACTTCAAAGTGTATATATTTAAAATAATCCTACATGTTTCGGCAATGATGCCTTTGTCAAGGATATAAAAAATATAAAATTTTATATTTTTTATATCCTTGACAAAGGCATCATTGCCGAAACATGTAGGATTATTTTAAATATATACACTTTGAAGTAATAACCAGACCTTTAATCGCCGACTAATTAAGTTTACCTTATATATATATATATATATATATATATATATATATATATATATATAAATAATAGATTTTTATTGGTTTATATTTAATTATTGTTCGTTCTAAGAAAATTGGTCCCGGATGTCCAAACACATGTGGCACATGAATGCGTACCCGTGTAGAACAAACAACAAATATGCTTGAAAAAGACTGAATTGATAAAAGTCGAAACGTCGCAAACAAACATCTAAATTCAATAAAAGGTCGCTAAAACCAATAAAAATCTATTATTTTTAATATTAAAACACGGCCAATAAAATAAAAAAGAAAAACAAAATTCTTTAAACACTAAATATATATATATATATATATATATATATATATATATATATATATAGATAATTATTTCGTGACCTTTGTTTGTTATGGTAAATTCAATTTGTTGGCGATTTAAGGTCTGGTTTCACTTCAAAATGTATATATTTAAAACAATACTACATGTTTCGGCAAATGATGCCTTTTTCAAGGAATATAAAATATAAATGACGGTATATTAATGTCATACTAATACATTTGTAGTTGCCATGGATAAAATTATTCAAAGACACATTCCAGTTTACTAAGGCTTGATTTATTGTTATTAAACTGGAATGTATCTTTGAATAATTTTATCCATGGCAACTACAAATGTTATAATGAACGTAATTTCAAGAACAAACGTCAAATGACAGATAAAATGTTGCTGTAAATAAACACTGTATGATTGTTTTGCACAGTCTACTAGATTTTCTTATTCTCAATAAATTCAGTTAATCCCTCGCTAACGTAAAAAATAATATGTTATTATTTCTTTAAACATACTTTAATGTTTAATAAGAAAGGTATACACTTAATAAAATCTTGTCGTATTTTGAAAAATGGAAATCTTCGTGTTTCAAAACAACATTAATTTATTCGTATACTCTGTAAATATAATAAAGTTCGAGATAAATCACTGGACTAAAATTTTCTGCATAAATGAATATTAAAGATATTAATGTGTGTCAGTGTTCCTGCAATATTAAAAGACTTTGTAATAGAGCCAGTTAATTTAGTTACCATAAACTCAAAAATTCTTCTTTGTGTTTATAATTAAAAAAGTTAACTCTATACTTTCAAACCGCTTAGGCTGTTCCGACTTCAAATTTAAACATCGGCTGTACGTATTTATATGTCTTCTTTTGCTAATGGGATCCTTGAATATGAATATAGTTATTATGACCACTAAATAAATATGGTAACAATAATAATTTTTGTGTTTACGTTTTAGCTTACTGTCTCTATTACAAAATCTTTTAATATTGCAGGAAGATTGGCACAATAATATGTTTAATATTCGATTTTTATTTCACAATAATAATAATAATAATAAAGGCTAAAAACAATCTAGTAGTAGCAGATTTTCAAAGCAATTTATTAAAGAAGCTTTTGGCGAATTTCTATAAATATTTTCACTTGCACATTTCATGAATGAATCGACCGTAACTTAATACCGACCAAACCTCTATTGTCACATGTGCAAACTATGTGTACTTTATTGAAGTAGCCAGTCATCCATTTATTTCAAGTGTTAACGTGATAACGGTAAATGTTTGACTTTGGTCATTTCCTTATTATTTCCAAAATTTGTATAATAGAGTATATGAAGCTTTAAGTATGTTTAAACTTGAATCTGTTATTACACTGTAGAGGAAAGTATTGATAGCAGCTTCATGATATTGTTTGCTTTGATTTTTAACATCTCTTAAGACAACTTGTTTTATTAATATCGACCACAGTGAACGATGTCACCCCTTGCTATCGCTTTTAACTTTCTCGCTGTTAAATTTTTCAGGCGCCTCACAAAGAATATAAGTGAAAGATTAATTACTCTTCCTGTTGTGTAAATAATAAGCGTGAGCACATATTAATAACAGACAGAAGAATCTACATGAAAATTTATCGAAATGTTTCAAGTACCATATGAGACATCGCATAATGAATTAAATCGTCGTATCAAGACGCATAAATGTAAAATGGGTAACAAATACGTATCTAGTATAAAGTAGGAATTAAAGTTATAATTCATGTCCCTAACTTGACAATAGAGATATATGAATTTACAGTAAAAGCGGTGCATAAGTTTGATGCCTATCATTTATAATCGCCTAAAATAACTGAGAAAAGCAGTTATTGAGTAAAGGCTCATTACAATTTAGGCTATGACATGTACTTATTCTTTTTTTAAGTCTTTAGGTTGGGCATCAATAAGGCCAAGCACTTGAGCAAAATGCTCTTTGTACCCCTCTCAATAGATTTCTCAGTTCCACTTTCTTAGTCTTGTGTCCTCGCTAAAAGCTACTTTCAACCCCAGAGAAGATTGAGTGCCCTCGTTAGGATTTAATAGATAGATCTTTACCGAAATGTTTCTGCATGAGTCCCTTCAGTTCCTCTCAACTTTATATTACATGTAGGTTAGTTTCCTCTTTTTCTTCATATCTCCTACACCAGGACTAGCTAACCAAATGCTTGTTAGATAGATGCTTGTTTAAAGGACAATATACGGTTATCAAGCCGGTGATAATCTAAATTTTGTTTTTGTTGCTTCTAACTACTATGCCAAAAGTGGAAACTTTCGGCATAGTCTCTTTTGTCCGTCAGATGTCACTAGATTATATAGTGCCACCTGATAGGACAAAATTTGCTATCCTTTTGAGGCGATTTGTTTAAGCTTTACTTACGTGACTAGCTTAACTGATGACGCCTGATATATATGGCAGAAGCACGTGTCTTAAGCAGAAGTAAATGCTGCAAAATACGAGGTGTATGTCCATCTGTACTGTTACAGACGTCTATATTGCATGTCTGCTTCATTTGTCACAAATGCGTAATACGTACTTAACGTATTGATATACTTAAACCTTTTTTTTGTATATTTGCTGCCATTTGGCATCGTGTTAATGGACTTACACCTATATACGTATTTTTTTCTCTTCTGTACCGGAATAGCCGGTCAAGAGAAGGTTGCCACTTTCGGCATAGTCTCTTTTGTCCGTCAGATGTCACTAGATTATATGATGCTACCTGATAGGACAAAATTTGCTATACCTTATGAGGTGATTTGTTTAAGCTTTACTTACTTCACTAGCTTAACTGATGACGCCTGATATAGATGGCAGAAACACGTGTCTTAAGCAGAAGTAAATGCTGGAAAATACGAGGTGTATGTAAATTATTTTATTTTCTTGGTACGTACGTAATTGTTAGGAGTACATTGTTACTCGTCTGTTGCTTATAAAACAAACAATACTGTTAATAAAATCTAGAATATAATATATTGTACTATCTAGTAATCAAAGTTTACGAATTTAATAGTACTTATAAACAGATGCTTGCTTCGTACAGAAGTATATTAATATTAGTATTCGTAGTAAGATCTCCTAGATATTCGTCGTCATTACACTGCTCACTTCAGGAGAAGTTTCAGTTGCAATTGTGCTAATATAATGCATAATCTTCCAGCTAGTTTACAAACTTTTAACATATGCAGTTTTGAATTTGAAATTTAGTAAGAAGTTGGTGAGATATCTTGCAATAAATATTGTTTCATGGTTTATTTTTTTCTCATACTATTATATATAACATGTTTTTTATCGTACATCTATTTTGATGTATTTAGTAATTTACTGGCATTCACTTATAGTATGTGGGGCAATTCAATATTTATTTTTAAAAGAACTGAAATTTTGACTTATATCTAATGAACTTCGGCTGATAATTCTTCAAAAACCACAATTTATCGTTATCGATTGCCTAATTTAAATATGGTGATATGATTACCGAATATGATGTGAGATTAGAAGAGACCATCAAAACTGCAACAACATCTACAATTATCAATAAAATTAATGATATTGTTTTGAACGACCGAAAAATTGATATCAAGGAGATATCAGCATATTGATTTAATGCGTAGATCACATTTTGCACATAAATTTGGGTATTTTTAAGTTGTCGCCAAAATGGGTACTGTGAAACTTGAATTTTGATAAAGACTATGAAGGAATACGAACGTCAAGTAATAATTTCAAGTTATTTATGTGATTGACAAACAGTAATTTTAACAGTGGGCAACATCAATGTAGCCTGCCCGTAGAGAAAGTTAGTAGGTTAACATTGGCGGGTAAACCAATGGCTGCGTTTTTTAGGCATTTGAGGGGTATAATTTTCATAGATTCTTGCAATGGGCAAAATGTCGCTCTACCAGACAAATCGAAGAAAGAATTAGATAGGATTCGAAATGGCCCATAAAGAAGTTCTCCATAATTATGACACCAGTTAAGTTACTCGCGAAAAGTTGGGGCAACTGAGATTTTAGCTTCTGTCTGACACTTAATTCACCAAACCTCATTCTAAGTAACATCCTCTAATTTTCAGCCTTAAAGATTTTCTTGTTTAAAAAAATTCTGCCGGATAAAGATTTTAAGAAGGATTATTACAAAAATGCCTAACGGCACTTCTTTGGTCCAACTGCATTAAAATTGAAAGGGAATTTGTTGAAAACCTAATGCCCTACCACATTTGTTCTATTTTAAGACTCACTTCTCGCCAAACGATTCTCGTATATGTTAGATATTTTGGATATTTTTTTTGAGAACAAGTTTTGAACTAGTTCATATATTACACTAGTACATTTTTTTTGTATTTATTTTCGGTAAGAAAAATTCACTATTCGTGGGATAGAATAAATTAATTTTAAATATGAAAGTAAAATATTCCGAACGAAATCTTTTATACAGGACGCATTCGTCAACATCTATTCGTTTTAAAATGTATTTGAATATATCTGGAATTTATTCAGAATAGTTACGGCGACCAAAGTTATTTAAATATCATGATCAAATACGTTGCTGATGTGAAACGGAATAATTCCTACTTTCCATACGTTCGCAGTGAGCGACCAACGTGGTTACAGATTCTTAAAGAATGAAAAATTTATAACTTCTAGACGACAACGGGTATTGGAAAATTTTTTCTTATTTTAGGCTACATATTTTTGGATATACTTTTTTTTTATTTACAACAAACTGAATGAATTACTATGAGTAATAATATTTAAACGATAAGAGAATGATAGATATTTTAATACTATTTATTAGTATGTAATTTAAACATTACACAAAATATATTTCGTTTCAGTTTTAAGTTCCTTACTTCTCTTTTTAATTATATGTTTATACGTTAGTAAGTGTATATAAAGCTACACGTTATTCAAAATGCTAGACTAAAACTAATTACTTTCTTTATTAAAATTGTTAGTGTGAATTTCACTTAAGATGCAAAATATAAACATGCATAAAACATGCTTACTTTGTCTCACATAAAATGCGATATGTCAAATAATTTGACAGTAGCAGTATTTTGATATGTCATACATTAGTCTAATATTAACCTTAATTCATGTACACGAAGGAAGAGGAAGTCAGCTACTGGCATGGTACCTTTCGGGATTCGGTTTGAAAGCAACGACCGACGTGTTTCACGATACCTATCCAGAAAGGCTAGTACTAAATTCGTAAACTACGAGGAATAAGCTACAATTATTGAGAATAGAAAAATATAGTTACCTACGAAAAACAAATTGTTGTTTATTAAATAGTACATTATTTTATCTGTCAAATGCGGTTTAATTTGTGCAATTCGGTTGAACAGTGTCTGAGAAATAACCTATAAACTACGCTTCTGTTATCGAAAAAATGGAATTATCACGAGAGAACTTTCGGATAATGATTTACTATGATTTCAAGAAAGTCTTGAGCGCGTATGAGTGTGAGGAAAGTTTAAAATCGGCATTTTGGGATTCCGAACCATCGTTGGCTTCTGCTTATAGATGGTATAAAGAATTTGGGCGAGGTTGTAACTCGGTTGTACACAGAAAAGGAGCTGGCCCTCCTTCAACTGTTGTTAATTCCAAAAATATTACTGCAGTGAAGATGGGGGGGGGGGGGAATTATGTTAAATCATGATAACGCGTCGTCCCATGCAGCAGGGATAACTGTTCAGTATTTAGCTAAAACAAAATCATAGTTATAGAACATCCTCCTTACTCACCAGATTTGGCGATGTGTGACTTCTGGGTATTTTTTGAACTCAAAAAACATTTGAAAGGGAAAAGGTTCCAGTCAGAAGAAGAGATTGATATCGCTGTTAAGTGTTTTTTTGATAGTATCCCTAAAGACAGCTGGTTGAATGCTTTCGAACTATGGAAGGAAAGACTTGTTAAGTGTACTATTGTTGATGGCAATTACTTTGAACATATTTAAAATAAAAATTCTGAAAACTTGTATCAATCTTTCTCAATAATTGTAATTTGCCCCTCATATATCAAGGTTAGTTGTTAAATTGAAAATTGAAGGGTGTGTAGACTTAAGTCATCGGAAACGAAGACCAAATACCGCAAGAACTGATGCATGTGGAAACCAATTAATCGAAAAAGTCAAAACTAACAATCGGTTTTCTACTAGGCAATTGGCAAGACAATTAGGGATAAGTAAATCCAGTGTATTTAGACTCTTGAAAAGTGAAAAGTATCACCGCTATGAATTAGAATATAATTAAGAGATTCGGTGACAACGAGAAGAGAAATCTTTTCTGTGAGCGTTTATTAGAAATTATCAATAATATCCCTGATTTTTTTAAACAAATTGTATTTACGGACGAAGCAACATTTTCCGTTACTGATGAAGTAAATCGACAAATCTCAATATTTGAGCAGAAGAAATTTCCATTTTCTTAATGAAACCAGAACACGGTACTCTTAAAAAGTAAATGTGTGGGCAGCAATCACTAGCAGTCAAATTATAGGACTCTTCTTTATTGATGGATATTTAAACAGTGAAAAGTAATTAAACGAATTTGGTCATTTTACAAAAAGAACACCCATTACGCCTGTCTTCCGTGACTTTTTTCGACAACTTTCTTATGTAATTTAGTTAACAATTATTATAATGTGCTCTCGCAATGCTTCTGCTCTTTTTCAAATAATATCATAATTGTTCCATCTTCGTCCCAAAAAAAACTGAGGCAAGAATCTTGCAGGTCGATTTTTTAACACCGAATATTTTGGATCGCGGAGTACCAGCATGCTTTCATTCTCTGGATTGCCTTTTACTTTCTGGATTGTAGTGATGGAGCCATGTTTTGTCCATATTAACAAGCCGATCCAAAATGTTTGAAACATCTTCTTCAAAACGGCGGCATATTTTTTCGACGTTGTCGATCGAAGTCCTTCCCATCAGCATTCATTTCTCATTTGCAACTCGTGTAACACACAGTCACAGGAAATCTGTAATGGTTCTGAAATATACTTGATCCTAATGCGAATGTGAAGTCTCTTAACAATTTTTATTACGAACCGGTACTATTTTTATGTGTTAAAACAAGTTTCGTTCACGATTAAAATGCTGAATGAAAAAGCTTCTTGAAGAAATGTATTTATGGTATATGATAAAGGTAGGGTGTCATATTCTTTGATTTCGACCAATAAACAGTTATATACAAGTTTAGCAATGTTACCTTGCGGTAGAAAAATAGAAATACTAAAATAACATACTGGTTCAACAACTTACTCTTAATGGATTTGAACTCGGACCTTTCGCGATAGATGTGAAATACTGAAGCTCTCTGAGCTCTTTCCAATGGTAAAGGTATATGTGTTCTTTTCTTTTGTATTAACGTTTTTCTTTTTTTTAGTTTTTCTAATTTATACCTAATAGTCAGGCATATTCACCTAGTTTGACAAAGGACTTGAAATAATTTTTATTGATATTTTGCTCAGTTATCCTGTTACTTAACTTTAGTAAAAATTTCAAGTTCTGTCACTTTTATAATTGGTCAATCAGAGATAGATTGTATTTCAGTTCTAATAATTCAGGTGACTTTTCCAGTTTTCTTTTCTTATTCTACTACCTATTTATTTTTTTGTAAAGCAATTTTTAAAATACTCTTATAGAATGTAACCAAAATGGTCAGAAGCAATGTTCGTTTTTTTGAGATTGGTTTCTTTATTGTTTCTTTTCTCATTCTTATTTTATAGTGTTAGAGACCTTATATATCAATGCGCCCACGTATATGTAATGTGCTTGACGTTAGTTAAAAATCCATGTATATTCTTACCTTATTTATTACTTGTTATTGTGGAATCATCTAGGCTACAAGTACATTGAATGCACATTCGACGTATAGATTACCTCCTCGTACAGTATGCAGTGGAAATCATCGTCAGGCGTTGCTGCTTTTGACCGATTAATGGCACGAGAAACTCTCTCATTAGACAAATTTCGTCCAAGTTTGGCATATACAGTGAATTCGTTAACCCTTAAGTGCATTGATTTTTTAAAAATTGTTAAAAGAGGTTGATTTGTTTTGATGCATTTATTCAGAGAAAAATAAGGAAAAAAATTAACAACAACGGTAAGAAGTTGTTTTCAGCAAAAAAAAAATTCGTGCATTTCTGCAACATTAAGCATTAACTGAATAATATATGATATCGTAATATGGCAATTTTTGAAACAGTTATTTTTCTTTGTAGGAGCACAAATTCACACCACATTTATCACATAAAGTTTGTGTATACCCTTTGTAGCTCGGAAATTTCCATATGGACAAATCCAATGTCCTACTTGTTCAAGGCGAACGTCCCTTTGAGGAGCATGCTGGGAGGACGAGATTTTTTCTTAGTACCCATCATTTCTTCTACAGTGTTACTGCTTGGGACTTTGGTTAATTGGATTGTGTTTACCAATTTTTATTAGACACAGTGCCACTTGTTTCCAGAATTCGAAAGACGTAATTGTTTGTTGATCGCTTTGTTTCAGATTTTTTTAATAAAATCCATGAATTAGCTAATGCCATATCTAGAAAACGATAAAACAGGCGGAAATACCATTCTTGCCATAAAGGCATTGAATAAATCTACTCCACCTATGTGACGATTATATCCTTTACAACAAAGGAACAGCTAATGTCAGCAGGAAATTTGCTTCTTTTATCATATCTGTCTATGGTAATTAATGGAGATTCTCCTGCAAAGGTTGATAGAATAGTTGTCATTTTGTTGTCATTGCAAACTAATGAAGAGATATCTATGTCATCAAGATTCAAGTTGTGTGCTAAGTATACCATAAAAGCCGGACTGGTGTAGTAATTGTCAAAATACAATTTGTATTTTTGATTTCTAGGTATTGTTCTTGATAGTCGAATAATCTAGGAACTGTAGTATTTTTTGCATAAAATAAGTTATGCTTGGTCTTATTTTATGAAGTCTGTCATGATTTGGATGATTTCGGGGTAAATGTTGATTGTTATCGTTAAAGTGCCAATATTGGCGAATTTTGTCAAACATATTTACTGACGTACAACTTGCTACTACGTCAGTACCAATATTTGGTGCCCAATAATGAAAATTTTTAAGAAAATCAGGCAGCGGAGCAGTTAAGAAACGTACACCTCAAGTTGTCAATCGTGTTGAAAAAATAAAAGAAAATGAACCACAAACATCTGTTCGACATTTGAGTCAACAAATAAACCTTTCCGTTGGTACAACTCACAAGTTATTAAAGAAAGATATGCAACTTTATCCATACCGTGTCACAGCAGTACAAGAATTGTTAGAAATTGATTACACACGTAGACTACAGTTTTGTAATTGGTTTGTAAATATGAACAAGAATGGAGAACTTTCGCAAAGAGTCATCTTTACTGATGAAACATGGTTTTATAAAACGGGATAACTAAATTCACAAAATACAAGAATTTGGAGTAGTGAAAATCCACATGTAATTAATGAAGAATTGCTAGATCCAGAGAAAATCGGTGTTTGGGCAGCGATAAGCCAAGGGCGAATCATTAGACCCATATTTTTTCAGGGAATGTTAACTGCTCAAAGGTACCGTACGGAAATTATACAGTCAATCAGTTGCATGATGATGAACTTCAAAATGCATATTTCCAACAAGATGGAGCACCTTGTCACTGTACTGCAGAATCTTTGGATTATTTAAGAGAATTTTTTGATGAGCGTATAATTAGTCGAAATACTGAAATTGCCTGGCCTACACGTTCATGCGATTTAACACCTTGCGACTTCTTTTTGTGGCCTTATCTAAAAAATAACATATTTCGAACACCTATATTGAATTTGAATGATATGCTACAGAGAATCGAACGGAAATGCATGGAAATTAATAACAATCCAGTAATGTTGCAGAATATCATCAGAAATTTTGAACGTAGGATTTCAAAGTGCATTGATCTTGAAGGACAACATTTTCAACATTTGCTATAGTTTTCAATAAATACCTATTATTTGTTATTTATTTGTATGTATGAAACTGTCAAAATATACGACTTCGTAGGTTAACTAATAAATTTTAATTTACGACATAACGGGTGTTCAGAAACATTCGAAGTCAACGTAGTCCTTGAAAATATGAAATCATGTCTGAGATAGATTGATTTTTGACAGACAATAGTTGACATTTAATAATTATTACAAATCAGATACTTGCGTAAAGATATACGATTTTTTGTTCAGAGCCCACTTGACTTCGAATTTTTCTGAACATCCGTTACTTCAAAATGTTCTCAGTAAATCACATGCTACTAGATTGACTTTTCAAATGAACACTTGTTATAATGTAGATGTCAAATTTAAATATTCAAATAACAGATAAGTGGCAAATAATATATAAGTGTCAAGAATGACTTTTGCACGTTACTACGATCTTAGGTACGTTAGTAACGTCACAATACTAAAATGTTTAAAAATTGACTTTACATATAACTTCACTACTGTATCACTTTTTTTTGCATTCAATAGTACCACCAGGAGCATGGAAAATTGAACTACTCCTATACACATCTTATTTTGTTTTTTCTGCATAATGACAAGATGCACCATTTTTGGACTTGCAAATTTTAAGAGGACGTTACCATTTAAATGTATTTTATTAATATGTCAACTTTATCACCACCAATAACGACTGTATCAAAGTTTATTAAACAATAGAAAAATGTTATCGTTGTAATTTCGATGCTCCCATTGGTACGAGAAACATTTAAACAATAATACCAATAGTCTTAGTAACTAACAGAAAGGCTTAGTGGGTTAGTTATGCCCGTTTCTTGAGCATATGAGTTTGATTCATGAACAATTTTTTCCAATAAATGATCCGAAAAGTAATGTTGGAAACATTCGTATGGAGTGTCCATTTCAAGCAATGCATTTGACATAATTTCATTTCCCCTAAAACTTAGTTGAGTCTCATTCAAAACTAGATTCTTATTTCTCCATTTTATTTCAGTTTTTGATTTTGAACCAGATGGTATAATATTTGGTAAGTTATTCTGCTCTACATCTAATAATTCATCTTGCTCATGTTCTTGTTTTTCTAAGACATTATCGGGAAAATACTCTGGATCATCTAAACTATCTACGTCAGAGAAATTCACATTGTCACTAATTTTACTTAAATGATAAAGCAAAATATTGCAAGTTTTCATCGGTAAGCACCTTCCTCCGATAGCGATTCGACATGGCTAACAGAAAAATAAAAACACTGTCATCGAACCGACACGATTAGTAAAAGCAGTTCTAATGTAAATGAGTCGCTACGCATGATGTTGTAATTCAGCAACATATATTTTTTACGAAAAATTTAACATCATGCATGCTTTAACACAAAACACTATAAAATGTCTGCTATACTAACCTTAGACAGCATAAATCACAATTTTATTAACCACAAGTACGCCTTTTGTTCACTTAACGTTCACTTAAAGTTCAGTAACGAAAGTAAAGTTAGAATATGTGACTATCGCCAAGAGGCTAGCTTGACTTATTCAAGATTTTTAAAATTTTAAGTGTGCAGGCATTAGGTTCATATTTAACACACTGTGGCATCTTTACAAAATCATGAATAGATCGAGAACTTGTTTTGGGTTATAATTTAGATATTAAAAAAATAATATTGCATTTCTGCAACAGCATGCACTTAAGGGTTAAAAGAATTGTTCAGCTTTCGTTTTTTGTGAGCTGATGAGGGCAGTGATAACTTGAAACACGTGCCCGTCCCTCAATCATTCTTCGATGCGACGTTGATATGCGTTGTACATGCGTTTTGCATATAATACATATATGTTAGTGCATGTATGTTTGTATATATTTGTAGTACGATTACTTTCAGTTAGGCATTGCTTTGAAAAAGTTGCGAACGACGATTTCATACGATATTATGTGTTGGTTAATTCAAAAATAATGCATTAACCGACTCATCTATGAAATGGAATGATAAAATTCAAGCGAATACTTATAAATCATAGTGATGAATTTTGTGAAGGTCGTGCATTCATTTTTATTGATAGAACAAACATCGATGCTGTAAGAGAAAGGACTGGCATCTGACTACTTTCAGGCATAACAGACTACTTTCAAAGTCGACCGAGGACAAACAAATAACAGTAGCCATTTTTTTAGATATAGAAGGAGTATTTAATAATTCTACAACAAGCTCCTTAATTAAGGCCTTAGAGAGGAAAAGTGTAACACTTTCAATAGGCGAATGTGTGAGGGCATTTCTAGAAAGAGGGACAATAACTTCATTTATAGACGACACCACCATTGCGGCCATGGCAGGTCGAGGTTGCACAGGGAGATATGTTATCACCCTTGTTGTGGGTGATTTTAGTAGATAAATTGTCTTAAGAAACTGTCCAGAAGTTATTTCAGAACGAGCGCAAACTGCCCTAAAGATCGCAGACTACTTGTGTCAAAAGGAGAGGGTTTTAAATACAGAAATTCCATTTTCCATGGAAAAAGTATTTAGAATAATAAGCCCCATATTATAAAAACCACTAATAAATCGACAACTGCCTTGCGCAGTGTAGGCGAAAATATGGAAAAAATTGAAGACTTTCGCTGCGCTGGAGGTGATACTGAATCTATAACCACTAGATATCCACATTCAAGGACAAACAAGGTCGGTAACCTACAGACTAATGTCTATAAAGCAAATCAACGCCACTGACCATGATAAGTTGATAGAAGGACAGAGAAGCCCATGATTGAGAAATTCTACATTGGTAAGAAATATACGATAGAAAGGATTGAAGAAAAGACACACTCGTCCAGGCGGAATCTATCTAATACACTGATGACTCTAAAACAAAACAAGGTATCAGAGTTAGAATATATGAGTTAAAAGAATGGACGATGATCCAGATGAGCCTAATTAGAGACACTACCATATTTTAAGCGGAACTCGCCACATAGCGCGACTAGTTTGGAGAAACTTTGGAGCTTTGGAGAAATTAATAGACAGGGTGAAACAAATGGCACCGTGGTCATTCTTTTTCGATAGCCAAATAATAATAATGGTACTGAATTCGGTACAAGTTAAATCTAGACTTGAGCCTTGAACACGCTTTATAGTTACAAGGAAGTGACATCATTAGCTTGGGTACCATGGCAATGGGTCTAATGAGCAGGCGGACCAACTAGGTCGACAAGCGTCGTCTATAACCTTCACAAGACTAGAGCATTCCTGTGGCACTGCAAAAATAAATGTCAAAGCAACTATGAAAAGTTGGACTGAAAATAGATATAGGGAAAAGTGGAAGAACTTCCTAGGGCAAAGAAAGACTAAACAAATTCATAAAAGCTTACAAGGGACATATTGGATAGATACAGAGAGTCTATTAAGATGATAGTGGACCTATTAAAGCGGTATTGTAAGCTCAACCAACATATGATTATTCATATGTTGGTTAAGCTTACAATTCTGCGTTATATTATTATAGGCTTGACAGAAAAACGGTACCAGGCGGAAGAGGAAACCGTGATTCGTGTACTATGCCAATATGAAGGACTTACAAGAACGCAATTTTTACAAATGGCAGATCAATATACTTAAAGGAAGTTATATTTAAAAGAATTGCTTTCGAAGTTGCTAAGCTTAATTAAAAGAGCAGGGCTAAAGAAAGTACGTTAACGAGACAAGAGCAGCATAGTAGTCCTGGAATAGGCCCTGTGGCCACCTCAGGTGATTTAATCTAATATACCGTCAGATTCAGGCAGCTATACATATTAACAATTTTATATGACATTGGGTTGTGAAAAAGTTTTATACTTGTCGAATTCCGCACAATTTGACAAAAACTCAAAATGGACGAAGTGAAAGAATTCTTCAGAAATTCAACGAAGGTGCTACGAATCGACAAGAGAGTAGTTTAAGAACAAGTGTGTATGGCACTATCTAATAGTTACAGATAATAAAATGGATAGCATCTCTAGTTGTAAAATTTAGATTAACTAAAGAATTAAATGTTCGTGTTATATACTCAATACAACAATACATTCATTCAGGCGCGGCTCGTGATGACGTATTAGTACAATGATGCAAGTGCTTCGTGTATTCTCCTGTACTAACTGTAGCGTTTTCTTAGTAAACACCGAAAACACACGAGGCATTCGCATCATTGTACATGCACTCCCAAATACGTCATCACAAGCCGCGCCTGCATTCATTACCTCTATTAAAATGAAATTCCAATGAATAAATACACTAATTTTACACACACATTTATATATATAATTGAAACGAAATTATCGACCGTGATATAATATAAAAAATTAATTTAAATTCGGGTAAGCGGTCTGTCAATTAAAAAACTCCTTTATTAAATAACCCTATATTTTGCAACAGAATTTGTTGCTTCTTCTGGGGAAACTACAAGATTAATGAGAAAAATAACAAAAAATAAATAAGAGTATAAAACAGTAGTAAAAATACTTACAAAATGTAGAGTTGAAAAATAATAAAATTGACGTACAAAAAATAAAAATGATTAGATTTAAACAATACAGTAACTATAGAAACAAGCCTTAAGAACTTTTAAAAAAGATGTAAATGTAAAAGTTAAAACATGAAAAATAAAAAATATAATGCAATATAAATTTAACAAAATATGGACCAAATAACAAAACGATTTAAGATGGTCAACTAACAGTCAAACCCAGTATATTAAAATAAATTATACTAAGACCATTAGTATCAGATCTATAATTTATGTTATTTGTGTCTCTGTTAATGTGGACCATTTCTAAAAAGGTTCGTGATCATACTTTCAATTTTGTTGACGTTAAGATCTTAGACGTTGAAAATAACCTTAAAAAAAGAAACTTTTTAGAAATGGTCCACATTAACAGAGACACAAATAACATAAATTATAGATCTGATACTAATGGTCTTAGTATAATTTATTTTAATATTCTGGGCTTGACTGTTAGTTGACCATCTTAAATCGTTTTGTTATTTGGTCCATATTTTGTTAAGTTTATATTGCATTATATTTTTTATTTTTCATGTTTTAACTTTTACATATACATGTTTTTTAAAAAGTTCTTAAGGCTTGTTTCTATAGTTACTGTATTGTTTAAATCTAATCATTTTTATTTTTTGTACGTCAATTTTATTATTTTTCAACTCTACATTTTGTAAGTATTTTTACTACTGTTTTATACTCTTATTTATTTTTTGTTATTTTTCTCATTAATCTTGTAGTTTCCCCAGAAGAAGCAACAAATTCTGTTGCGAAATATAGGGTTTTTTAATAAAGGAGTTTTTTAATTGACAGACCGCTTACCCGAATTTAAATTAATTTTATATATATATTACATATTACATATTAATTTAAATTATTAGTCTGAATACGTGTATATTGACAAGACATCGACTATATATGCATCAAATTATTAACTACTTGTCACACAATTTCGATACAATCTAGAACTGATTTTTAAGTTTTACATATTTATGCTATCGTATAATGAACATATGAAGATGTATATGTTCTTATTGGTATATATTGGACTAAAATTCCGATCACGTGAAGGTGCAACACTGCTTGTTAGAACCTGTCCTCGATTTCAAACATCGTATGATTACAACGTGGATTTTAAACATTTTCTTGGAAAACTAAACAACAGCACGATTGTTATTTACATAAATAGTTTATAAGCATTATTCTGGGGACCATGTCTGATTATATAGCTGAAAAAGTGATTCAAAAAGTTATATTTTCCCCGCCTACTTATTTCTATTCAACGATTCCCTTTCTCTTTTATAACAACAACTGTCCCCTTGGATCGTTTCAGCGCTCTCTTAGAGGGTGTTGTAACCTAAATTTGAAATCACGGCTATAGTACTTCAGTTATTTGTGTTATTCTATGGACGCATTCCATCTCTTACTGTAGAAAGAAAAAAATTTTCGAGATAGTAATGTAACTTTGATTTTTTGTATCTTATTTGTATTTCCTACATATTTTTCGAATCTCGATTTACCAGTGTCGGCTCCTGGTCAAATTTATAGGGAAATTATATGATTTTGGTATATTATTGATTAATGAAATTAGAATGTTTTAGAATATATTCTGATTGCTGATTAAATATTTTGAATGAATTTAAACTAGAAATCAATTCTTCGCTCTTTTGCATCTGTAAAATTTGTCATGCGTATTTGATTTATAAACGACTTTTTTATACTCAATATTGTGAATAAATTTAAAGCTTCGAAAAAGGTAGAAGCATTGGTACAGGTTCAGAACATTTACGAATGTGCTGATTTCATCACGTTCGTAACGTTCGGTTATCTTTGGTCCCTTTGTGTAATAAAGTTTACATCTTGAATAGAAAGTTTTTTTCATTATAATAATTCATTTAAGTTTAAATTTCTCAACATCCTTTACGTTTAGTTTGCAGTACAACTCCATCCGAGGAAGACACTGTGTGTCGAAACAATTGTAATGGGATTTTACTTCAGTAAAGTGGAAATAAAGTACTATTGCTTTTTAATTTTTATTTCATTGATTATTAAATGGTCAGTGAGGTTGAAGCGTGCTTTAATTTTAGTCATTAGGGTATCACATACTCGGGTGAGCAATCTTCTGCAGTTCGCAGTAGAATACTTAAATTAGTATAAATGTAATACCGACTATATAGTGCTTATCCGTCTTGCCATTTATTATTTCTGACTGATTGTGTAGACCAGGCTTGTCATTGGTCATGGCGTGACAGGTCAGGATCCGCAATATGGAATACGCATGTGCCCACATGTTTAAATGCATAGACAAATCTGAACCAGTGAAGCAAATATTTTTGTCAATTGTTGATAGTCCTGAGCAATGTGACAGATCTTCCAAAGGGTGGTTTTTAGGCGTTGATACTCACTCTCAGCCTTTGAAAATCCTCTTGACCTTCAATTTTTGTCCCTTCTCGTCTAGGACGAATGCTATCATGGGGCGTCCCATGCCCACGGCCTAGGGACGCCCATTTTATCCATAATGGTAAGGGTTGCTTCCTCCCTTCCTAGACTGGGGACTTTTGCTTTTTAGCTATTGTGCACTATCAGCATCAGCGCAGGTCACCTGACCTGTGTGTGCATTTAGCGAAGCGGGCTTAAGACCTTGCTCCGTTATGCTGTCGTATGCCTCCATAATGATGCCATTAACTACTTTGAGCTTGTCAGGTGCCATCTGGGTTGCTGGATAGTCGAAGTATACCACCGTGAATTTCTCCGAAGCTACGGCCTCTTCGAAGCGTACTTACAATTTGAACACTACATTTTTACATTTTACATCGTGAGTACAATACAGCGTATATAATTACTGTATTATTATTTAAAATTGGACACTTAATAGAAATTATCTAATTAACTAGTAAATAATAAATATTATCTCTGATGAAGACAATAAATATCGAAACGTTGAAATGAGTATTTTTATATGAAGAATAACTTGTTGAGCCGAATTTCAAGAAAAAATAAACAAATTAACCATTTATTAATTAATGTTAAAGAATAGATGACTAATTTCTTTCTTTTAACTATGCTTCAATAAAATTTACATTAATCTACAAATTAAGCTAGCTTGAACTAGTTAACTTTTTAGCAAATGAGTTATACAATAACGTAAAACATTGTTTGCTTCTCTTTCTTAAATTTTAAGACTAAGTAATTTATAGTTATAAGACTAAGATGATGGAAATAATATAGAAATATTTTAGATTATAAACACTGTTGAAGTGTAGAAACGACCTCTGAAAAAGCTAACATGAAAAAGCTTTTTCGCGCTATGTTTAAACATTTATCGTATGCGATACCAGTATACAATTACATTTTTATTACAGTAAGTTGAAAATGTAGGGATAACTCCTATTGTATTTTTACTAAGTGATTTCCCAGAGCATCTTTTGTCATGAAATATGTTAATATTTATACACGTATGTATATAATACGTATATTGAAAAACTGAAAATTTTACAGAAACCTTGATAGAAATACAGATTTATTTACCTGTATTACTGACAGTTGGTATAAAACAATGCCCAAAGTAGCACGTGAAGTTAATATATTGTTTAACTTTCCCATTCGAAAATATACAAAGTAAGGCAAATGTATAGATCCATTCGAACATCTTTAATTTTTTTTACAAAATTACATAAAGGCGATTCTCTGCACTGTAATGTAAACATAAAATATGAAAAATGTATGGAACCTACGTCTATCTTGAAACGTGCATATGCTAGCATTTCATTCTCATTAGAAATCGTGTGTATATACACGTTTCGAGATAGATGTAGGTTTCATATATTTTTTATTTATTCTCTCTCACAAATTGGGTGGTTGACGTCGCGACCTGTTGTGTCTACATTCTTAGGTAGGAGTAATCTTCTCAGATTGTAGAAGAAACGTAACAAATTAAGTGACAATTACGTCTGAGGTAAGATTTTAGTAATTATTAATTCTCACATTAATTAAGTTCAATAATGTAAACAATTAAAGCGGAAATGTATCGATCTGCCATAGAAGTTAGTATTTATGTGGAGCGAAGGTAATGTTACCTTCTTTTTGCAAATTGTCAACAATTAATATAAATTGGAAAGTATCCGTTGCCCAAACGAAAGACGCGCAATCAGATATCTGTGATCTACGAAATAGAATGCCAAGATTATGAAATATGAACAAACATAACGAGCAATTTTAATTTCTACAAACAGCAAGTAGCACACATTTGATTGAACTGACCGGAAAAATCAAGTATTACCTGAGATATTTTAGACAATAATTATAACTTAATAGATTTAAAACCATTTAAAAGTTATATAATTTCAAAGAATTAGGTAGTTACCAGATAATTTTTATTTATAAAAATAAAAATAAGACCTCGAATTCGAATTATCGCTGAGAAAACCATAAAGCATAGGTATTATTACTTGGAATTGCGGTTGAATTAATATTTCATGTAAATATAGGATTGTAAGCAGATATGATACTGCGCTTTGCTTGTATAAAGTGTGTGTTAGTGCTCCCAGCATAATACTTTTTCTGCTGCTGATCATACCAACTTAGTTGCCGAAATACGTATACAGGATTTAAAGATATATTGTGGCATAAAGAGTACTTTGTGGAAAATATACTGAACTTACTTTGTTTTTAAATTACTTATAAAGATTCTTTACAAACATAATATACTGTGACCACATATGTTTGGATATTGCTATATTCTCAAATGTTTCACGTATTTCTAAGTTTTCATTTACTATATTACTTCAATAGTTCCTATCTCTAATACACCATAATGTGCTCCCACACTGAACGAGAAGAAATTGTTCCAGGTATGAAAATAATTTTTAATTTTCTGATAAAATCTTTAAATTTTCTATCTGAATATCTTGTATATATAGTATTTACATTTATCATAATCATATTAGATATTTTACAATATGGCTTTTGCTTTTGCTTATTATTCAATACGAGGGCGCATTTTTATGTTATCTACCTAGCCATGAAAACAAGCACATAAGAGAACAAAAAAAAAATTTTTCTACATAACTCCCTTCAACACTAACACACTTATTCCATCTTTTTTCCAGTTGCCCCATACCATCAGAAAAAAATTGCTTCGGTAACCTCGCAAAATATTCTTCAACAGCTTCTTTGAGTTCTTCGTCAGAAGCAAAACGCTTTCCCCTGAGATGCTTTATTAAATTTTTGAATAAGAAGAAGTCTGACGGAGCTAGGTCGGGGCTATAATGTGGATGCCTTAACTCTATAAACCCACAGTCATTGATTATCTGCTGAACTTTGTTTGCCTTATAAACCCGACAATTGTCGTGCAGCAACAAGTTTTTTTGTGGATAAGAATGCGGGCGTTTTTGCTCCAGAGCAGTTTTTAAATTTTTAATTGTGTTTCTGTAGGTCTCTCCATTTATGGTAGACCCTCTCGGCATATATTCAATAAGCAAGACTCCTTCAGCATCCCAAAAAACAGTTGCCATCAGTTTTTTTCCAGAAAATTGTGTCTTGGCCTTTTTTGGTGATGGAGAGCCCTTATGAACCCACTGCATGGATTCTTGTTTAGTAGGAGGGTCCCAGTAATATACCCAAGTCTCATCCCCGGTGATAATTCGAGATAAAAATGTTTTGTCCCTCTCCAACTTGACCAAATTTTCTTGAGAAACTTCTTTTCTGTACAGTTTTTGTTCAGGTGTAAGCAATCTGGGTATCCACCGTGCAGACACCTTCTTCATACCAAATCGTCATGCAAAATTTTGAGGACACTTGTTTCGGATATACAGACTTCATTGGCAATGACAGATCTTTACACGCCGATCTTTCAGTACCAAATTTTCGACTTTTCGCACAATGTCTTCAGTTCGAGCTTCAACGGGTCGTCCGGACTTTGGGTCATCATTGATTGTCCCTCGGCCCCATCGAAAGAGTTTAGAGTTTAGAATATTTTACTTAGAAATAAGATGGTGTATCTTCCCCATAAACAGCAACCATTCTTTCATGAATTGCTTTTTGACCATTGCCTTCTTTTGTCAGGAACTTTATTACGCTGCGATGTTCAACCTGAGTTTCACTCATTTTATCGAGAAATAGACCGTCTCAAATCTCTATAAACAGCACAAACTGAACACAACTTAGCACATGTACTTCAACAGTGACAGTAATTTTTCAATAATTTGTTTGACATCGTCACTGTTTGGTTTCATGGCTAGGTAGATAACATAAAAATACGCCCTCGTAGCTTAATTTGGTGCTTCGCGCCATGGCCTTTTCAAAAAGTACACGTATGTGTATAAAATAATATTCTTATTAACTTATTGGGTGAATTTAGATATAAAAAATAAGCAAAATAAGTATTTCAAAAATATATCGTCACATGGCTGTCAAATTCGACATGTAAGTTACGATATTTTCTTAATTAGATACATTTTAATTATAATTTGTCTTGCTTAGGTATTTATAAGTTTCGTCGCACAACAGTAATATATGTCTGGCTTTGTTATTTTTCTCGGACGTAATGATAGGGGTCTTTCCGAAAATAAACGTTGTTACGCTCCGCATATAAAAATATTTTAATTTATTTTTAAATAATATATTTCTTGTTTAAATATCTCGATTTAAAATATTTAAACTTAAGACATTTTCCTGTACATATTCGTTTACAAAGAGAAAGCATTTCTTTTGTTATATCCTGACCGACAAACCCTTAGTTTTCTACCTGACCCTATGGAATTTCTATATACATTTCATTTTATATTGTTTTAATTTAATTATATACATCTTCTTTCATATGTGGTGTTTCATATCATTAGAAAGCTTATCTCACAAGCGATAATTTAATAATATTTATGCCATCGATAGAACACCTCTTCAGGTCGCGCTTCTTATTAATTATTATTCAAGATATCGACCCTCTCTTCGACTTAGGTCATAAAACAAACCGTTTTTCTAAAACCAGTGTTCTATCGACACAAAACTATCAGACAGCTTCTCTTTAGAACCATCGAAAGTAAAACATCTCTCATCGTACTGTCCAAGTACACGACACGATGCCGCCCGGCGTCTTTCGCTTCTAAGACCACGTGACCAATTTGGCAACTCAAAGGTAACTCTGTATTGTTCTATACAGAGGTTATTATATATATATATATATATATATATTAATTAATCCTTAATTTACTGCTCAATTAAACGTTCGTTTTCAGTGTATTTTGTGTTAATTTTCAATTACTTATTTACCGCTCGTCGTCTATATATTACTTTTGTTTAATTACTTTTAAATATACGAATTTCAATTTCTTTCTTATGTAAATATAAATACAAACTTTAAGGACAACGCTCCTGTGTTTTATTTAGTAAGTAAGTTGTTCTATATTGATTTAATTAACCATTATCACACACGTCCTGGAACTTTGATGAAACTTCACCAGCACCACTAATTATTTTATTATCTTAGAATAATTTCATTATTATTAGCACGGCACATCCACTTCCCAATAGCCAGCAAAGCCGCCGTTTGTAATAACGTGTTTGTTTGATATGTTTTTTAGGACTGTACAATTGCTTGAAAATTTGTGTTCATTTAATTGTTCTTGCAATTATTGTGTTGTTCGTCCGATGTATATACCCTTGCATTCGTTGAATTTAGAATGTAAGTTTTTAGTTTCATTGGTTGACTTCGCAGATATTTCTTGGTGAAACATTCTTGTAATAACTTGATTAATTATTCGAAAATAAAACACTTGGCTTAGTTTCACGACTTCTTTAATTAGATATACTAACAATTGTTTCTGTCTGTATAGACCAGAACCACTTACCCGATATAAATAGCTGTAACCTCATTCATAATGTAGTAAAAAGTAAAAAGTTAAATATATTAGAGATTTTTGAAATTAAAAAAGCCCAAAAACAAAATCGAGTTATCACAAACACGCAATTAGAATTCATAAATACCCCCTATATCGATGCAATTTTAAATATCAATTACCCACATTCTCCCACCCATAATGAACACAGGTATTTAAGTTAACCTTAAGTAGAGTAAGTTTAGTTTTAGATAGCTCTTTGATAATGGCCTAATAGCCGAAACAATTGTTAGTATATCTAATTAAAGAAGTCGTGAAACTAAGCCAAGTGTTTTATTTTCGAATAATTAATCAAGTTATTAGTAAGTTTTTAGGATTATTGGTGTTTTTGTGAACTATTTTCATGCTATATGATGCTAAGATTTTGTTTATTTTTTCTGATAGGTTGTTTATATAACGTATTGGGACATATTTATAAGTAGTTTCAAGGTTATTTTTGTGGTATTTATTTCATCTGTATTGTAATGCTGATATAATTTTCGTTTTATGATGTTGTTGATGAAACGGCGAGCATAATTATTTTTTTGTACGTTTGACGCAAATTAATTTTTATTTGCAAACTGTTTAGTAGAGCGCTGTTTGTAATACATACTAGCTATATCTAGGTTTACTAACTGGGACTAAAAACATAGGAAGAATAGAATTCTATATTATGTCCACGGCCTGGTACCGACAACGAGTGTCGCTTTTGGGTTATTTTGTGTCTTCTATTTACCTTAATACTATTTTCAACAAAAATAACTCTTAGGCTACGTCATTCTTTTCGAATCAGGACAAAGCTTCATCCCACTTCTTGAAATTCTGCAGCGAATCTTCTAACGAGTATTCAGTCTATCTCAGTACGGCTAATTACCTCATATTAAATCAAGTAATCGTTCAGACAGTTTTTATAATTATAGTTATATTACCAGGTTAGCTATTCTAGTTAAAGGCCTTGATTTCATTCACAGCTGTTGAGGGAATTATATTTAGATATTTGCATGATAATTATCGAAGAACAACATGAATTCATGTAAAGCCGAAGTTTATCATTTAAATTTGGTTGTTTACTGTGATTCTTTTGGAAACGGATTTCAGGTTGAATGTACACTAAGAAAAATGTAGTTGTACAGAGAACAAAATGTTTGTAGTGAATGTATTTTAGAAATATGTACTATAACTGTAGTTCAATAAACAAAAACGAACATTAACTCTGACTAGAGTAAAAGTACTTCGAACTATTTTTTTTTGTAGTTTGGTATTGTGGTAGATTTTACAAATTCTTAATATGTAAGTAAAACGATACTTTCTAAGTTAATCTGTTGTAGTAATACACAATATGATTAGTAGTTAAATAGAGAAATTTGACCATCCTTTTTAGAATGGTCAACAACAAATAATGGTGTATTGCACTTTTGTGTTATACACCATTATTTGTTGTATAAAGAACAATGTGCACTCGATCCTTGCCGAAGGAGATTATTAAAAGTCTATGTAAATAGTATGGTTTGTTATAAGTACCAAATATGATGCTGTAATAATAAAATTATTCATTTTTTGATTACCATATATAATACTATTGTATTCCATTTGTATATCGATGCCTAAATCAGGAGCTGAATTTATTGAGAATAAGAAAATCTTGTAGACTGAAAAATAATCGTACAGTGTTTATTTAGAGTAACACTTTATCTGTCATTTGATGTTTTGTTGTTGAAGTTACGTTCATTACAACTCAGCTATTTATTTTTTAAAAGTAAAAGAAAGTGGAATTAACTAGAGAGCACTTTCGAATCATAATTTACTATGACTTTAAAAGAGGTTTAAGCGCTTATGAGTGCAAAGAGGTTTAGATTCAGTTTTTAGTGAACAAGCACCTTCCTAGGCTATGATTTACTGATGGTATAAGGTATTTGAAGGAGAAAATAATTCTGTTCAGCATCAAAAAAATTGCTGCTGTTAAAATATAATTGAAGATCACAATAAAGTCCCTTATGGGTAATAAAGCATTAACTCAAAATTAAATCCTCAGCTGTTAAAACCATCATACACAATCACCTGCATTTAAAAAAGTAGTAAGTCGTTTTGTGTCGCATCACCTTTTTGACTTATAAAAAGCAGAGCGTGAAAGAATTTGCCATGAAACTTTAAATTTCTTAAATAATGGCGGGCATCAATTTTTTTTCAAAATAGTGATAGGTCACGAAACTTATATTCCCTTTTTCGACCTTCCTACCAGCCAAGAGTGTCGTGTATGGATTCACGAAGATGAGGAAACTCCTACAATGACTAAGAAACAGCGCGCTATGAAAAAGGTAATGTATGCGTATTCTTCATAAGTACGGGCCTAGTAAAGACAATTAATATAGATGGACAAAAGACAGTTATAGCTAAGAAGTACACTGAAAAATGTTTTTCGATGTACCACAGTGAACATTTTTGTTTGAAGTAGAGATTCATACCGCATTTCACGCTTATTTTGAAGGTATTCCGAAAGAAGTTAGGTTGGGAGCTTTTAAACAGTGGAAAGAAAGAATGGTCGCGTGTATCATTGTTTAAGGGACTTACTTTGAGCAGATTTAAAATAAAATCCTAGAAAATATTAACAGTGTTTTTATTCTCAATAATTTCAGCTTTCTCCTCGTATGTGTAATAGTACCTATCATGCAATTGAAATAAACAATACGACAGACTAGTCAAGATGGCATTTCTAGAATTCGACATAGGCAGACATGCATTATCGTGGTGAGTTGCTGGATGCGTGACCAATAATGAAAAAAAAAATAGCACCCGGCACGTTAGCGCCTATCGGGACCGAAAGGTAAAAATAAACAAAGGAAGCTTATAGTGTATCATTTTTGTTCATCAATTTTAAGAATTCCTACGCCGTGTAATAAATATCTTTCTTACCACAACTTATACCATTTTACTACAACTACAACCACTTTAAGAAACCACAATCATGTTTTTTTATTACGATTCGATAGCTGTCACAACAGTAATTATTGCTTGTAGTATTGAGTATTAAAATTGTAGTGGCTATACTATACACTTTTTTCAGTGTATTTAGAGATATTTCTACAAATTTTTGGCAAAGATAGCCACAGTTTATTATAACTAAGTAATTTAAAGCATATTTGAGTAAGTAAAATCTCCCCAATTTTTTTATAAAACAAAAACATGTTGGATAACATTTTATACTATTGTATTTGTTTTGTACAAAATTTGGTGAGATTTGACATACTCAAGTATGTTTCAAATTACTTTGTTACGATACGGTTGTGTCCGATATAGAGTGTAGGAACGTTAATAATGTTTCTGGATGTTGTGGTTGTATTCGTCAGAGTTTTGCACTAGTTATGACGACAGTGATTGTTGTTTTGGTATCCATGGTGTTGAAATTAATCAATGGGCAGCGGTGAATGCTCTTCTGCGCTCTATCTTAATAACTTTTGTAATATGGCAAGGGTGTTGTTTCGGTGAAACTGTCTCTCCAGTGGTACATACTGATGATTCTGTAGGAAGATGAAACGCGTGTCTGCGTATCTGGAGAGATACTTTCACACAAATTTAAACTTGTATTGTGTTCTCCGCACCCGATTTTTAATAGTAAATATTTTATATTATTAAAAATTTTTTGTTTTATACATAACTCGCCGACTTTGCTATTTCCAGATTTGGGTATATGCCAGGGTTACCTTTTATATTTTTACAAATTCTGGGAAGAAAAAAAAATTTTGGGAACAAACAATTTTATTGTTTTTTAAAATATTCGCCTTTATGGTCTATACACTTTTGCATGCGCACGAACCGGTTCTCATAACATTTTCTCCACTCTAAAAGTTGCATCTCAGAAACATGGTTTTCGAAGGCTTCGACTGCTTCTTGAGGTGTTGAAAATCGCTGATCACGCATTTTTTGTTTCACAGTTGGGAACAAAGGGAGATCATTCGGCGACAAGTCATGTGAATATGGACAATAAGACATTATTTCAACACTTATCTCCTTCAAATAGTCAACTGTTAGACGAGCTGTATGGAAACTCGCATTATGAAGAATAATGGGACATTTTCGGTTGTTCTTCCTGATTTCGTCTATAACTTTTGGCAAACAAATTACTGTATACCATTCAACGTTAACAGTTTTTCGATCCTCTAAAGGGATTGTTACAATGTGTCCTGTACAGCCGAAGAAACAAGCGATCATTTTCTTGGAAGTGCTCCTTGCACGAACAACTTTAGTGGGGTTTGGTTCGTCTTGGAACACACATACAGTAGATTGTTGCTTGGTTTCCGATTTATACGCATATATCCATGTTTCGTCACCTGCGACGATGTTGTGCTCCGGTCCAGTTATGTAAAATCCATCTGGAATATATTTTGTTTACAAATAAATGTTCATGTAAAATCGAATGAATTGTAGTCTGCGATATGCCAAGAGATGTCTCTACCTCACTGTAAGACACATGTCGATCGTGTTTTATCATTTTCCGCATAGCATTGATGTTTCTTGGAATCACAACAATTCTGCAAACCAATTTTAAACTGTCTTCTCTGATGGAGCTTTATTACCAAAGTTGACCGAAGCGATATAATGCATTCTTGCGGGCCTTTTTTTATAATCGTAAAAATCATCCAACGAAAACCTTCACGAGTAATCTCCATTATTTTACAAACTCCCTGTCTTAAAACTGTCACTGTCAACAAACTATTGACTCAATTTCTAAGCTATCGCGGATTTCTCATTGACAAATGTCAAAAGCAAGCACCATCTAGTGGTCGATTGTAAAAATATAAAAGGTGTCCCTCGTATTTAAATTAGATGAACACAATCAAAAGTTTTATATCGATTGTTGTATCTAGTTAAAATTAGATATTTACATTTTAGTACTTTACAAAATTTAACCATCACTTTATAAAAGTGAAAATGTAAATAAATTCAATTACCAAAACAACAGCACTCGAGCTTACTTCTACGCATGTGCGACAGCATTTCTTACATCGCGAACTCCAGTGTTAGAAGTACTGTTTCGTGACGCCATCTACATGTAAATAATAGTATTGCTACAACTGATATTATAGTAATAGGGCCCTAACTTTCTTTCTACTGGTCAGATCACGGATTTCAATAGCTTTAAATCTTCCCCGAACAATGAATATCATTTTACAAAAACACACGAGTAAATTGAGCCAGTAGTTTTTTGGTCTAACGGATACACATACGAACATTGCCTTTTACATAACGGGTGTTCAGAAACATTCGAAATCAAAGTAGTCCTTGAAAATATGAAGTCATGTCTGATATAGATTGATTTTTGACAGACAACAGTTGACATTTAATAATTATTACAAATCACATACTTAAGTAAAGATATACGATTTTTTGTTCAGAGCCCACTTGACTTCGAATGTTTCTAAACACCCGTTATATAGATTTATTACTTTTACAGTTTAATTCTTTCTTATTGAATTGTATTGGGATTATGAAAGCAGATTACTAATATCTTCATCTGTTATGTATAGCGTCGTGTTCCATAGTTTGTCGCTTGGAACTGACTTTGTTTCTATTATTTATTAAGGACACCAAATAGTGTATTAACTTTTATAAGGTATTTTTTCTGTGCACTTTTTCAACAATTACCTACCTCTACCTTTAAATGTTGCTTCAAATGGATATTAATGTTTCGATGTGGCGCAAAGAAAATAATATGGTTTTATTAATTTACTAAATAAAACACTTGGTATATTTGTTTCACAAAATGTATTTAAAATATATCTGACATATGTTTCGACTTATACAGTCATTCTCAAAGAGTCATGTAAACTGTCATGTAAGTTTACATGACTCTTTGAGAATGACTGTATAAGTCGAAACATATGTCAGATATATTTTAAATACATTTTGTGAAACAAATATACCAAGTGTTTTATTTAGTAAATTATTAATCATGTTTCACCAAGAGCCAACCGTGAATTCTATACATTATAATATGGTTTTAGATATTTAAAAAAACTGTAAACTGTCTCTTTTATTATAAAAAAGAAGAATTCTCAAATTATTTATATTCGTCAAGCAAAATTATTGCATTTAAATCTGGTTATATATATTTCGAGCGTTAATAATTGCTGCATGTCTGATCGTTATTTGCACGGTGAAGGATCGCTCTGCTCAGGTTTGATTCTTAAATGCTTGAATAATATTATAGATTGACTTCTTTATACAGGATTCGTAACCTAGACTAGAAGCGCATTGAGAAGATTAGTTATCTCCTTTGCATTTTCATAGTATCGATTTATAGTGATTATACTTCTAAGTCGACTAACAAGAGAGTTAAATACACTACTTTAATGTAGATTTATTCAAGAGTTGGAAATACGATTAACTACAATATCTGAAATTTATACCTTGGATTTCCTTTGCTATGTATTTCCCTCTATTTGTATTTTGTATTAAGCTCTATATTATAATATATTTGAATTGCAAAATTTCTTCTAAAAATAAATTTAAAAGCACACTATAGCTATTATGTTAATCTGTATATAACGGATATGATTTATTTTACATTACATGTGCAACTATTTTAGAGACCATTTTGTTTTTTTTATGGTTTTAAAATATTGTATATATATATATAACTACTTAAAATTGACATTTTTGACTACAACTTCACAATAGGAAAAATTATTTATGAGGGGCTACCCAGAAATTCCAAGGATTTGAATATGGCGCGCTAAGGGATACCTCTACAGCTATAATGCCAGATGGTGGGAGATACCTCTATACTAAGTCAGTCTGTAAAAACGGTACTTTGCTAGGTGGTGACAAACAGTTCTTGTGTTTATATTTGTTCAGTTGTGTTTGAGTTATTCTGCGAAACTGTAATGTCTGATGTGAAAGAGCAAAGAGTGTGCAGCAAGTTCTGCTTCGAACTTGGTAAAATGGCAGCAGAAACTCTGAAAATGCCTAAACAAGCGTTTGGTGAGGATGGAAATCGCCAATAGAGTGACGACTATTGATAGAGTGCGAAAGAAAGAAACATTGTGTAGGCGAAAACATAAAAAAATATTTTGACAATCTGAATAACATTTTCATTGTGTAAGTGAAGTGCAGAACTTATACCGAAAACATATACAACAGTTGGAAATAGTATTACCCTTGGAATCTAAATTCCTAAAAAGAGAACTGTTAACACGGGTTTAACCGAAAGCAAGGATACTTCTTTAAAAATTAAATGATTGTTAAAATTTGTACATAAAACAAAGAAGAAAACTGTATAAAGTAAGTTATTGTGCAATAAAAAAGGTGATGTCATCATTATCGCTATTATCTAGTGTATTACTAGTACCATTACTAGTATCACCATCATAATCATCACGAATATCATAACTGTAGTTACTATCATCATTATTATTACTTTCATCATCAGATTTCCTTAATTTTGACACCATAGCTACTATCGTCGCAGTTTGTATACAATAGCTACCGCTATTAACACATTTCCATTCACCGTTGTCATCTTTACCGTCCTAATTATCATTTCCTCACCCAGATCTCTCCCACTACCATCGCCACCGAGATTACCATAATCACTATCTTTATCGTCCTAATATTATCCACTATCTATAGCATCGATATTATCGCAATAGTTATTACCACCATTGCCGTTACTTTCGTCACTATCATTATCAACAAAATCACAATCACTACTACATATAGAGAATATTGCAATTAATATTGGCATTATCGTCACTATCATAACTATCTTCATTATCATAATGAGGATCATTACGATTACGATCATATAATCATCCCTATAATGACTATTAGTATTACTAGCACTACTACCGCTATCACAACTGTCATCATTTTATCATTGCATCATTAGCAATTTCATCGTCTCAGAACCATCAGAACGATCATTATCGTCACTTTACAATATACTTTTACAACAACAATTATTAGCACTGTTAACACTACCATCACTGCACACACCTATAATCACTAATACTACCATAGTCACTATTGTCAGTGACATCACTATTGTCACCATTACAAAAAGTAGAACTATAACTATCAGAGCTATCGACACTGCCATTACACTATTGCTTTCACAATTACCATCACTTTTATCACCAGAGAGCGAACTGAAGCGATTGAATGACCAATTGCCCCGATAAAAAGTTGTGGCGGTATCATGTATAGTATGCATGTTATAACAGTCCCACTGTTAGCTTGCTCGATTGCATTCGTCGAGCTAATGTTGTTATTTCCGGAAAATCATATTTTACAATGGCTTGTTTCTGGTTTCGTTTCTTTCAGTGTTATTTGGTTACAACTGTTAGCATTTAAAAAAATCCTTTTTATATTGTATATTTATCCTATAATTTTTTATAAATATTAAGTTTAATTTACTACCTTATTTTTGGAGTAGCTTTCGTATCTTCTTTTTAGTCCATTTCTTTCTGTTTCTTAGTATATCTCTTTATTTTCCTTAACTATGGAGAATTCTCGTGGGGCAACCATGGTAGGATGGATTAGATGTTACACGGATTGGTTGCATATTCTTAATAATACGGAGATATATTGCAGTGCCTGCTCATTAAGTTTAAGGCGTCCACAAAAATGTAATGTGCAGAGACATGTTTTTTCTTAAACTCATCAAGATAACATATTGCTATGAACTGTGGTTTTTATATTTACTATACCACCGTTCACGACAAATCTATCCAACTAGGATATTCAGTCGGTTTATTTCCAAAAAATGGGACTGCTTTCTTCTCAGGGTTCCAATCGGAAATGTGTAAAATACATAAGTTAGTTAGGCGCCACTCAAAATTTGATTGAGAAAAGTTATTATAATATCTTTAAGTTACTTATTAAAATGTTTGATGAAAGGTATAAGAAATAATATTCACAATATAAAATTTTAAATGAAAATTTAATACAAAATCAAAAAAAAAGAAAAAAAAATCAATCTTTATAGAGTATAAAGATTAATATTGCATCATTTAACAATATTATAAAAGGCAAAAATAACGTACGGAAATGACCGCTACATGCATTCAAAAACCCTCAATGAATACCGAACAACTTAAAAATAAACTAAATCGCAAAGAATATTTTTAATTTCTCCCCAGAGAACAATATAAATAAACAAACTTGACAGCTCGAACAAAACTCTAAAAACATGCGCACTCACAAGTCCAAGAAAAAATGCCCTTGAAATCCCAACGTGCAAAATTTTCCATTTACTGTTTTTTACTTAGAAATGTTAAGTATCCTCTTTGTCATCTATCTCAATTAATTAAGACTAAAACTCAATATTACAATATAAATACAATTGAAAATACAATATTCAAATCTTTCAATTAAAAAAAGTATATATTTTTTTTAAATATATATTACTTACGTAAAAAATATATGAGACACGTAGACAAGAAAGCGAAAAAAATCAAAAATTACGAGCTTACAAACTCGTAGAAATATCGGTAATTGAAATTACAACACCAACAACTAATTAAACTCAAAAACGAACCCGAAGTTACATTACTATAGATAATTATCTATTTTAAATAAACTGAACTTTCTCATCTAACTGTTAATTTGTGTCTGCCCCTCAATACTTCGCTATCGCTTTAGCATAAAGACGACCTCGAATAAAACTAGTTTTTGCTACAAGCACATGAAATATACATACAATTTCAAAATAATGATACATACATTTATAATTAAATTTAAAATATGGTTTATTGGGAAAAAAACCATAGCAATATGTCCATCTGCAACTGACACTTTAACGAAGAATTGTGGAAGCGGCCGATGGCGGCCAATATCCCATTAAAAAGCTTAACAATGTAGTCCACAAGAGGTTTCTTACAAAATATACTGATCGTCATGTACCAGGTGAATCTATTTTACGTAAATATCACTTACCAAAATGTTATTTGAGAACCATTGAAAAAATACGAACCAACCAATCTGGTCATTATCTTTGGGTAAGTGCAGACGAAACAACGGATGTAATGGGACGATATGTGTTAAATGTAGTTGTTGGTATTCTTCATCCGACAACTTCATACCAACCATACTTAATTGCAACTAAAACATTGCAAGTCGTAAATGGTGACGCAGTTTCAGAAGTAATTAATCAATGTATTCATAATATTCTGTCATCGAATAACAACTATAAAGACAAGATACTATTATTTTTGACTGATGCGGCAACTTATATGTTAAAAACAGGGAAGTTATTAAAGCAATCTTATCCCAATTTGCTACACGTTACCTGTGCAGCACATGCACTACACAGAGCATGTGAATACATCAGGGGTTATTTTCCAAATGTTGATAAGTTAGTTTTATCATTTAAAAAGAAAGATATTTCTCAAGGATGAGACAAAAAGCCATATTTAGCAGAAATCCAAATTTGAATATATTATATCAATTTTGCACAGAGCCGATTAAAAAATCTATACATTCGAAGTATGGTGTACTTTGCAACATTTTAATCACGCATCAATCATCAGTTGTGATGTGGAACGGATATTTTCTATGTTTAAAGACGATTTAAGATCTAAAAGAACTAATTTAACATAGAAACACCCTAAACAAATTTTATTTGTTCATAGTAATGATTTACACTTTCAATGTTTCACGGAAAATACATAGTTTTGAGTTTTGTTCTTTGCAAATTATTTTTATTGAAAATTCGATACGCAATTCGCTTGTCAGCATTACTTTTGTTTCAGCAGTAGTTGCTGCCGGTTACCAAACCGTTTATTACATTCGCTCTGTTGTGCATTGACAAATACATATTAACTGCATATGTAGGTATGTGCCACTTATGCAAGTGACAACACGTATCAAATTGTTTGAAACTCACGGATCGCTTACAGAAACAAACCTATTGCGAATACAAGGCAGACGCCTATGGGCTATAAATCATCAATCGCTCGAGTCCGCGTTGATTAACTATAATCTTTATCATCACTAGTGTAAATATAATCGCTGCAATCATTTATACTGTAATCACAGTCAGCACTATATTCTATATCAGCTCATAACTATCATCTTTAATTGTCATTGCTATCGTAACTCTCGTCATTTTCATCACTGATGCCACTATTATCGATGTCACCTTTATAACTTACCATTATCATCAAAATGATCGTTGTTGTAACAACTATGTAAGTTCACTATGTAGTAATCCAAGGCACAATGGTGATCCTTTTGAAAAAGTCAGGTATTTAAGTTGAATAAATATGTAATAATAAAATTGTTCTTAGTAAAAGTAATGAGTGTTGTGGCAAGACTAGTAGTAGACATAATTTTCTGTGATTTATTATTTCGGAAAGCTTTTAAAATCGCTCTATAACATTCCAGAATGAAAACCTAGCAAATATTCAGGTTAGTCCTCTCAACACACTGTCTGAAGAAGTATAATATAAGAAGTGGTTGGCAGGATGGCCATGTATGTCAGAAATGGCTGGTAGGATTGCCATGTGAGGTCGGTTCAGCTAGCGAGTAGCAGGGTCGACATGGTCCTGGTGGTAGCTTGATTTCCGAGGCGAACTCATTAGAGACCGGGTTTATCGGTAGGATAACGAACACATTCGAAAATGATATATAAAGTAACGTTTAATTAATTATTGAATAAATATCAATTACATTACAAGCAATGGTATCCACATTACGATCTGATACACAAGACTGACTAGACTTCTCCGTCTTTGGTCTACAAATCATCTATACTTCTATTAACCTAGTTAATGTGACCTGATTTACATACACGGTTACTTAATGACAGACCAACCAAGATACATGAACTAGATGTCGAAAGATATAGTAACTAAGAAAGACATGTTTCGTTAAACAAGTATTATATTGAATGTGTGAAAATAGGTGTCCTGCTTATGTTATCACAGAAGAATGAAGAATTATCTACTCCACCTAGGCAATATTTTCTTGCAGGTTTACGTGAACACGTTTGAATTTTCAATACATTTATTTGAAATTTTAAGAGCGCTTATACCAGTCACAGTTTGCTACATAATTTTAGAAACTACTAATTAAATAAAAAATTGATTTCACTGCGAATATGTATTAATTAGTAATTATTTAATTATTTTCAACTTCAGAATATAGTTTTAAAGTTTTTTCGTATTTCTTACATTTAAATAAATAAAAAATATATACATATATTTGAATTTAATTGTATACAAAAGAATATTACATTGTGTACAATGTAATATTTTCTACAAATTTGATTCATATTTCGAAAAATTCCGAGCTAAAATCAAACCTTTGCAAAGCACAAAGCATGTGAAATCGTAAGTTACAATGTACTAAAAATCGAGTCGACTGAAAAGGATAAGTATTTCACTTATTGATTAACTTCTTCAAGTTCCCATCTTTTCGAAACTAAAGGAAAATTCTGTTAGCAAATGATGATTTAGCATTTTAATTGCACAAAAAGAATTTATACTCGCAAACCCATTTCTTGCTTTTGCATTAATTTTTCTTATGATAACGGTAATTTGATTTACAACATTTGGCAGATATTTTTAAAGCACTCTTATTGAGTGTTACATATATTACTTGTTATCGATACCAATATGCGATAAAATAAAATTGAATTAAGAAAAATTGGATACCAAAAAATTTACATTTTATTATAAATTCAAGAACTAAATGTGATTTTAGAGTTAGTTTTTATCCTCTGTCTCCCGATTCAGCAGACCTTTTTGAAACTTGTTTAACCTGTTCGTATTTACAATTACGTGACTATTACTACGAACAAGTATCTCGCGCAGCCATAGATTCTTCACTTTTTTCTGTCGTCGCCAATATCTTCATGTAGGCGTTCGAACAATAAATCGTTTATTCCTATACCGAAAGACAAAGTTTGGTTTAGATATGTTGAAAACACCTACGATATTTCGCCACATGGACGTGACTTCTTGAACAAATTCTTTAATTCCCAACACAATTCCTTTAATGTTGCTATAGAGATCGAGTCGGAAGATTTCCTTCATTTCTTAGACGTCTTAAAATGATCTTGGTGAATCTGATGGTTCATCAGAATATTAGGTTTATCGTAAACCTATCAAGATACCTAAACGCCTTTTTCTACCATCATCTTGCACAAAAGCGTAGTGTCATATACTCCTTAATCCAAATAGCCTTATATGTTACCAATACCTTAATCAGTAACTATTCCAAGCATAATATTCAACGCACCATAAACTAACACCTTATGCCAAGACCGTTCAGTTCTGTTTCATTTACACTTTGTATAAGTTGTTACCGACCGTATCAGTAAAATACTTATCAAACATAAGATCAAAACTATCTTTAAACCCCACATCACAATATCGACCCCCCTTCCTGTTATGGATCGCAACCATCTAAAAATATTTGGTGTTTTATGGAAGTTTATAAATTAGGCAGACAAAGCGATACTGGGTTTGCATTTGCGTGACATAGGTTGGAAACTGGACACCAAATTACTTCAATCTGCCCAGATTCTATACCGCAGTTCCTATTACTTTAGCCGCGAAATACTTGAATCTATAGAAATTGTAAAGCATTCCAATAATATCAACTGTGATGATGAATATCTTCTGCATAATACCTGCAAACCAGTGAACTGGAATAGTTCCTATACAACTCGAAACTAACAGACTTTCAGTTTCGGTACAGCAAAAATAGTAGCAGCTTTGAGGATGTCCTTCAAAAGAGTGGACGAAACGTCGCCCAAGAAGAAAGCAGTGCCAAGGACGCAGATCTCGCTCGAAATCTTAGAAGCAAACATAGACCACAACCTCGAAAATTTACAACCCAGATTAATTAGAGCAAATTTAATACAAATAAAAATTAAAAGTTTCATTATTATCGATGTAAGCTAGTTTTAAAAACTTTTTTTCTTTCAAGTAGTATTGTATAGGATATAGAATTCAGAGTATTATTTTTTAATGAGGTCTTACATCAAATTTAAAAAGAACTTCCATATATGGGACATATAGTAGCCTTTTTTCATTCTTAGAAAAGAGGTAGATAAAGTTGAGAGCGTGAGAATAAACACATGTGTACCGTTTCTGAAAAGGGGTAGGTGACGTAATTTTAGTTTGTGTGTTTGTCTTAAATCCAGTGTATACGTGAACGACACGTAAATTTGTGCGCTATTCTTTGTGTTAGCTTTACTGTGTCCCATGTACAACACTTTGATTAGTGATTTTCCCCACTGAAGATGACAACTTAGTTGTCGAAATACGTATTTGGGATACCATTATTAATTCTGATAGGAGGTTTTATATCTTTTTTTGAGCATTTTTAAATTACTCGAATTCGCCCTCCGCCCTTTTCTTTAAGAAATTTAAATTAATCACTCTGGTTTTAGGTTATAATTTCCGACCAAAGAAAAAGATCGCTTTTAAGAAATGTATATATTTTTCTCGTGTCCATTCAAAATTTCTAATTATTATTAACCAACGTATAAATGCAATGTTCATGTTAATAATTAAGTAAAATATAATTTTAAATGTCTAATTTTGTGTGAAATAATTCAACATATCTGCTTTTCTAGAATAATTATATAAATTCCATAACAGTATTAAGAGAAGCGATGTATTATTTATTAATATTATTTCAATTGCTAGAATAACTTATAAATGTAATATTTCCATAAAGATAATTTACCGCTATCAAACCTTTTTTTTTTATTTCGCCTATCAAATTTATGCCTCAATACGACTTTATAATTTATTTCAGAGATCAAATCGATAATTTTATGACGTGTTACAAATAGTTCTTGCAAACAAATTTATTCTAAATATTCTTAAGTTGATTTTATTTAGAAAAGTTTGAAACATTTTGAAAATAAATGTAATAACTCGAACAAAAGCGTTTCTGCAAAAAAAAATTGGCTATAATAATGATAGTAATAATAATAATAATAATAATAATAATAATAAAAATGGAGTCAAAAAGATAGGGATAGTATAAATACGCTGACTACGTTTAAACTTTCGAAGTTTGAATACTTTTACTGACTTACCGGGGTTAGCCACTTCGCAAGGAAGAGTAACTGTATCTTTATCCGTGACCTTGAATACTTGGCTAGATGTCAAGAATGTAGGTAATGTTGCTGGGTCGACCTTTACACTCACTTCCCAAGATTCTGTAACCAGAAGAAAATTCTTTAAAATATTTTAATATTATTATTACATGGGAAAATTGCTGTATATATACCACACACAGAACTCTCTCTGTGTATGTCTATATATAATATATATATATATATATAGACCAAACTAAAACAAATTTATACAAAAGATTACAAGCCCAAAAATACTCCAAAACAGACAAAACTGCTTTATTTACACACAAAACACAATGAAAAGGGAAATTAAAGAAATGATTCATATTAAACAAGAAAAATTCAATTAACACCAGAAGTGATAAAAAAAATCTAAGCAGTATATTCTATAAGCTAATAATGTAACGATATGCAATTTACCATCATGAATATATGTTGTTATTATGTAATTATTTATTATATGTTATTTAAATATATGTACACTGGCTTATCATGCTGGTAGTTCCGTGTTTAGATCCCTGACTCGGCTGTCCGAGTAGGTTTTCGTGGTTTTCCTTCTCGTTCAAGACGAATGACGACAGCTCATGGCTTGCCAATCCTCTGTAATTGACGTTTTGCTGTCTAGTGTTCTGAACAATGAATTATTAAACTTGAATGTATCTTTGAATATTTTAATTTTATCCATGACAACTACAGATATATAAGTTTAACATTGATATACTATCACTTATATTTTTTATTTCTTTGAAAAAGACACTACGTGTCGAAACATGTAAGATTGCTTTAAATATATGCATATCAAAGTAAACCAGACATTAAATCGCCGACTAATTTAATCTACTTAACATACAAAGCTGAAGAAATAATTATCTATATATATATATATATATATATATATATATATATATATATATAATATATATCTATGTGTATATATGTCTAAAGATGTATACCGTATGAACGCCCGGGAGTGATTCATCTACCACAATGTAGTGAGACGAAGACGAATAGCGAGTTTATGTGATTAGGGTTGAGAGAGTATATTCAGTCTGTTCTACTGTCTAACTGTACGGGCGTTCCCCTTCTTTATCCAACACATTCTACATACGATCTAAGTACGAATCAAATAATCTCTCTCTAACACATTGAATATCCCTATCAGTCGCTCAAAGTGTTCAAGCAAGCTTGCGACTGGTCATTCAGTTGCTCCTTGTAATCCGTAGGGAGAGTACGTATAGAAATGCTAACAAATGTCCGTCGTAATTTTTATAACCGATTGGGTTACTGCTCGGCTCAAGAGGGTGGTTTATTTGAGCATTTACTAAATAATTAGTTTTTCTTTTTAGAATGTTCTTTTATTTAATAATTAATATTTATTACCAATAAAGGTATTTTAGTTAAATTTAATATTTTATAGGTAGTTTATTTAAGGAAACAATTTATTTATACTGGTAAACACTTTATTTATATTCTTGCAAGAATCGTTATTGTTTTGAAATTTTATGCTATTACAGAATACTTTTTATTTTAATTTTTTTCAATAAGAGTTACGGTTTTGTTTCATAATTTTATATTATTTATGTGTTTTCATTTGAATAAGAATTTTTTAAGTTCAAGCCACAAAGCTATGATGAAACTTATCATTGAATATTTAGCGATGAAAATAGAATTAGAATTCTTATTATGCAGTAAACGAAAACTCTGCACTTTACGGCGAATTGTATTTTATGATACTTTCAACTATATTATATCATTTTATTTAAATTTAAATGTTAAATTTAAAGTATTATGGCCGAAGAGACATAAACAAAAGTATCCGTTATTGTAGGGACGTTGACAGCCGGCATATGACTAATAGTGCGAAAAGCAACGGTGTAGTCGGATAAAATATCCAAATTCGTACATTAACCATAAATAATATACTACAAATAATTTTGTAGTTTGTTAAACAATTAGTTATTAATTTGGAATATTTATTTTGATACATCATTTATTAATAAACAACCATAACGCTTTCTTGGTTCACCACAATTAAATACGCCCTGTAGGAGTTTAACGTATGTAGCCCCTCCCACTTGCAGTTGGCCAGTCATTACTTATATATCCATCGATCGCTCGACGTTGTGCACACGGTATATATATTATTACGCCTTAATTTCCCTTTTTAATATCGATTAATAGTCTCCATTATTTATTGACGAATCCCGGTATCTTATATTAAATACGTTCATTCGGATATTTGTTCCGCCGTCTGTGGTTAACTTTGGTAAGTATATCACCCCTTCCGCTTACACGCGGGTGGGATTCGAGGACTAGCAGACAGACCTTGGTGGGGTAAAGTGTAAAAAAAAAAGTGTAAAAAAATTACGAATGTACATCTTCTTAATGGAAGTGAATTCATACATCTTTGACCCTTAGTTAATTCATCGTTCGTAAGCGGATCATGACAATGGGCGAATTAAAATTTTTGGAACAGCCGATTTGCCGTGTGCGATTTACGTAGGTTTTAGGAAAATATAACCGAACCTTGGTTTTTGCGTGGCGTTCCATTTTGTCTTCGTAAACGGAAAAGAATAGCGTCCTCCTGAAGAGTTCACGAGCACTGCAGTCTATACTTCAAGGAAAATTTATGGCCGTCTAATTCCCCGAACAGCGATCGACCTTAGGAATTAATTACCATCTTCGGCGGACAGAGACAGGATATCAAGTAATTCGTATTATTAAAGTTTTTGTGTAATTTAAATTTCGTCATATAATTTTTTTATATATATTGCTTTCATATTTTGCCGTAATCATTTTAACTTCTTTTAGCATAACTCGTTTTTGTAATATTAATATAGTTATTAGCATTTTGAATGCCTTATTAATCAATTTGCGTAGCGGCTTAGAGACCAACTCATTTAAAATTCAATATATATTGTATAGTGTAACTTAAAAGAATCCATTATTGTGAATTAAAGTATTTTTCTTACTAGCATTTAAGGCCAAATTATTTTTTCGTATATTGGAAATTAAAATCTTGATTTTGTAGCATATTCCGATATCGATATATTTTATAGTAATTTCTGCTGCGGTCACAATTGTTTTTGCCGTGTCGTACGTGACCACAGATGTTCTTTTTTTTGCATACATGCATTTAATTTCATATTTCATAATGTTGAATTTAGAATTTAAGTCATTTGTATTTGTGAGTAGGATATTTTCACTATCGCTATTTCTGTTTATAAAATTATTGTGAATTTATCTCTAATGGTACCTTTAGAAAAAAAAATCTGCGGGAATAAACTATGTAATTAACTTAAGTAATTATTTTCCATTTACTTTTAACAGTATTATTACGTTCAACTTTTGAGACTGTTCCTTTCTGTAGCTTTTGAGTACCACAGGAAAGGCTGGTGCAAGCGATCACATTTTTCTTTTGCTGTACAATATAAATTTGCGTTATTTTGGGAAGGAATTCCGGTGAAAATTAATCACCTTCCTCCTGCATTAATAGGAGTAATCGGCGTGGTCGTCAGCGGGAAAACACTAGAAGTGTTTTACCACCGCGTCAAAAATGGCGTCTAAGATCTAATATGGCGGTGTGATGGCGGTGTCTATTTCGACATAAAACATTTTGGATTTGGATGGTCCATGCAAACCTCTGGAAGGCTGATTCGAAATAGTCTGGTATAGGGACGAAAATCGCATTGAAATTTGAAGTAGGTGTAGATATTCTAAATTTTATATATGAACATTAACCAAAATTGGGCAACCTCATTAAATCTAATGTATATCAATATGTATTTCATAACTTTACTTTACTTCAACTGATCACTTGTGCATTATTTTATTTTGGTCGCGTTTAGGTAGCAATATGTTATTTAAATATCTATAGACAGGCTTATCATGCTGGCAGTTCCGTGTTTAGATCCCTGACTGGGCTGCCCGAGTAGGTTTTCGTGGTTTTCCTTTTCGCTCAAGGCGATTACCGTACTGTATTCACCTTTTTTCGATATATAGTTTTAGATTTTGTATAAAGTTATATATATATATATATATATATATATATATATATATATATATATATATATATATATATATATATATATGGTAAACCTAATCAGTAGGCGATTAAAGGTCTGTATATTACTTCAAAATATATGTATTTAAAAAACTCTACATGTTTCGGCTGTGTACGCCTTTATCAAGAGAATACAAAATATATATATATTGTATTCTCTTGATAAAGGCGTACACAGCCGAAACATGTAGAGTTTTTTAAATACATATATTTTGAAGTAATATACAGACCTTTAATCGCCTACTGATTAGGTTTACCATATCATACCAAGGTCACGAAGTTATTATATATATATATATATATATATATATATATATATATATATATTACCTTAACATACAGTCGGTATAATTATACAGGGCGAAGATTTCAATTGACTAATATTTCTTTATTTGATTTTAATCAATGCATAAATATAAGACATCCATTTACTTAATTTGATTATAATCATTTATTTTCCATTGATCGTGAATATACGAATTATCTGTTCATACGTTTTTTTTTTCTTTGCCTTTGCACGTAGCAATTTCCTTTTCAGGTATCCTGGGCAGCAATTTTGGAGTGAGTACGTAGGTACTTAGTAAGTTTTTTGCTAGATATATAGCGTGAGTTTGAGTAGATTGTTTGTGCATGCGTCGAAGATTGCCCAATCTCTTTTCTCAGTTTTCAGTCTGAGCTTCCGTAAGCAACATTGAGTGGCGTTACCTGCTAATTTTATTTTAGTCACCCGTATCCACTGACTAAAGGCATATATAATAAATAGATGCTCCCATACTTTGTGCGATGCAACTACAGCTTTTTTTTTTATCTCGGCCATCATCAGACGCCTTCGCTGCGCGAGATTCCCGAGTAGGTAGCAATATATTAAACTTACGGCGAAAATTCAAGGAGTTATGCCCTTGGCTATTCTAAGAATATTCTGTCCTTGAGTTTTGAATAGTCCATTTATTGCGAAGTTATCAAAAAGAACACCAGTTTAAACGTGGATTTCATTTGAATACGTCTCGTAATTAAACATTCTGTATCTGTTGAATTTGTTGCGGCTGATTGACGTTTGCCTGATTGATGTTTGGCTATTTGATGTGTGTTTCTTGCCATTAAAAGTTAAACTTTTGTTAGTGAAGTCCTACATCATGGATCGCTATACAAACGCCGAAATGATTGCCATTCATTTCATATATGGAGTTGCTGATGGAAATTCATTACAAGCTAGGCGGTTTTAAACTGAAGGATATCATAACCGTAATGTTCCTGATAGAAAAGTCTTACAACGTATTAATCAACGTCTTTATGAAACAGGCACATTGAAACGAATTGGAGGATCAGGAAGGCCAATCACTTTAAGAACGGTGGATTTAGAAGAGAAAAATTCAGGTACTTTTATACGAAAATTGCAAATACCTTGGGATAAGTAATGGGACTGTTTTGAAAATTGATAGGGATTATTTATTGTACCCATACCACATACCAAATCCCTCAACTACTTGCGCTGATTTTTTTATTGCGCATTTCTCAAGAAATACAATAAGGAATTTTCACAATAACCACGTATGGGGAAAGAAAATCCACATGAGTTATTCGAAGACCGTTTTCAAAATCAGTTCTCGTTGAACGTTTGAAATTGTGGGTAACTGGCTAATTGTACTGGTATTTCTACCAGAAAGACACCAGCGAGGTGCATCGCAACTTTTTGGAACATGTTACGGTTTATTTTCCTTTGTTTTAAAAGTTTAGCGTGGATAAAATTATGTCGCTCTTTATTTCAATTTAACATTTAAGATTTAGTACGTTATATTCTTTGATATCGACTGCGCCCTCTGTATGGTTTGCGTGGACCTTCGACAAGGCTGCTCTTCGCGCGGGTGTCGGACGAACACTTCTGCTTGTACGACCAGTGAGTAAGATTGATATTTCTTGGTGTACTTCAATAATCGACATATGTTTTACGTGTGCCCTAAGTATTTTGGAAATTAGCGCAGTTTGCGGATTCGACTAGGGCGAAGTGAGAAAATTTAAAAAGAAAGCTCATTACCGTATCGAGTAATTGGTCGTCTTTTCTTTTGAGGCAAATAGACGTATGTAGGCTTCGAGCTTTTCTTTTGTCTGTCCATTTGCTGGGAATTTATAATATTTCTGCATTCGCGGAAAAAACCCAGATAATCAAGTATTCAACGTATCAAGGCCAGCTCGTTCTTGCCCGAAACCTGTGTCATGGCCAGTACGTAGTTTTTCGTGAACCATGCCATCTGTGTCGTACAATAATTGTACCTTTTTTTTTAATGAAGTGATGTCGAAAATTTTTGCCGATATTTTATTTGCTATGATTACGATTCCGAATTTTAATGCTAATCAAAATGGCATTTAATCTTAGTTTAATTCGTATATTTATTTGGAAACTCTATTAAATTGTTTATATAAGGTGTAAAAGAATTGATTTAATTATTGTACATGTATCCAAATAATTAACGCTCACATATTTGATATTTAAACATTTATAAAATTAATTCACGTTCATAACATTTGTAATAAGGATTTTAATCCTAAAATAATTTTGTATTAAATTAATGATAAAATTTAGTTGAATTTAATATAAGCTGGACCAGCCATCTGCCGGCCATTAGTAAAAGCAATACTGTATAACTTATATTTATTAAACAGCTTGTACGTACAAGATTCTGTTACAAATTCCTTTATGCATAATAAATAAATTGAAAATTTTAAAAGTATATGAAAATAACAATACTATATAAATTAAAGCAAATAAATGTGTAATTTATATATAATTATCACTTAAAAGCTATTGAATATCAACAAGACGAAAACAAAAAGGTAACGTCGAAAAATGTAAATACCTGAAAAAAAATAGTAAAAAGAATTAATTAAAATATAAAATAATATTTACCATATCTAATTAAAATATTTTGAAAATCAACTTCTGAAGAGAATTTCGCGCCTCAAGCCAATAAATAATTAATTCCTTTCTTGATAAGCTATCCTGTTAACCCGCTAAAAACTTTCCACCGATTTCTTTGAACATCAGTGGACCAAGAAGCTATTTATTCCGAATCTCTATGAACTTTTATCTCTCCCGGTTCGAACATAATCTGATAATACCGATATATTGACAGCTTAAAGGTACATAATATACAGTTCTTATAAAGAAATCTCAAATGTCTAAAAAAGTATATTATAGGCCAAAACAGTATTAAGATATGAAATATTTGATTAAGTTATTTAAATTAATTATTAAAATAATTAAGAGTTTATTCAATTACGTTAGATTAAAAAGTAAATTATACACAATTTTCCATAAGTTTAAAATTTTAATTACCCTTACTTTAAAATTGTAAAATTTGCTCACTACACTTTGCTTAAACTTTATTATTATTAATTAGATATAATTTTAATTCTGAAATGTCCTAGGGTTATTGACGGTTATTGGCGCCGTAAAATTGATTTGGAAAAGATTTCTTATTTTGGCGAATAAATAGATATTCATACGAGTGTAATAATTTGTTTTAAATCATTCCATTTATAGTATTATTTTTAATAAAAATAAAATTTGTAATTTAGATAATTAGCATTGAATAATAGTCAAATAGTATTAAATCAACGGATTGATAAACCATGTATATGACCATTTATTAAATTAAAAAGAAATCTGAATAGGAAAGCATATAGAAAAGGTATCTTACACAGTTGAATACTAAAAGACAGAGAAAAGTGTGCGTTTACAAGAATTATTCCTAAGATTTTTCACTTATGCAAATAATTTTCAATATAAACTGACACATTTTAGTTATTTATTATACAAGGGCTGTTCTTTGCCCGTTGAGCCTCTCTAACAGGTCGTGATATTATTATTATTATTATTATTTCGTCGAACCTAGTTATTTATAAGCCTAATGATATTGTCAGTTGAAATATACCTGATTATTCTTAAACGATACAACTTTAAATAATCATTTGCACAAGAAATCATGAAATTGAATAAAGCCTATAATTAAGGCGTATTGAGGAAATTATTCATTTTGTGACCAGTCAAGCTTCTTGGCTATGTAAAAGTGGTGATACAATGAATTTAAATTCTATTTCTCGAACGATTTTTTTCTGAAACGATTATTACCAAAAACAATATTGTCTTGTAGGGGACATGATTGAAGAGGACTGCCATGTTACTGCAAGGAGTATTATAGCTACCATTAGTGCGAAGGCAATTAACGCTCTCTCACAAAACCATTTGAAGGTCGTGCGTGACGAACTCCGCTAAAAGCAATGAACTGCATTATGTTATGCATGTTTTATTATATGTAACCGACAACGCGCACGAACAGTTGAAAACTTTTGCAAACAATTTATCTTATTATGTATAAGTATAGCAAGCGCCAATTAAGTTGGCGCGAGGAGGGAGTGCGCAGAAGCAGTTTTTAAAAACGTCCACCCCCACTACTCAAGTAATTGTCAAGAATACATTTGTCATTGACGTCTGACGGAACATAATGTCTTTGCTGGGGATCATAAAATGATACACGCTCAGAGGTTAGAATTATCTGACATTTGATGTAAAACCAAATACAAATTTCCCCACTACTTTTAATCTGCGCGAACTTACCCCTCCTCGCGCCAACTTAATTGGCGTTTGCTATATATATGTATATGTTTGTATATTGTTTTTTCATATTTTCAGGTCTTATAGTTTGGGTCATATTTCGCTTTGTAATAGAGGATCCTCTCCTTATGTCCGCGCCAACGTAAGACATATTCCTCATATATGCGTGCAGTTCCCTCGACTCATCAACTGCGTTCTTCGTTGATTATGCGGATATAAAAGGGCCCATTTCGATAGAAATTGATTGGTTAGGTACCGTTGTCTAGATGCTTTCTTAGCCAAGCTTCTAGAGAACCTCTTTTCTCTTACCCCTTCGCATCGGTTGTCCAAATGTTACAACTCTCCATTTTCTCCCTTCGCACACCCTGTTTCGATGCTGCAACCCCGTATTAAAACCTTTATTATAATGTACTTCCGACACCCTGATTTGCGAAATCGTTCGTGTAACTCGTATTCCGTCACGTTATTAGTTCGCCCCGCCATTGACGGGACAACCCGTGTTCTGCACGACGACACTGAGCGTCCACTTGGTAACCAGGAGAAGACGACAACGCACAGCCACGACTCGTAACTCTCGCTCCAATGGTAAGAAAATGTAAAAGCAATACACTTGCATTTGTTTAATTATTTACAGATCTCCACAAAAATCTGAGGATATTTTTAATATGAGATAGATGTAGAATATTTTCTGTACTTTTTTCTTTTCGTTAAGAAAATATCACCCTGGAAGACAAGCTCCAATTCTCTGTAGGAATTTCACAATTAAAATATTACACCGCTTGAGCCAAGCTGTACAAAATGTTAGCACAAAATGTTTTAGTGTAAGATATTATTTTCCTTATTTTAATCCAAATATTGCATTTGGTCGAGTTGTAGATGAATTTTTAGACATATTTTGAATATGAGATAGATGTAGAATATTTTCTGTCCTTAGAAATTTTCGTTAAGAAAATATCACCCCGGAAGATAAGCCCCAATTCTCTGTAGGAATTTCACAATTAAAATATTACACCGCTTGAGCCAAGCTGTACAAAATGTTAGCACAAAATGTTTTAGTGTAAGATATTATTTTCCTTATTTTAATCCAAATATTGCATTTGGTCGAGTTGTAGATAAAATACCTTCTATTAATTCTTATTTTGAAAAAAATGAGTTTAATTTCTGTATTCACGTTTGGTTAATAAAATCAAAATAGGTATGTAAATTTTATCTTTTTATGACCGACGCACTCTTGAATGTGTGAAAATTTGTAGGTAATATTGTTAAATCGAATTTCAGATGTCATTTGTCATTTATATTGTATTTTGTACCGTCAGACATCTTGTTCAAATTTTGGAAGATATAAAAGGTACCATTACCAGTTAATATCTATATTTTGCAGCACATATTTTTTTAATATTAAAGTAGCCTATTAATTAATTTCTTTGCAAAATCACGTTTAAAATATTTGCTAACCCAAGAGCATATTTTGTCAATCTAAAACACAATCAACTCTTTCTTTTTTTCGAATAAGTGTCTTCTCAAAAAGAGTAGAAAAATGCCTGGCGTATATGTAATAGTTTTTAGTTCTTTTATGCGGCCTTCAATGTATTTATTTCAAATTTGTTGAATGTATAATGTTTTGATTTATATCAATTTTATATTTATTGATATATTTACTGTAGTTTATTTGACGATAATAAATGCAAAGAACTGTTGTCAACGTATTACATAGAGAACGCTTATGTTTGATTTCAATTGCCGATGTTAATTTCGGCATTGTACTTTTATTTATGTTGGTTTTTCTTTTTTGATGAATTTCTAGGAACAGTATTTATGATTTTATGTAAATAAACTTACTTGCATTCGAGCACTCTCTTCTCATTCGCACCACCAAGTTGGCAACACCGTAAAGCAATTAAAGATTCTTCTGTGAAAGATAAGACATAGGCACATGGAAGTAGATATCTTTCGAAACCCAAAAAAGAAATTTTAAAGGAATCCTCATTCCGACTGAGATTGACGCGTATATATGACTTATTAGTGACGTCGATCTTCTTCTTCAGAAGCGCTAGTATGCTGAAGTATTATTATTAAAATTGTGAAAAAAATATAACAATACCATATTTTTGTCACAGCAGTATAGTTCACATTTATTTGAAGTCATGTTTAATGTTTGAAGAGCAGTTCATAAGGGTATACTCTAGAGCATTCTAGAAAATGTTAAAATTATCTGATTGAGAATCTCGAGTAGTACAGGCATGTAGGTACATATATTATATTACCTTGAAGATTAGTTACGTGGATAAGATCCATTAAAAGTTAGTATTTCCAATAAGGAGAAAATAAAAAGGATTGTTCCTGTTACATTTAGATAGATTACTTGAGGTGGCCATAAACCTATTCCATTGGGATCTTTTCAATCTATTCAATCTATTGTGGTTCTCATGCCTCGTTGAGTACATTCGCTAGCTTTATTCCTTTAATTGCACCTATCAGCTTCAAGAGAAATGGCTACTCGATGAGCTGCGTGGTTCCTTCGCTAGTAAAGTCGGCCTTTACAAGGGTTCCTTTTTCTTTATTTCCAGATAGCTTAACTGATGAGATCTTCTCATTGGACAACAAAGTCGTGGTCATTTTTTTTAATTCCTTACCTTTATTTCAACCAAATCTCATGTAGGAAACCATTTTTTGTAAAAATATCTATTATATCTATAATATTATATATATAATTATCTATTTTGTTTTTCTTAAAGGTTCCTTTGTTTTTATAATATCTGTTCCCTTGGTTCTGCTTCGTTTCTATTCTGATTATTTTATTGTTCTTTTTAATAACCCTTCCCTCTAAATGAAGTGTTCTTACTTTCAAATTCCTTTTGTAAATTAATTATGAATAAATATATCTTAGATTCTTCCCATATTTAATATAATAATAAAAGCAATTTGATTTTTTAAAAAGCATCTATTTCTAATAATATTAATTATTCGACATGAACTTTTATGTAAATATATATTGAGTTTAAAGTGTTGGGAAATAAGTGTAATTGCAATTATCGTTTGCGTTAAAAATAAATTCAATTATATGGTAGTACAAATTGGGAGTACTGGAAATTGCCTTCAAAGAGCTTGAATTTGCATTTACATAGTCCTATATTAAATTGAAGTTTGTCAGTGTGAAAATTTATAGTTAATTTTGCAAATTATTACTTGCTGTGCTCCAGTGAATAACAGTTTAAAACATTGGCCCTTAGAATACATTTTGAAAACCTGTTTGATATAAACTCATGTAACCCTAATTTGTTCATGCAGCGCAAAATTATTTTATTACCTATAATTCCTTGTTTTATTGTTTATTATTTAATCTACATAAATTAGCATTAATTTGACTTATGTTTATTAGTACGCGAATATTTACTTTTTTTGCTGGTTTATGGTTAATAAAATAATGCAGAATTTGAAATAAAAATAACCTTTCCTGAAATATTTAAAGGCAATAAAATGCTGTAACTATACTAGATTGGCGTTTAATGCTTTATCAGATTTATACTAATATATATACAAATATCAATAATATCGAAATTGATTTAATATTCAAATATTAAAATACGAGCCATACATAAAAATAATAAAAGTTTTGAAAATTTCATGTTTTTTATTTTTCAGTATAATTCCAATGCATTTATTACTACGATTAATTAGTAATTCTACACTCTTGTAAAAATCTCACGTTTTCCGCTCAAAATGCTGCCTTGCGGCTGTTTGCGACTTAATATTACTATGAAAATAACGATAATCTCTTTTTATATAGAAAAATTGGTAATATTCACTAGCTATATCAGTACCATAAGGTGGATACTCATTTCTTGGAAGCCATACTCTCGAATTGCAGCCTGGGAAACTGGGAAACGGGCGCATTTTCATGCAGTTAATCTAGCACCTTTTCACACATTTTACACGAATGTGGTCTCTCAATTTAAGCAACAAAATACAAACATTTATGTGCTGTTGATAGTTGTTTTGTGATCTTTAAAATCAGTCAGTAAAGTTCCCTAACAATCCCAAAATATTTTGTCCATATTCTTTCCCCTTTATCATGAATCGAGATTAATCTGCTCTCCCCCATTCTATTAGCTCTGTTCGGGATAGCGGATCATAATACAGAACCATTGTTTCATCTTCTACGACAACGACCTTAAAAATCACTTTTGGATCATCACCACGCATGTTTAAAAACCAGCGCGACTTCAATACGACGTTGATATTTATTTCAGATATTTAAGACATTGCTGATAATTTGTTCAGTTTCAAATGACGATCTTCTGATACGAGTTCTTAAATATTTTGCAATGTTGCTACTTCAATTGACCGACCGGGACGCCCATCAACTTCAAGGGATTCTTGCCCCAAACGGATAAATTTTGCTTACTTTTTTACAGAGATAAATCATCGTTGATGCCGTCTAAACCTTGATTACCTTTATTGATCGGAACTGGTGTAAAGTTATCAAAAACTACAGAAACTAAAATATTACATCAAGATTTATTAAAGTAGGTACTCCCTTCGACAGTTTTGGACAAAAAAAATAATTAAAGTTGTTACATGCCTGATGGGTGATGGAGATGTCTGAGATCTCAATCGTCGAACATTCAAAATTATACAAAATGGTCAATGCGAGATATAGTTTAATTAAAATAGGTAACGATTACATATTTAAGATTGCATCGTGGGCAAAAATGGATTAAATATTACTATTTTCCAAAGGGCTATATAACTATAAATTAACAAATGCGAAAGAAATATTTCGTTCGCATTTGTGTAGCACATTTTATTGACTGAAATGTATTAAATGTAATTTGCAGTTTGATAATGATATTGTATGTCGAAACCGCGGTCACGATTATTTGTGAATAAAGTGGTATATATAACAAAGTTATTGTTTTATTTTATTTTATTTTCATAATGAATTACCACAAAGTTACGGCTACCAGTATTAATTTTCTTAAATGTAATTAGATAATTAACATATGAGTGATAAGGCATTCGGCCGTTACAGCAAAAAATAGACATTCTATGAAATTGCCGCCAAATCGAGGTGAGTCTCTAATTCTTGATGTAGCAATTAACGATAGTCTTAATAAGTTACAGATCACGAAACGCAGAAACAATCAGAAGTTATCTTTGCCGTAATGAGACATTCTCCGGGTCGACACATACAGAGATCCTTCGGACAAGATAACTTAGCATGTGTCCATCTCCCACACTGCGTAACATCGGAAGGATTGGAATACCACCTGGACGGCGGTATTCCATTTGATGTTAATTCATTCAATTTAATGTTAATTCGCGTATACTCAGTACCCAAATAGATTTTCTTTGAGTCGATATCGAGAATGGCTTGTACAAATCTAACAGGAAACTGATGCCCCAAACTTGGCATCCGAATCAAGGCACACATCTAGGGTGAAAAAACTTACAAAAAAGATATGAATAAAAATCTTTAATAACAAAGTGAAAGAACTTGAAACGTTTTCTAGAGCAATACCAAACTAAATCGTGTTAAAATGCACTAATACTCTTAATTTAATTATTTAATGACTACTTGTAATAAGAATTACAGGAATTCGTAAGTAAGTTTCAGAACAATCATATAACAAAATATATAAAGCCTTTTTATATGATATATGAGGCATTTACCTCGAGTGTTGAATTTAAGATATCGAAATGCATTCTGTCTTGGAATAAGTGAGAAACGAAATTTGGATAGATAGAAGCGAATTGGTCTTTTGTCAGATTTCGTGCTTGTACTCGATATGTGTAAATGCAGTTACGTTCGAATGCAGCGTGCTCACTCTTCATTTCGAATACTAACGAAACACTTCACTTTACCATTATATACATCGTCGATTCGATGATGAAATTATGGAAACATCAATTTTTCATGCGATTTTTAACACAGAAAGAATTTAAAAATTTGAAGTTAGATTCAAAGTTAGTTCTTCTATTATGCATATGATCCAAGTTTTTATACTTTAGAAAATCATGAAATTATTTCATAAAAAATGATAAATAAAATACTACTGTAACTATATTTCATGGCTTCCTAGTGCACAAATTATTTCTATCGTATGGTGTATTACAGGCTTTTTGAGTGCAAAAAATAGAAACATTAGCCTTTTGCATTAGAAGAAGCTTTATATGTATTGTTGTGACTAAACTTAATGTAAAAATTCGCTAACGAATCATTGGCACCACGACTTATCACTAAAAGAAAGGGATTCTTGGTGTCTCAGGAAAGTTCTAAACGGTAACTGTAACTAAAGAACGAACTTATTTGAATGACTCTTTCGTTAAAATGTGAATATTTCACGAATATGCCATGCTTGCACGCAGCAGATAAAAGGTAATGTGAGTTTCCGCAAGAATGACAATGTACGAAGGCGGATTGATTAATCGATGCGCGGTGTGCCATGGGGATCTACTTTAGGACCATTGGCCTTTCTCCTTTATGTCAATGATTTACCACATGTTATAAATAGCTTACTAATATTGTACGCAGACGACACATCTGTTATTGTCCGCGCTGAGGGCAGGGATCAGGCTACGGACATATTGGAGTTAAGTAAATATAGACAAAACATATTTGTTAAATTTTAATAATCCAAGAGAGAGGCTAGAGTTTTATCATGGGTAAGAAACACCTATTAGTGTCGACGAGATCATGTTTTTAGGTTTGAAACTGGATGGTGGATTGACGTGGTGTCCGCACATTGATGAACTTACTACAAAACTGTCTAGATTTTGTTATGCCATAAAAATAATAACGAATAGCGTAAGTGTTGAGTGCGCTATTAGCGCTTACTATGCATAAATGCAATCGCTACCGCAATATGGTATCGCATTTTTATTCTACAAAAATCTTCAATAAGAACTATTTTTAAATTAAACCGCCGAGATTCTTGCAAACAAATATTTATAGATAAGAAAATACTCACGTTGCCATCAATTTATGTGTTAGAGTGCGCGTTGTTTGTTAGAAAAAATTATAAAGAATTTTTCTAGAAATTTGAAGTTGACTACTGTCATAATAGCAGAGGTAACTTGCGCGCGTGTCTAATTCTGACACAAACAAAACTGAACAAAATGCAAAAAAATGTAGTCTTTCAGTGCATAAAAATTTATTATCACATTCCCAGCAACATAAAAGACAAACCTAATAAAATATTTAAGCAGATACTAAAAACACACTTACTCGAGAAAGCACTGTATTCAGTGGACGATTTCTTTCAGAAAGATAAAAATAATTTAAATTTTGGTTATATATGTGTCAAAGTTCATCATTTCCTATCGCGTATTTGTTATTTACTTATTTGTTATATACTATTTTATATTTGTTTATGTACTTGACATTTTTTTTATATTTGACATGTTCTATGCTTTTTGCCTCATGGAACGACATATATTATTATTATTAAGGTCTCCAAATCCATAAAATAAGGAAAGACAAAAAAATTAAGCCAGGCTCAAAATGAAGTAAATTTATTATACTGCCTGTACATAATAATTTTTGCACATAGTCAAATGCAACACATTTCTCTAAATGCTGAATCCATTTCTTCATTCCGTCCATGAAAAGACTTTCTTATTTACTGTTGCTACAATAGCGAAAAGCAGTCCGAACTTCAACATCTGATGAAAACTATTGATCTTTCAATACCTCCTTCATCGTTCAACTTTGGGAACAAGCATAAATTTAATGGTGAAAAATAAAGACTGCGCCAGGCGTTTTAGGCTCGTGTTACTGTCTTCATTGTTATGTTGCTGCAATGGAGTCTGGCGTTGCCCTGGTGCAAGAAAGAATTCCTTCTTTTCAGCCTTACTCTAAGCATGCAATTCCTTAGTGATGGTAAAGTTTTGCAGCATCATATTGAATTAATCGTTGATCCATTCTGCAGATATTCAGTACGAATATTGCATCCTAGAAAATTATGAGCATTACTTTCTGCACTGATGGAACTTTTTTGAATTTTTGTACACGTAGAGAATTCGGACGACGATATTCCATTGACTGTTGCTTGTTTTCGGGATTATAATGATTAACCCAAGATTCTTCCCTAGTAGCGATGATCGTAAAAAAACAATTTTTTTCGTCGAAACTTGTTAAGAAGTTCTTGACAAATATTTTTTCTAGGTTTTTTCATGATGTCCGTTAATTATAGCGTGCAAATTTTTCTGTTATTTAACGTCGGAACAATTACCGAGAAATTTTCTTTTACGTAATCCGCCGATTTCCTTGAATCAGTGCATTGTCTTTTATTCTTCTCATGCGTGATTTATACTGGGCGACCATATCGCATTTCGTCAAATATCTTCATTTCGTCTCTATGACTCAGTTTTGCAAGTTGAACCCATTGGCAAGCATTCTTCACATCCTTACAATTGTTGCCATAAATAGGTTTAAAACATTCTAATACGGATCGTTGGTGGATTACCGTTTGCAGGTTAGAATTTGTTTCTATTTCCATTACTCACACAACAATGTTGTTGGAGACCTTATAAGTCAATCTGCCCTCGTATATAATAGATATAACAATAATAATAATTCTCATCAGTAATACCTTTTAAACTTCTTACTTTGTTATTTGCTAATCATCGCTCTAACTCAAAAGCGCCAAAATTAATATTTACATGTTATTAGCATAAACCTAGCGACCTGTGTCTTGTTATTAAAATCATGAAATACGATATACTTAGCTTTATTTGTATTCGTTCTGAGTATTAAATTGTAAAATTGTACTATTTAATATATTATTGGCTCTTATACTTGCCTACTATCAATATGAGTGTACAATTAAATCATTTAATAAAATTTACTTATACCGGGCTTCGAAGATCTATGAATTTGTATAGAAGCAAAGTTATAACTTCAGAAATGGGGTCTATTAATGCCATTCATATTTGAAACTGTTCGGAGCGCTAATCCAGTACTTTAAAATCTGTAGTCTAATTCACTACTTCTTAATGTATTTCATATAATGTAGATGTAGTACAAAGAATAAAGTATCAGTTTGATGCATAAGTTCTTAGGGTTTTTGGTTTTTAGGATAAGAGTGTCTTATCAAAGATATTTTAATTTCGTATTATTGTTTAATTTAGTAGTTTTTATTTTATGAATTTGTGCAAAGATTATATTATTTATAGATAAAAGAAACGGGAGCGTCAAGTAGAAAAAAATACCATTTCCGACATATCTTTATGTTCTAGTTCAACAAAGGCGCTAATAGATAGGAAACTATTAGAATAATTAGTTGAGTTTACAGAGATAACCTAATTGGGAAGAGTAGAGCACGAAAATGGTTTTCTTAATTTAAAGAGGGCTGTTTCGACATAAACGATTCTCAACGTTATGGAAGATCATAGGTCTTTGATGAAAATCATCCGAACTCTTTAATTCATGATGATTCACTCCAATCAACTAGGGAATTGGTCATTATAATGAATTGTAACCAATCAATCATAATACATCAATTGCATTCCATGGCCAAAATTTGAAAGCTGTGTTATGATATTGCTGTGATTCTTTCTAAGTGAGATAAATTGAAAAATATCATAGAGCTGAAAAAAGCAGTGATAAATTAAGACGGTCAATTTTGAATGCACTCTGTATGAGCATCGATATATTTATTTTATGTAGAGTTTCTTGTTATTTTCTGTAATAGATTTTAAAATGCAAGATACAGATCGTGTTAAGAAAAACACACCTGTGTATATTTAGTAAATTTATATCGAATGTTAAATATTATATAGATCATTATATCTCTTTACGTTTTAGTTCATAAATATTAATATTGAATATTGAAATCATGCTATACCTACCAATATATAAAAGGATATTTGAAGTATTATAGTAATAGTAAATTTCATAATCGATACTTGAATTTTGTAAATATCTTAAATACATAAACGTTGTTTATTGTAACAGTTACGATGTATGTAAAATTTCAAACAAAATATCTATCAAGGTCTTGAAATATCAAATATACAGGGTGTTTCTGAATTGATACGAAAGATTTCAAAGGGTGATTCTTTAGCAAAAATTAAGGGGGGTCTTTCATATAACTTTTTGTTCAACACCCTTTTCCCTCCAAGTTACATTCCTTTAAAGTTAGGTAAAAAAACTTGTTTTTATTTAATATATCCACTTTGGAAAAATTTAGAAGAATGAAATTTGGCAGATAACTGATGTTAATAAAATGGCAGTTTTTGAGTGTTTTTGTTACCCTAAAATGTAATCACAAGGGGCTGAAAAAAACAACCTCTATAATATTTTGCATTAGAACTTTTTAATGCGCCTATATTTTCCTATTTAAAAAATTGATTTAAAAAGACAGACTCAATCTGCAACTTTTTTATGTCTTGACTTTTTATCATAAAATTGTTAGTTTGATCACAAAAAAATAAAATACTGCTCAGACTCTTTTCCCATAAATTCACAGAGAGGTTATTATTTATTAAAAAAAAATCAAGTAAGCTGCTGTCAAATGAAGTCATATGACAAATAGTTTTATAGTCCTGATTTTCTCTAATTTCTACACAGTTTTATAAGGACTTCAAACATTTTTCACAACTAAATAAAACTTTATTGAAATAATGGCATTTTTTTATTTAGTTAAAGAATATTGTAAATTAGAACGGATTGAACAATAATTGTACTACTAATAACAATTAACAAATTACAAAAAAACTAATAATAACGTGGACAAAATTTCATTTTTTTTTTGCATTTGGAGTTTTCTAAAAGCACTGGTTTATTCCACTCCCGTTGAAAATATCGATGATTTAAGGGATCGTATCATCGTAGCACGTGAGACTATTAGAAATACACCAGTATTATTTCAAAGAATACGGAATTCAATTAGACGAAGAGTAGAGTCCTGCATTTTGGTCGAGGGGCGCCATTTTCAACATTTATTATGATTTTTGTAATTGAAATTTTGTCCACGTTATTATTAGTTTTTTTTTTGTAATTTGTTAATTGTTATTAGTAGTACAATTATTGTTCAATCCGTTCTAATTTACAATATTCTTTAACTAAATAAAAAAATGCCATTCTTTCAATAAAGTTTTATTTAGTTGTGAAAAATGTTTGAAGTCCTTATAAAACTGTCTAGAAATTAGAGAAAATCAGGACAATAAAACTCTTTGTCACATGACTTCATTTGACAGCAGCTTACTTGATTTTTTTTCAATAAATAATAACCTCTCTGTGAATTTATGGGAAAAGAGTCTGAGCAGTATTTTATTTTTTTGTGATCAAACTAACAATTTTATGATAAAAAGTCAAGACATAAAAAAGTTGCAGATTGAATCTGTCTTTTTAAATAGGAAAATATAGGCGCATTAAAAAGTTCTAATGCAAAATATTATAGGGGTTGTTTTTTTCAGCCCCTTGTGATTACATTTTAGGGTAACAAAAACACTCAAAAACTGCCATTTTCTTAACATCAGTTATCTGCCAAATTTGATTCTTCTAAATTTTGCCAAAGTTGATATATTAAATTAAAACCAATTTTTTTACCTAATTTTAAAGGACTGTAACTTGGAGAGAAAAGGGTGTTGAACAAAAAGTTATATGAAAGACCCCCCTTAATTTTTGCTAAAGAATCACCCTTTGAAATCTTTCGTATCAATTCAGAAACACCCTGTATATTATTATTTGATATGCAACACAAATTATAATAACCTAAAGAAGACGATAACAACATTTTAATAAACTATACATCATAGAATGTGCATTTCAAAAATTAACATTTTATAATACTTATCTATAAGAATAAGCATACCATTTGTTGTAAAATGTGTATCATTAATCAAATTAAGGATAAACACCAGGGAAAACAACTCAAAAGATTTTATAGTATACGAAATAGAGACTAATATGATATTTGTCCATCCATTAGAGATAAATATATTTGTTTATATATTGTAAACAAAGCAGCTGTCAACTAATTTATACTAACAGTTTTGAAAAAGGAAACATTTACAAAAAAATAAAAATAAAAACGTATTTAAAATATTAAACACTGTTAGAAAGAAATATTAAGAAAACGTAAATCAATATAAGAACGAATGTTTTTAAATATGGAATATTATTTAGCAGAGTATTATAACTTAGAAAAATATATTTGAAAAAGGATTGACGTCACAAGTCATATATATAGAAAATTTCTCAAGAAGAAGACACTTACCGAAAAATCATCTTAAAGCGGTGGTCAGAAATAAAATTTTTATTGTAAATTATATAGAGTTTAATCCATCATTAGAATTTTTATATTTTAGTTTAAAGAGAATTATTATTTTATCTTGTTTCATATAATAATGAATTCGACAGGTCAGTAATGTAATAAAGGCATTCAAGACTTTGAAGTTCATTAAAACAAATTTGTAAGATTACTTTTTTATATGGATACTTGATTGTTCGGGAATAATTTCAAGTTCTGTTTTAAAACAAAAGATATAACACATATATCTAAATTGCAAGTAGAGTCAGGTCTTACGAACATTTAAGAATATCTGGGCTTTGAACTCGTAATTAAAACCCTCATTAAATATTTGAAATATTAAATAGACCAAATTGTGTGATATTGAGTATCTCATGTGGTAGGATAAAGTTTCGTCACATGAATATGAAATAACACATTTCTTTTTTGAAATATTATCACTTTATAAAACTTTAAAATCCATAAACTTTAAATAAAAACACTGTGTCATACTTTAGTATTTTGTAGAGTACATATAAGCCTCACTGGTCTAAAGCGATACACAGCTGTATTTTGGAAGATTTATTAAAATCAAACAAAGATCTTCAAAGTCATATTTTTAAATATATACAAGGTGTGTATAAATTGTCGCAAAAGCTACACGTAGCGACATTCTTCGTTCGGTTCTGAATAAAAAATCTTAATGTTAAAATGTCGTATCATGCTTCGTAAATTCGTAAATGTCAAAATTTGACAGTAATAATTTTGATTGAACTCACTTTGAAATACAAACTTATTGTTCTACAACGTTGCCAAATGTGTTTTTCGTGGAAGTACGTTAATGAATAAATGTTTAAAACAAGCTTTTAAATCAAATAGAAAACGTATACGAAATAATACTAGTAAAAAATTTTTCTTTAAACTAAATTGCATCTATCTCTAATAACAGATATCGAAGAGCAAAGGTTAGTTACGCACTAAAAGTCTGAACTTCAAGAACCCCGTGAAAACAAACGAAGCATAAACATTTTAGCATTAAGATTTTTTATTCAGAACCAAACGAAGAACGTCGTTGCGTGTAGCTTTTGCGACAATTTATACACACGTTATATATGTATATATATATATATATATATATATATATATATATATATATTGTTATATTACTAAAATGCGTGTATATAAATGAATGGATGAATGAATGTTATGAATGCCCCAAAACGTTGGGCTCCAAATGTTATATGTCGATGGTAGTTAATATATATAAAATGTTTATTATAGATTAATATAATGTAATATTGATATTGACATACGATTTAGATTGCCCCAAAAGTTGGGCTGACAAATGTAATATTTCTGTGAACGTATATTGTATACAATAATTATTTAAATTGGGCTCTTCAATACTTAACTGTTTTTTATCGGCTAGCTTATTTCTCTCTCAGGGTTAAGGTAGGTTCACTTCTCTCCACTGTGAATTTACTTACATCGCTTATTTACTCAGAAATAGAACAATATCTCAAGTACTTTAAAAAAAAATGCCAAAGTAAAATATTAACAATTAACTTTATTAATAAGTAAACATATTGAAAAATTTCAGAATTTAAATAAAACAGTTTTCGTGACACACATATCATAAGGGAGACACACTTAGCAGTTGGTATTCTTTCAGTACAATTGCAATATGGTGTAAGACATGTGCAAATAATTGTTGATATATTAAAATAATTTATAAAAGTGAAATTGACTCAAGTTTTAATATTACAAATAGTGAATACTAATATTTAAATAAGTTTGTATAAAAATTACAATGTTTAATACCAGTGAAAGCAATGCAAATAATTATTGAGTGAATAAACAAAAAAAGTTCTAGAAGTGTTCATAAGCAAGTTAAAAATGGCGCGTATAATATTCGTAAAAATATTAAAAAAACCTGAATCTTCGGATAGCCTCCTATGATTCTTGCGCATGGGTTCTGGAGTAGTCTTCACAGCGGGAACAGGAGAATATTTCGGCGAATATCCCTCGGGATGATGTGAACTTTTCAATATCTCCAAGTCCGACGGCGGCTTGAACAGATGACCGATCTCGGGCGATCAAAGATGGTGTTCGATGTACGATGAAATTTTGGGCGGGTAGTTTTCGTATCGAAAACTTTAAAAATTCTTAACTCTTGAACGGTCTGGTCGGAAGATGTTAAATTTGGTCTACAGGTAGTCCGTAGGTAGGTGAAACGTTTGGTTGACTTAAAAATCTCGAGCACTGAGTATTTCCGCCAAATTAATTTTATTAAGCCGGAGCACAAAGAAACGTGACCTCTCGTTGCAACTACTAATTACCGACGCCAATCTTTTCATTTGTTTTTAATTACATAACTTGCCGCAAATCGCTCCATTCTTTACTTGCATTATCTTTTTGAATATTATTAAATTAAACATTTTTACAGTGTAAAACAGTTAAAAAAAATTACAATTAGATTTATAAAATAACTTTAGTTAGGTAACATATGTTGATGTGTTTACAATCACTCTGTCAACATCTGTTTCTTTTCGGGTTATTGCACCGTTAAAATTGTGGGCGGGGCTTGATTGTTCAAATACATTTAAATATAAATACGTTAAATATCTTCGAATAAAATCGCGTTAAATATTAATTTGAAATAGAAATGAATATAAACATCACAATAAAAAAAGAAAAATAAGTTAATTATTTCAAGGCAAATCTGTCGTCATAATAAAGTATTTATACTTTGAATCAATTTTTCCCCTTCTTGGTATTAAATTATATAGTAAATACAAACATTACAGTTACATGTATCCTTTGTATTTTTTCAGAGAAAGAGCCCTTCTTGCAATGCCTCAATATATATATATATATATATATATATATGTAAAACAATGAGTGTTGGGGAATCCGGCAATAAAAAACCATTAATTAGTTAATGAGAGTTCTTTATTTTTTTTTACCCTATATTTCGCTCTGAGGTTTAGAGCTTCTTCGTGGGTCAAAAAGTGAACTATTTGTTATGAGAAAATTATACATTACAAAAAGCATAACCGGTCGATAAATTTGCCAATTGTCCCACGTGACACAAACAAACCGTCATAATTAATTTAAAAAATCTTAGAAAACTTCTACACTTTACACTATAACAAACAACAACAAAAAAGAGGAACAACGTGTAGTGAAGCAATTCCTATCATGATGCAATATTACATTTTGTCATTTAGGATATTGAAAAGGAACTGTCTACATATATATATATATATATATATATATATATATATATATATATATATATATATGCATATATTTTGACTAAATATAAAGATTTACATACCATTTTATTATGAAAGAAAAATATAATTGATGATATTTATCACATTGAAAATTACAATTTTTGCAAATTGTGAATAATAAATGTATTAAACTTAACATGCTATCGTAATATTTCTCTCCTTATTAGATTGAATGCTGGGCCTAGTTGCAAGGAACACTTTTTGTAAAACAAAAACCCTGGAACAATTTTAAGGGTCTAAACTATTAATATTTGTGTATTATGATTCATGTTTAATAATTGGCGCCCATTTTTAAAATCAAAGTACACGGCAGTTTGGAGCGAAAATATTTTTACTGGCGATGAAGAATAGTGCCTTCACGTTAACATCAAGAATAAAAAAGAATGGCTTAGCCTAATGATGTCGCGTTTCTAAATTTATTTGACGAATTTTTCACTTTTCAAACTACCTAATTTTCTCAGCCGTAGAATTGAAAAATTGCAATATCGTTAAGCAATCGTAAATAATGAAAGGAAATATATTCTTGATTAGTTCAATAAAAATGCTACGAATTTATGCATTAACCCAATACTTTATTGAAGCGTACTTCTGCCTATAGGCAAACTGCTTCCTTTAGGCAATTTACAAAATTTAATGTAATTTGCCCGATGTTGAATATTGACAAACTGACACATGTCTTTCGAATCTACTTCAAACTACACTGTCACAACTTTACAAATATCATAACAATTTAATTCTATTTTTCGCTATCTACAAAATTGAACTTATGTCACAGATACTCTGATAAGAGTTTTCCCGCTATACAATAACTTCATAAAAGATATGAATGATAGCCAGTGTAGAATAATTAATTCGATAAGAAATTAAATGAGAGCTTAGCCTTTTCAATATGGCATATTAAAAAACTTTAAAAAAGTGAGTGGTTATTACAAACATAAAATTTACTGACTTATTTATGTAGAAGAACTAAGGTTTTTATTTTTTCAGGAAAGGTTCTGGATTAAAGCAAAAAACATTTTATTTTAAATTTTTTAAACAATTCACGAACTTTACACTCGCTATATAGCACAGCTCGCCAGAAACATGGATTACTTTCATTATTATGGTTACAATGTCAAAGTTGCTATATTACTACACGTACTGGCTCGATAAAAAAATTGTGAAAACTTCACCAATTTAAATTTGATAAATTTTCAACCACATAGGATTTTCACATCGCGCGGCAGTACATGTGGAAGTAGGCCTATCAATATTTAAACAGTTTATAATTTTTGTGAAGCAATTGCGTTCGCATTTCTTTAATATACATATTTGTTGTTACTAGTTAATATTTATCTTCAAATATTATAAATTTCTTTTGAAATACGTATATAAGTATCTCTGAGATGATCACTAGCACGCTGTGTGAACAATGTTATTAATTTTTAACTACTTAAATTTTTACTGGTTTTTCCCATTAATAACAGAAAAGATTCCTTGAAAATATCATAAAAATTGTTAAATATATTCATACTAGAATCATACAAATTATCGTCACTGGAGCATCTAAAATTTCTATATTTTTCTAGTCCCGAGCCCTTCTCTAATAATCGGCTATTAATTACAGGACCCTTTCCTGTAATTAATAGCCGATTATCAGAAATAGTACAGATTATAAATTTAACAACCTGCATATTTACTAAATTGTTGTAGTTGCATAATAAGTTAACAGTTAATTTAATTAATTTGTTTATATTTAGTAAACATAACACAAACAATGTATTTGTAAAAATGTATACCTTTTACCAACATTTTTTTGTAGTAGGAAGATAAGCACTTAGAGTATAACCTTGATCCGATAAGAATTAACGTTTCTATCAAATAAGCCATGCTTTAACCATCGGGATCATAGAAATTTGAACGACAACAGTTTTCTATTGTACACTACACTTTTATACATGGTGCCCATTTTCTATCTCCGTATATGGGTAACTCTCTTAGTATTGAAGATACCGGATCGGTTGAATTAGCAATGTTGCTCAGAATTTTGATGAGTATTTAACAGCATTTCCAGATTTGTCACATGTTGTCAATTTTTGAGATATTTAAGGAAATTTGAAATTTGACGAAATTTTCAATTGTACATATCTTCGTAACCATTGAAGACAGAGCAAAGCTAAAAATGGCATCTAATAGTATTTTTTACGTAGAATTTAATAATCTTTATTAAATATTCATGGCATACTTGAATATCAAGATATAAAATAAATTTATTTATTAAAATGCTTATTTTGTTCTGATTTCATAAATATAAGGTTTGGTATGATTATCTTTTTTAAATCTTTATTATAACTGAAGTAATTCAAATACTTATACTAATTAAATAAATAATAACCAAGTAGACTTTTTAAAAACTACTTTAATGCAGAAAAAATAAAAGAGAAGAAAATTAAATTAATACGAATAGTAACGAACCTAAAATTTATGTAAATATTTTGTAAAGAAAGTAAACAAACAAATGAGCAGACAGTGAATAATAATATTTCATCAAATGTACAAAATGACCACCATTATTCTGGATGCACATTTTATACATTCTCACCATATCGGACTGATCGCAGAGTCTATGGGCGGGTGCTTCTTATGGCTGTCGTAATATCAATTTTTAATTCTTCAATGTTCGGGTTTGTTTTTATAGATTTTATTCTTTACGGCACCCCATAAAGAAATATAATGGCATAAAATCTGGTGATCTTGCCGGCCAAAGGATCCAGCTAAAAAAAGTTCTGAAAGATACTCAGAAACGTTTCGAAAATTATGAGGGGGTGCACCGAAATGTCGAAAGTATCTGAGATTTTGAATTAAATTTAATGGTAATTAATCTAGCATATCTTCCAGCTCGTTACGCAAAAAGTGTAAAAATCGTTCTTCATTCAAATTGGTCTCATAAAAATATGGCCCCAATATTTTCATTCCAAAAATTCCACATCACACGTTTACAGAAAATACACGTTGATTTCGTCTTTCCATAGTAAGATAAGGGTTATCTTGTAACCAACAAATATTTTTATGCCTGCTAAATAATCCATTGTTGGTAATTGTTGTTTCATCTAAAACCCATCAAGCAAATAACATTCTTCTTTCATGATCTTGGCCATAAAATGTAGTACTCGCAACGTATTTAAATGGCCTGTATAAATATTCTCTGTTAAACTTAAACGAGCCTTTTCTGTGGAAACAGCACATTCTCTCGCACTTTCACGAGTTCATATCTCGGGTTTGTAACTTACATAAGCTAAAACCCTTTATTCGTCTTCCGGTTTGAATATCTTTTTCAAGTGATCTGGTTTTGTAAACGAGCCATACCTTTTCCAATTATTTTCTAACTTAGAAAATCGCCTTCTATCTGGCTGTCATCTTTTCATATAGCGTTGATAATACAATTCGCTAGCGTCATTACTATTTCTAGTAGTAGCATAATAACAAAAAAGCATTTCATTTTTTTCTTCGTTGGAATACATTTTCTACACAAATATTTTATAGATAATTCCACTTAACTCTAGTACAGTTGGGAAATCAACTTATTTGGCAACTTGTAAATTAATTTTTGCTACATTAAAGTAGTTTGGAAAAAGCCCACTTGGCTATTATTTCTTCAATTAGTACTAGTATTTAAATTACTTCCGCTATAGTAAAGATTTAAAAAAGATAACCATACCAAACCTTATATTTATGAAATCAGAACAAAATATGTATTTTAATGAAGTCATGGCCAACTATAATTGCCATTTAAAAAACATAAGTTTATTTTATATCTTGATATTCAAGTGCGCCACGAATATTTAATAAAGGCTATTAAATTCTACGTAAAAAATACTATCAAATGCTCTGCTTAGTTTTGCTTTGTAGTATTTAATGGTTACGAAGATATGTATAACTGAAAATTTCATCAAATTTAAATTTTCTTTAAATATCTCAAAAAGTTGACAATATATGACAAATCCGAAAATGCTATCAAATACTCATCAAAATTCTGAGCAACTTTGCTAATTTAACCGATCCAATATCTTCGATACTAAGAGGGTTATCCATATACGGAGATAGAAAATGGGCATCATGTATAGTCGTGTTTGGTCTTGATGAAGTTGACATAATAACATGCAATTTAACTGTCACATCTTTGTCAAATTTGGAAGTCCAAAAATGGTGCAACTTGCGGTTATGCAGAAAGTAATAATTGTTATGTTGGAAAGTCGATATTGAATGCGTGCTGGTGCTGAAGAGTTTAATGCAATTAAGTTCTGTATATTTTACGAAAAAAATAAATGGCGCGAGCAACAAACCGTAGCAAGAAAAATTGGAACAGGTCCTCGAAAAATATCAACGCAACAGCAAAACCAAGAATTAATATATTACTTACGAGAATTGATTTGAAACTTCAGTGTCAGCAATCCATCCAAGTAATTTACCTGGTTCCTGGTATAGACGAATAAAATTATCAGATTTTAGAAATCGAAATGCTGCTCGAAAACCATTTCTCACGGAGCAACATAAGCAAGCTAGGGAAACTTTTGCACATAATTATGTTGATAGAGGTGATGAGTTCTGTAATTCAGTCGTGTTCTCAGATGAAAACATTTGGGCGTGGATTTCCAATAATAGTCCAAGTATTTGTTGGAGAGTGGATGAAAGGTATACAGGAATTTACTATAAAATTATTTTAAGTGATATTATATTACCGTCTGTTTTACAGGAACATTTGAACATGTTTCATCATGTTTCAACACGACAATTATTCTGTGCATCGAAATCGTCTTGTCCAAAATTGATTACAAGAAAATCGTATTAACGTCTTACCATGGCCATCCTTAAGCACCGATCTAGATTCTATGGAAAATAAACGTCTGGGCAATAATAACTAAAAAAATATATAAAATTTTCCACCTGCCAATAGAGAAGGATCGTGGATAGTTATAGAAAACGCTTAGGAAGAATTAGAAGAAAATTACATTAGACATTTGGTTGCATCCATGCCTAGATATTTGCAAGCAATTGCGGAAAGTAATGGTGGTCCTACAAAATATTTATATTTACTTTATTACTGTATTCCGTTTCTCTAATAAAATTATTATATATTTCCAATTATTCATTATTAATATTCTAAGCATGGGCTATGTTTTATTCGAGTGCATATAAAGTCAGTATCATAATATTAAAATAACTCATAAAATTGTATAGGAGTCGTTTTTCCATGCTCCCGGTGGTACTATTAGGTGCATGGAAATTTAGGATAACCAAGGTAAAATTTTATGTACAGTGACAGTGCATTTCTCATATTTTATTATATTAAACAGACTTCCTTTGAGAGTTGGCAAAATCAGCTGCTTAAAATCAATACACTTATACGTCAAATATAATTTAAATAAGTAGAATTTTATAAAAGAATGTAAAATAGAAATAAACAAAACTGTTTAAATTACCTTAAGTAGTGTATACTAGCTAAGTTTTGACGATAAAATGATCATTAAGTCAATAAAAACAAATAACAATATTTTTCTTAAACATTAATCTTCTTGTAACCTATTCAGGACAATGTGGATAGGATATTTAGGAAAACAACAGCGGTAAGTCGTTGAGAAAATTAAAAATCTTCAATTTATTTTATTTAAACAAATAAAATTTCGTTTTGATTCACACAACAATTAAAGATAATAGCTGCTTGACAATTGTTGACAATTATAAAATTTTATAAATGACAGACAAAAATTCAGTTTTAAACAGTTAAAAAAAGATGGTGACCTTGGTTATCCTAAAATTCCATGCACCTAACTGTACATTAGAATTTAATGTACGTATTAATCTAGAACCAAAAACTGTCAGATTTTCTAATTTTGTTTGAAGTGATTATGATTATGCTTAAAACACAACGTGGTCAAAGAAAAATCTTAAAATGTATCTTAATGTATAACTTTACACAATTTACTATTTTTATTGATACATATTTTTTAAATACAAATCTACGGAAAATACTGGATTATTTAAATATCACTCATCAAATATCATATTTCGTGGCTTAAAAACATGTGTAAACACACTATTTCTTGACATGAACTCTTTTTATTGGAAAGGATTATTTTCAATAAAATCAGGTTCGTAATTTATTAGGAGTGAGCCACAAAAAAAGTTTTCAGAGTATGCCATGGATTAAATCAGTTATGTCTTAGATTGATTAAGTGATCTAACCTACACTTCATACTATTAGTAATAGGTTAAATCGTAACTTGTCAATTTGACTTATGATTATTTACAAATGACACTTCGTCAGTTTTATAAGTTCAGACGTGACTTATATGTCTCAGTTGCTCACGGCCTACCTAGGATGCAAATTTTGTGGCTCGCTATACCTATATGATTTAAAGCAAGTATTAGCCTTAATTGGTTCTGTTCTCCAGGTAAGTGAATCTTTTTTTTGCAATATTGTATCTACGTATATTTACTCTCTTTTATCAATCTACTTGCCGTTTCATAAAAACTTCGAAGAATAAAGTTCATTATCCGTTCGAAGGGATAGTCTCTCAAATATTGCATAAGTTCTGCATAACACATGATCTAGTTCCTGTCTAGCAGCTTTTTGTTTATTTTCAGTTAAAGTTACTTCATTTTCCCACTTTTTCTTCACACATAATATGATTTATTTTTGTGTATTTCTTATAATTGTATAATCATTTTCCATTTTTTTATAATTCCAAATTTATCAAGTTAAGTAACTTTTCTTACCGTTTTAAATATTTTAAATAATTAAAGTGACATATTGTCAAATTGACTATTAAAGTAAATTTTATGTCAAAATAAAAATTAGTAAAGTCTGCTAATTAGATTTATTAGAGCATAATTATATAGGTTGATCATTTAGCACAAAATTTACTAACATACTAACATACATATTTAAACTATGTTCATTTAATGCATAATTGCTAATAATATCGTTGATATATTCTTTAGTACGTAAATTCTCATTAAACGTGGAATTTCCATTGTAATATAGGCGACATATGAACAGGGCTGTCAGTTTGCTACCTACTCGCGAAGCTGGCGCAGCGAAGGCGTCTGAAGATGGTCGAGATAAAAAAAAAACTGTAGTTGTATCGCACAAAGTATAGGAGCTTCTATTTGTTATATATGCCCTAGTCAGTGGAGACGCGTGTGGGTGACTAAAATAAAAGTTAGAAGGTAGCGCCACTCAGTTTTGCTTACGTAAGCTCAGATTGAAAATTGAGAAAAGAGATTGCGCGATCTTCGGCGCATGCACATACAATCTACTCAAACTCACGCTATATATCTAGACTTACTAAGTACCTACGCACTAACTCCAAAATTGTGGCCCAGGATACCTGAAAAGGAAATTGCTACGGGGAGCGCCAAGGCAAAAGAAAAAAACATCTGAACAAATAATTCATATATTCACGATCAAAGGAAAATAAATGATTATAATAAAATTAAGTAAATGGATGTACTATATTTTTAAGCATTGACTAAAATCAAATAAAGAAATATTAATCAATTTAATTTTCACCCTGTATAATTATACCGATTGTATGTTAAGGTAAAAAAAAATATATATAGCTCTGTTGTAAATCCAAAACTAGATATCGCAAAAAGATGAACACAGAACGGTAAACATAATATCTCAAAAGTTGAACGTAATAATACTGTTAATAGAAAATGTAAAATAATTACTTAAGTTAATTATATAGTTTATTCCGGCAGATTTTTTTCTAAAGGTACCATTAGAGATAAATTCACAATAATTTTATAAACAGAAAGAGCGATAGTCAAAATATCCTACTCACAAATACAAATTAGTTCAAAATTATGAAATTACAAAAACGCGTAGTCATTTATCGACACCTGCAGAAAAAAGAACATCTATGGTCACGGACGACACAGCAAAAACAATTTTGACCGCAGAAGAAGTTAATATATATCGATATCGCAATATGCTACAAAATTTACATTTTAATTTCCAAAATACGAAAGAATAATTTAGCCTTAAATGCAAGTAAGGAAAATACTTTAATTCACAAGAATAAATTCTTTTAAGTTATACTATACAAGATATATTAAGTTTTAAATGATTTTGGCTCTAAGTCGCTATACAAATTGATTAATATGGCATTAAAAATGCTAATAACTATATTAATATTGCAAAAATCAATTTAAGTTATGCTAAAAGAAGTTAAAATGATTACGGCAAAATACGAAGCAATATACATAAAAAAATTATAAGACAAAATTTAAACTACACAAAAACTTTAATAATACGAATTATTGATATTCTGTCCCTGTCCGTCGATGGTGGTAATTAATTCCTCAGGTCGATCGCTATTCGGGGAATTAGACGACCATAAATTACCCTTGAAGTATAAGCTGCAGTGCCCATGAACTCTTCAGAAGGAAGCTACTTTTTTTTCTGTTTACGAAGACGAAATGGAACGCCACGCAAAAACCAAGGTTGGATTATATTTGCCTAAAACCTACGTAAGTCGCAAACGGCAAATTGCCTGTTCCAAAAACTAGAATTAACCCTTTGACATGATCCGTTTATTGACGATGAATTAACTTATAGTCAAAGATGCGTGAATTAACTTCCATTAAGAAAATGTTCACTCGTAAATTTTTTTTTGAAAGACTTTACACTACTAAGGTCTGTCTGCTAATACTCGAACCTCACCCGCTTGTAAGCGGAAGGAATGATATAGTTACCAAAGTTAACAACAGATGGCGGAACAAGTATCCAAAAATGAAATGTTCAAAAATTGATATTATATTGCAATTACTTAATAACATTGTATATACATACTGTGCCTAAATTTTCATTTAGATAGCCTATGAGTTCAATATAAATTTGGGAACACTGTTAAACAATAAGGATTTTCAAAAGTCAAATTTTGATTTTTATTTACAGAAATGCGTTTATTGTAAAAAATCATGAGGATTCCCTGCCCACCATGTTCTCATATTTGGTTTGTTTAAATATCTCGAAAGATGAAACCAGGCGTCATCAGTAAATAACCATTTATTAAGAATATGATCATTATTCAAGTTATTCAAGAACCATTGGCAGTACTAGGTTCTTCTATCGTAATCAATGAGACCTAGTTTATTAACAGTTTCAATTTTATATGTATATAATTTTAAATTACGGAATATGTCCCCGTTTCACGGAATCTGTTAACACAGCCATGAATTTGACTAGCCAGTTGTTCATACATGATTGCAATATTAGGGAACTGTTGTTGAAAATCTTGTATACATTGATGAATTGCATAAATCCACTGTCCATTTACTAATGTACCAGTTCTAAATAACCTTCAACAATAAAACTTTTAACATGATTATAAATAATTTAATTGATAAGACATCTTTTCAATAAATTAACTTAACTATGACAGTTGTCAAAATTTGACTTTCGAAAATCCTTACTGTTCCACAGTGTTTCCAAATTTATATTGAAGTCATAGGCTACTCTAAATGAAGATTTAATTGAAGGCATGGTATGGGACAGGAACGAGAATAATACTTATGTTCAAGCCTACTCTTTCTATTGATAAAAACTTTCGAAAGTCTACTTTATTATTATTACTTATTTATTTTTGCAGCCAAGTACATCAAAATCTTTGACAAACCCTTGAAAACCTGTACAAGCTTTATAAGGTGAAATAATATGATTGTGATCTATATTATAACTGTTTTTCATAATGTCATCATGACTTATACCATCCAAGGCGAATAAAACTATTCAAAATATCTTAGATCATATTCATTAATAATAGATTATCAGCAGATATAATTAGTCAACTCAAACAAGAGGTTTGCTTAGAATTAGGTATGAAAAGTAGTAATGAAGTAGAAGAGAAAGAACAGTAAAGTAGATTAGAATTTGAAAACATTTTTACTTAATATCATGGAATTATATCGGTAAAACTCCATCTAAAAAGACTCATTTATTCAAAAGTTATAAATGAGGTAAACATCAGTATTGGGGCAGAAATAAGAACTAATAAAACATTAGAAAAGCCCACAGTTTAATATATACACGCATCTGTACGGTGTTGATTCTAAATGGTTAAAATATTGAATCCGTAGATATGGAATTCGATAATAGGAACAAAACGTTGGGAAAAATTATTGAGATACAAAACATAAAATCTGAGACAGCAAATTGGAATGCTCTCTCAAACCTTGAAAGATAATGCTGCCATGTGAATTAAAACAGATGCTGAGATTATAGTGAATAGATATGTTTCAACTGAAAACTCTAATGTAACATAAATTTTGGATTTGTTAAAACACAAATTGGCGGGATATGCAAAAAGCTTGAAACGATATAAAATCTGTGATACCAGAAGTGTAAAAAAAGAACTATTTACTAATGATCCAAACTTATTTTATCGCAGCTTGAGTGAATTAAATCCTGAGCAGCAGATTCAGATTAAATTTCAGATTATTGGTGTAGAATTTGGAGTACGTTGGTCCAGCATAGAAACGCAAAATGGCTGGCAAATGAAAGAAGGAAGGTAAGTAACGTCAAAGCAAATATGGCGAATTTGTTCAGAGCATATGAAAAGAACAATGCAAAAAGTATTAAATTGGACCAAATAAAATACAAAATTTCTATCTAACAAAATTTACTTCAAAGCACTTGCAACTTGTAAGATATTATATCTGAAGAGATATATCCCTATTTGGAGACACTGTTGTAATCTAAATGCAGAAAAAGCTAAAGAAAATCTCTATTTGGCATATGTGGATTATCAGAAATAATATATCTCGCTAGTGTCTGTGGGAGATTCTTAATATATATAAATATATATCTGTATATATATATATATATATATATATATATATATATATATATTTAGTGTTTATAAGAATTTTATTTTTCTTATTTATTTTATTGGCCGTGTCTTAATATTAAAAATAATAGACTTTTTATTGGTTTAGCGACCTTTTATTGAATTTTGATGTTTTATTCTACGACGTTTCGACTTTTATTATTATTCAGTCTTTTTCAAGTAACTAGAAACAAGAATTAATACAATGAAAACATGAGAACTGTGTTTGGTTTTGTGAGATTGAATTAGCAATTAAATTAACAATTAAAATTAAACTTAGATTAAAGACTGAATTACCAATTAGATTAACAATTAAAGTTAAAATTTAAAATTAGATTAATAATGAGTAAGGACAATTAAAGTGATTACATCTGTACAAATGAATTGAAGATTTGAATTAAAATACAATACAGTAAGGTAACTAGAAACAAGAATTACTACAATGAAAACGTGAGAGCTGTGTTTGCTTTTGTGAGACTGAATTAACAATTAAATTAACCATTAGAATTAAAATTGGATTAAAGACTGAATTACCAATTAAATTAACAATTAAAGTTAAAATTTAAACTTATATTAATAATGAGTAAGGAAAAATTAAAGTGGTTAAATCTGTATAAATGAATTGAAAATTTGAATTAAACTACAATTACAGAAAGAAACAATGAATGAACAATGAATGATAATAAAACTCACCGTTTTTTTTGGTTTTCAAAAGCACGCATTCTGTGTAACATGTGTTGTCGGGGACATCCGAGACCTTGTTTTATAACGAACCGATCGCACTGGTTGGAATATTGTTTTGTGGCTTTGTTAAGAGAGGTTAATTTCTGTTCTATTTTGGAATTTAGCAAATTGGTCAGGACCGTGTTTAGGGGTATGTAGTAAAAGTATTTACAAATGGGAACTGAAAAAAAAGTTTTTTTGGTTTGTGTTTGTGTGGGGGGGGGGGGGTTATCTATTGTTTAATGAGAGGGTAATAGAGTTTAGAAAGTCCATTAATTTTGTTTCTGTCGTTGATTGTTCTGCTGTTTTTGAAAATGTGTATCATTTCTAAGACCTCCCTAGCTTTGTATAAACACAGAAAAAGAATACAAAAGCTAGGGAGGTCTTAGAAATGATACACATTTTCAAAAACAGCAGAACAATCAACGACAGAAACGAAATTGATGGACTTTCTAAACTCTATTACCCACTCATTAAATAGATAAAATCAACCCCTCCCCTCCCCGCACACACAAACACAAACCAAAAAAAAATGTTTATCAGTTCCCATTTGTAAATACTTTTACTACATACCCCTAAACACGGTCCTGACCAATTTGCTAAATTCCAAAATAGAACAGAAATTAACCTCTCTTAAGAAAGCCACAAAACACTTACAATATTCCAACCAGTGCGATCGGTTCGTTATAAAACAAGGTCTCGGATGTCCCCGACAACACATGTTACACAGAATGCGTGCTTTTGAAAACCAAAAAAAAACGGTGAGTTTTATTATCATTCATTGTTCATTCATTGTTTCTTTCTGTAATTGTAGTTTAATTCAAATTTTCAATTCATTTATACAGATTTAACCACTTTAATTTTTCCTTACTCATTATTAATCTAAGTTTAAATTTTAACTTTAATTGTTAATTTAATTGGTAATTCAGTCTTTAATCCAATTTTAATTCTAATGGTTAATTTAATTGTTAATTCAGTCTCACAAAAGCAAACACAGCTCTCTCGTTTTCATTGTAGTAATTCTTGTTTCTAGTTACCTTATTCTATTGTATTTTAATTCAAATCTTCAATTCATTTATACAGATGTAATCACTTTAATTGTCCTTACTCATTATTAATCTAATTTTAAATTTTAACTTTAATTGTTAATTTAATTGGTAATTCAGTCTTTAATTTAAGTTTAATTTTAATTGTTAATTTAATTGTTAATTCAATCTCACAAAAGCAAACACAGTTCTCATGTTTTCATTGTATTACTTCTTGTTTCTAGTTACTTGAAAAAGACTGAATAATAATAAAAGTCGAAACGTCGTAGAATAAAACATCAAAATTCAATAAAAGGTCGCTAAACCAATAAAAAGTCTATTATTTTTAATATATATATATATATATATATATATATATATATATATATATATAAAAATATATATAAATATAATATTTTCGTGACTTTGGTATGATAAGGTAAACTTAATAAGTCGGCGATTAAAGGTCTGGTTCATTACTTCAAAGTATATATATTTAAAACAACCCTACATGTTTCGGCAATGATGCCTTTGTCAAGGGAATAAAAAATATAGATGACAGAATATAAATGTCAAATAATTGAGTTGCTATGGTTTAAATTATTCAAAGATACATTCCAATAATAATAATAAGTCATGCCTTAGTATTCCAAAAAATAGATAGCAAGGTGTGAACATATGTGTTGTTCGCTGCCAGCAGCATGTGTCTCTTTCTGGGTATGACCCTGTGTGTTGGTTGCTGCTGGCAGCTTGCGTCTCTCTCTGGGTGTGTGATTTTGTATTTGTGTGACCGCGTAAGTGTAGGGTTTTGCATGTTAGTGCGCTCGTGCGTGTGTTTAGTGTTTAGTTAAATTTTACGCGACCGGTCACTAAAAGCATAGAAAAAAGCATGGAAGCTATAACTAAACTGTTTAACAAAATATGGACAGAAGAGAGAATACCACAAGATTGGGAAATTGGAGTGATATTACCCATCTCCAAGAAAGGAGATTACCGTGAATGTAAGAACTATAGGGGAATAACAATGATGAGTATAATGGTCAAAATGTACGAAAGAATACTGGAAAAATGATTAAAAATACAAATAGAGACACAGCTAGAAGATTCACAAAGCGGTTTTAGGAAGGGAAGAGGAATACAAGACCACATATTTACTATAAAACAAATAATGGAAAAAAGACAGCAAAGCAATACGTACTTGGAGTTTATTGACCTAGAGAAAGTGTTCGATAGTGTACCAAGGAAAGCGATATGGGAAAGCCTAAAAAGAAGAGGTATAAATAAGAAATTGAGAAACAATATAGAGTGCATGTATAAGGTCACAAAGAATTATGTACGAACGAGAAATGCAGAGTCACAGATATTTGAAACTAAAGAAGGATTGAGACAGGGTGGTGTACTGAGCCCATCAGTATTCAACATAGTGATGGATGACGTACAAAAAGAAATAAAGCACAAACTGAAGAAATTACCAGTGGGTTATAGAAATATGGAAATAACGACAATAACTGACTGTGTCTTTGCAGATGATTTAGTAATATTTGCAAAAAACACGACAGACCTGCAAGAAAACGTAACAATATGGAACGAAGCCCTTCAAAACAGAAACTTAAAAATTAACATCGATAAAACAAAGGTAATGGTAATTGGGAAAGCAAACAAGCAAGCATTAATAACACTAGACAATACAAAAATAGAGCAAGTAAAGACGATGAGATACCTGGGCGTAAATCTACAGAAGAATGGTAAAAACGAAACAGAAATAAATGAAAGAATAGAAAAAGCAACACGGACATACTATGCTTTGAATAACAAATTTATAAGAAAGACAGAAATATCAACCAAGATAAAAATCCTAGTCTACAAGACTATACATAAACCAATATTAATGTATGGTAGTGAGAGCTGGGTGTTAACAAGGCAGCAAAAAAGTAAAATCCAGGCGGCAGAGATGAGATTCCTGAGAACAGTCAAAGGTATTATAAGAAGAGATAGAATACGGAATGAAATAGTGAAGGAATAACTAAAAGTGGAATCGATATTAAAGAGCATTGAAAAGCACCATCTGAAGTGGTTCGGACATGTAATACGAATGGAAAACCAGAGACAACCGAAACGGATATGGTTGGCAAGGACACAGGAAAAGAAGACTAGAGCAAGACCGAGAAAAGAGTGGCACAGTGTAGTGGCAGAGTACTTGGAAGCCAGGGGAACAAAGTGGAAAAATGCAGAAGTAATGGCAAGAGACACAAGGGATTGGGCAATGTTTGTTCGTAAATAAAAAGTTTTTTAGACGCCTTAACACCTTCGGGTATAAGAAGGCTTTATCGATTATATATATATAAAAGAGAACTAACTCAGGGGATACCAAGAAAAATGTTAAGATTTCTTTCAATTGATTTTTGAACGACTTTTACGTGAAAAAGGCAAAAGAAGAACTAAACCTGAAATATAGAAAATTATATTGGTGAAATATAGGGTTGGCATACAAACACATTCTCAGACTTGTTTGAGATATTAACTCACCGACATAAATGCGTTCGAAATGTCTGGTAAATGAATTTCAAAATATACTCGCAAAATCAGAAAGTTTATGAGTAGAAAATTCTTCAGAATCCATTCAAAAAGTTCATGATTGTAAACTGGAAGATGGAGAAATTTTAGTTTCATTTGCTGTATCTTTGTTGTCTCCCATTCTACGTATTCCAGATTCTTCAAAATACTTAGCAAATTTGCTTCATAAATACAAAATTGAAACAACAAAGATAAATTAATGCTTGCGGTTTACAAGCATATACCAAAATTGTTTCTAGTGTGAAGGAAAGTTCTACGAACAGAAACATGTAAGTGTAACGAGTAATTGATTGTCTCTCTATTTATCGCGAATTAATTCATGAATCAGTTTGAAGTTGAATTAGAAGGCTTGCTAGATATTTTCCGAAGGTATGAATTAAGTATATTCGCAAATTTCGATACAAGTAAATGTACAATTATGATTTCTTAAAATACTTAAATTCTAACTTTACAACAATTAAATTAACAGTTTATAAATAAAACAATTATCATTTAGTATTCTCGGACACAGTAGGAATTTCCACAAAGCTTAGGATACTGAAAATTATATTATATATAAAAATCTAAACTGTATTTTTTCATTGGTGAATATTAATTAGCTAAAATACATTTAAAAAAGTGTATTTACATAATACATTACTTAGATATGAAACTTGGTTTAGCAGAAAAGCTTTTCGGTTTTATATTTAGAGTTAGTTTTATATGCAAATTAGTTTATGGAGCGAACAATGTAACTTTTCTAAACTGAAAGTACACGAGCTAACGCCTAAGTTAACCGAATTAGGGAGAGTGACCAAGGTAAAATTGAATAGTCCGAGAAACGAGGGAAGCTAAAGATTTAATTGGGTCAGCGTCTGTCAATTAAGCATAGGATTTCAAATAACAAGAGAATTGTCACAAATCTACAACTATGACAGTACCTATTTACTAGCATACAGATACTTCTTCATTTCAGTTTTTATGAAATATTCACAAAACATACATTGTGTCCAGTTATATTCGTTTATCTAATCTCCTTGTTTATAAAGTGATAGAAGTTTTGTAGTTCATTAATTTCGAATTTGTTTTAAAAGACCATGGGATTTGCATTTATGTGTGTTTAAAATAAAGCATTCGCAATATTAGGGAAATTTTCGGGTCAGTAATTGTACAAACGATTTTGCTTCGTCGTCTACATATACTGATTTTCAAAAAAATCCGAACACCCAGTAGGAGACCAATTTTAATAAAATTTATACATAATATTTCTTTAACAAAATTTAAGAAATAATTACATTTTCAAACTAAAATATTAAAAAATAACAATGTTATTTAATAATGAGTGGATCCACTTATGTGGTAATCAGAAATAATCTCTCTACAGATGTTAACACGTCATTCTTTTTCGAAGAAAATGATTTTTAAATCAATCGAGACGAAACATGTCTTACTTTCTCACTTTCAAAATAGCTTGGATGCAAACAAATAAACTACCAGTACTAATTGCAAGGGCTTTAATTGCCAACAGACAATTTTTGAGAGAGAAATCTTTTCTTTCCTTGAGGTAATTATCATCTGTTGATGTTAAACGTCTAAATCGCTCCTCATCTTCAACGCATTCTCTGTTTTCTTCGAACGTTTTGTACCACTTAAATACTCTTATTCTTAACAAGCATATCAAATGTTGACTACTAACAACGACAACATCTACTATTGATGTTGCATAGTTATTGAATTGTAACTTTAAATAAATTTTAATAATAATAATCCTCATTATACAATAATTCATTTACAGGATAATAATTATAAATAATTGTCGATATGGTTTATATATATATATATATAAGTAGACAAAGAGTCTTTGCCGTTAAAACAAGTATGTAAAATAAAAATTGTTGGGGAATCCGGCAATAAAAACCTTTAGTTAGTCAATTAGAGTCCTTTATTTTTTACCTTATATTTCGCTCTGTAGATTTAGAGCTTCATCAGAGGTCAAAAAGCGAAACTATTTTTTGTGAGAGATATAACATTTTTAAAAAAAGAAAACCTATAGAGAAACAAGCAGTCCACGTAATACAAATAAAACTTTATATTAATTAAAAATTGTTACTTTAAAAGCTTATTGTTTTTACATATTAAAACCATTTAAAAAATTATTATTTTTTCAACAAACACATCTAAAAAGAAACACACACGTAGTAAAGAACTACTTGTCTTGATTTAAATTACATTTTAACAATTCAAGTGTCGACAAGGTAGTGTATTAAATTTTCGAAACCAATATATATATATATAATAGTTTCGTGACCTTGGTATTATATGGTAAACTTAATCAGTCGGCGATTAAAGGTCTGGTTTATTACTTCAAAGTATATATATTCAAAAAAACCCTACATGTTTCGGCAATTATGCCTTTATCAAGGATATAAAATATAGATGACAGAATATAAATTTCAAATAATTGAGTTGTTATGGTTTAAATTATTCAAAGAAAAAATAGAATAATAGATAGCAAGGTGTGAACATATGTGTTGTTCGCTACTAGCAATGTGTGTCTCTTTCTGGGTATGAACTTGTGTGTTGGTTGCTGCTGGCAGCTTGCGTCTCTCTATGGGTGTGTGGTTTTGTGTGAGCGCGTAAGTGAAGGGTTTTGTATGTTGGTGCGCTCGTACGTGTGTTTAGTGACCGGTCGCGTAAATTTAGAGAGATCGTATAACCAGCCGTTGCGTAGGGCCGCCAACCCTTTCCCGGCAACTTCTTTACATTTCCGTGCAGTACTTCGACGGCCCGACCCCCGCCCCAACGAGGCAAGGCGCAGACCAGCGAAGCGCACCCTGCACGGGGTTGCTCATCGCCAACCGAGGGAACACTCTTAGTGGCTACTTCGGTCGACGACGGTCACACTTTGTGCCATCTTAACGTTTTCCGCCAAAGCGGGGGCATTGCACACACGCCGAAAGTGTGTGTGCTGTTAACGGCAGCCTAGCCAGGTTGCCGCCCAGGACTGGTCCTTGTGGTGTGTGCATTGCGCGGTGCCGTGATTTGCGCCGCGTAGCTTGGTTCCTCACTCCTGCTGGAAAGGCGGAATGGCACCTGTCCGCCCATCGGGCAGACCCCCCTAGAGTTTGGTAGCGCATATGCTAGGCTACAACCCAGTAGAGGACCACATCAGCACAAAACAGAAAACGGGGAAAGGCAGGGAAAAGCAAGACATGAGTTATTAAATGCCTTTCCTCGTTTTCTGTTTTGTGCTGATGTGGTCCTCTACTGGGTTGTAGCCTAGCATATGCGCTACCAAACTCTAGGGGGGTCTGCCCGATGGGCAGTCAGGTGCCATTCCGTCTTTCCAGTAGGAGTGAGGAACCAAATCACGGCGCCGCGCAATGCACACACCACTAGGACCGGTCCTGTGCGGCAACCTGGCTAGGCTGCCGTTAACAGCACACACACATTCGACGTGTGTGCAATGCCCCGCTTCGGCGGAAAACGTTAAGATGGCACAAAGTGTGACCGTCGTCGACCGAGGTAGCCACTAAGAGTGTTCCCTCGGTTGGCGATGAGCAACCCCGTACAGGGCGCGCTTCGCTGGTCTGCGCCTTGCCTCGTTGCGGCGGGCTGTCGAAGTACTGCACTGAAATGTAAAGAAGTTGCCGGGAAAGGGTTGGCGGCCCTACGCAACGGCTGGTTATCCAATCTCTCTAAAATTACGCGACCGGTCACTAAACACACGCACGAGCGCACCAACATGCAAAACCCTACACTTACGCGCTCACACAAAACCACACACCCATAGAGAGACGCAAGCTGCCAGCAGCAACCAACACAGAAGTTCATACCCAGAAAGAGACACAAATTGCTAGCGGCGAACAACACATATGTTCACACCTTGCTATCTATTTTTTGGAATACTAAGGCATGATTTATTATTATCAATTGGAATGTATCTTTGAATAATTTAAACCATAGCAACTCTATTATTTGACATTTATATTCTGTCATCTATATTTTATATCCTTGATAAAAGCATAATTGCCGAAACATGTAGGGTTTTTTTGAATATATATACTTTGAAGTAATAAACCAGACCTTTAGTCGCCGATTGATTAAGTTTACCATATCTATATATATATATATATATATATATATATATATATATATATATATATATATATGGTAAACCTAATCAGTAGGCGATTAAAGGTCTGTATATTACTTCAAAATATATGTATTTAAAAAACTCTACGTGTTTCGGCTGTGTGAAAATATGTGTTGTTCGCTGCTAGCAATTTGTGTCTCCTTCTGGGTATGAACTTGTGTGTTGGTTGCTGCTGGCAGCTTGCGTCTCTCTATGGGTGTGTGGTTTTGTGTGAGAGCGTAAGTGTAGGGTTTTGTATGTCGGTGCGTTCGTGCGTGTGTTTAGTGATCGGTCGCATGAATTTAGAGAGGTCGAATAACCAGCCGTTGCGTAGGGCCGCCAACCCTTTCCCGACAACTTCTTTACAATTCCGTGCAGTACTTCGACGGTCTGACCCCCGCCCCAACGAAGTACTGCACGGAATTGTAAAGAAGTTGTCGGGAAAGGGTTGGCGGCCCTACGCAACGGCTGGTTATCCGACCTCTCTAAATTCATGCGACCGATCACTAAACACACGCACGAACGCACCGACATACAAAACCCTACACTTACGCTCTCACACAAAACCACACACCCATAGAGAGACGCAAGCTGCCAGCAGCAACCAACACACAAGTTCATACCCAGAAGGAGACACAAATTGCTAGCAGCGAACAACACATATTTTCACACCTTGTTATCTATTTTTTGGAATACTAAGGCATGATTTATTATTATTACTAGAATGTATCTTTGAATAATTTGAACCATAGCAACTTAATTGCTTGACATTTGTATCCTGTCATTCGTATTTTGTATTCTCTTGATAAAGGCATACACAGCCGAAACATGTAGAGTTTTTTAAATACATATATTTTGAAGTAATATACAGACCTTTAATCGCCTACTGATTAGGTTTACCATATCATACCAAGGTCATGAAGTTATTATATATATATATATATATATATATATATATATACAACTTAACAATAATATTTTACACAAATGTTGGTAAAGTTTTATCTGCTCAAGTATATTTCAAATTTATTTGTTATATACATTCGATAAAGGTAGAGACGTTAACACAGTTTCTACATTTGCGGTTGCATCCGTCAGATGGAAGCATCTGGCTTAGTTTTGCACTTGTTATATAGGGAGTGATAGTTGTTTTGGCGTTCGTCAATGAGCATCGCTGAATGTTATTCTACGCTCTGTCTGAATAACTTCTGTAATATAGCAAGGTTTTTGTTTTTGTGAACGTATCTCTCCAATGGTAGCGCTGTGACGATTCCGTAGTAAGATGAAACACGTGTCTGTGTCTCTTGAGAGATACTTTCATGAATATATGAAATTGTATTGTGTTCTTCACACCCGATTTTCAATAATATTTTGTATTATTAAAAATGTTTTTGTTTATACAAAATTTGGCGAGGTGGTACCCCTACTCAAATATGTTTAAAATTACTTTGTTATATACGCATTCGGTTCGTCCGATGAAGAGTGGAGACACGGTAATACATCTTCTGCAGTTGCGGTTGTATCCATCAGATAGAAGCACCTGGCTCACTTTTGCCCTTGTTATATAGAGAGTGATAGTTGTTTTGGCGTTCGCCAATGAGCAGCGCTGAATTTTCTTCTACGCTCTGTCTTAATAACTTCTGTAATATAGTAGGATTGTTGTTTTCGTGAACGTATCTCTCCATTGATGGCTCACTGACGATTCTGTAGTAAGATGAAGCATGTGTCTGCGTCTCTGGAGAGATACATCCACAAATATATCAACATGTATTGTTTTCTCTACACCCGATTTTTAACAATGTTTTATATTATTAAAAATGTTTTTGTTTTAATTTAAAATAATAAAAAAAGGAAAATTTAAGTTAAAAGTGTTATATTAAAAAATTACAATCAAAATAAAAAGGCAATGATAGCATCAGATAAACGCATATTCGGCTATTTCGTATCATATGCAGATGGCTTTTACCTAACCGTTAGTAGTAAATCCCTGGCATAAAGCACAAGAAAATCGACTGGTGATGCAAGATATGAAGAATCTATAGAGTTGTTGTTTAGTTTTAAGAGAAAAATAGCACTTACTTTTTCTCTTCTATTAGTAATAGAGCGGAAATCATGTCTGTTGAGCAGATAATTATAATAGGTTCCATGTATAAGATAAAGGCCATCACACTTTAAGCTGAGGTATTAAAAACAGCTATGAAGTATGCTATAAGCTATAAGTATGAAGAACACAATACAAGTTCATATGTATTTTTGAATGTATCTTCTCCAAAGACGTAGATACGTATTTCACGTTTCTACATGATTATCAATACGCCCCTGTTGGAGAAGAGACACATTCAAAAACACATAACTACCTAGCTATCTTGCAGATATTATTGAGACAGAGCGTGAAGGAATATTCAGCGCTGTCTCTATAATAATCGCTGAACTAGCCGGGTGTTCCTTATAGTCGGTAACCACCGTATCTATAAAAAACTGTATTATCGTGTCTTCACTACTTGTCGGCGTAAACCGAATACGTATATAACAACATAATTTGAAACATACTTGAATAGGTAAACCTACCAAATTTGTATAATACAAAAGTATTTTTAATAAAATATAATATTATTAAAAATGGGGTGTGAAGAACACAATACAAGTTCATATGTATTTTTGAATGTATCTTCTCCAAAGACGTAGATACGTATTTCACATTTCTACATGATTATCAATACGCCCCTGTTGGAGAAGAGACACATTCAAAAACACATAACTACCTATACTCCAAATCACCAAAGATGATCCCTGCGTCATTGATCTATAATTCTATCAACGACATTCAAAGAATAATCTCCACATCCGAATAACATACAGTACCTACTTGTATGACAAGGATAGCTTGAACGAAAGTATGTGTTTTCTAGCAAAGACATACGGCTCAAGCAATTTATTTGAGTAAGACAAAGACGGGATTATTACCTACTCCGTGATAAATACACACATTCCGCTTAGTAGTTCTGTCGTTACTCGTTGACATTTGACAACATACATTCGTTGATATTTGATGGAATTGTTATTTATTTTCTTTTTATAAATATATATTTTTTGAAATTTATTTTTTCAAAACTATAATGGCAGCAATCACGACAACTTGTTTTAAATTCGTTGCAATATTTTGAACGAGAGAAAAACCATGGTGGTGTTAATACCTATTACATGAGCACATAATATATTTAGATTTTAATAAACCTTTTGTTTAGCGAGTGGCAGATGCATTGTGCTTGGGATTAGTTACAGTAAAACGCATTAAAGCTGTGTAGCAGCAGTTTAAATCGTGTACTTCACAATATTGGATTTAAATATAAAAAGGATAATAATCTTAGAGCATTAGTGGAACGATCCAACATTGCAGAGATAAGATTGACATTTCTTAGGAATTACATAAAGAATTTGAGTTGTTCTGTTCAGATAGAAGTGGTATTGCTTGATGAGACCCGGCAAGATAATAATCTGCAGAGTGTGGGTAAACCTGAGGGTTACGAGGGCAAGCGATATGTTGTATTACATTGTGGTTCAAAATTATATTTTGTGTCAAATGCTTCTTTATTGTTTTCAAGCAAATCACAAATAGAAGATTATCACGGTGAAATGAATGGAGAAATGTTTAAGAAATGGATCGATGAATATTTACTACCAAATTTGGAAGAGCCGGCACAAATAGTGATGAACAATGCACCCTACCATTCACTAGTAGTAAAGAAACATCCATCATCGGCTTGATGTAAAAATGATATTATTACATACTTGTCGAAACATAATATATCTTGCGAGCTCTATTTAAAACTGACCTACTACCCTTGCTAATAATTTGCATAAAGAAAAACAGTGTCAAGTAGATGAATTGCTACACAGTCATGGACATGAAATATTGAAGATTGTCTCCTTATCATTGTGAATTTAATGCTATCGAAATTATTTGGGACCATGCAAAACAATATTATAATAAACATATTTTCAGCGATGGACATGGAGATGATAAAGTTATAGCTATGTGGAAGTTATCACTAGAGCAGTGTATGGAAGAAATTTGGAAAAATTGTGTTGTACACACGGAAAGTATTATAAAAAAATGGTATGATAGAGAATAGTTATTTATTGTATTTATGTATTGTGTGTTATGTTACAAATAAGTCACGCGAGAAAATGTTTAGCTCACGAGTCCGCTAGGACGAGTGAGCTACTTTTCTCAAGTGACTTATTTGTAATTAACACACGTGTGCAATACAAAACTTTATCCAACACCTCTTAAGATCCGTTCAAAATGGCTTTTAATGTTTTATAAATTTGACGTTCCATGTCAAATTTAAATTTTAAATTTGACGTTCCATGTCAAATTTAAATTATAAACAACTAATGCAAAAAGTTCACATACAGTAATGCAGTCACTATGGAGAATAAATAATGCAAATCAACAAGCAAACAAAATTAGTGATTGATTAATAATACTGCAGTTAAAAGTTGATGGTAATGGAAGAGTTGCAAGAGGCTGTTTTCATTCCGCTAGAAGTTAAGAAAGAAGCATGTTATAATTACTGCCAAAAAAATCGAAGGATAATTACGACAAAGAATTTCGTCATTTTGAAGAATGGAGAAAACAGCAAAGTATCACTGGAATTAACGAAGAAGTTATGCTGGCGTATTACCATATTTATAGAAGGAAAATAGCACCTTCTTCATTGTGGACGAAGTATTCCATGTTAAGAAGTACTTTGAAAGTGTATATGAATAGTGACATATCGAAATACGGAAAACTGATTTCCTATTTGAAGAGTGAGGCAAGAACCCACAAGTCGAAAAAGGCGAAAATCTTGGAGAGGCTACATATAGAGAAGTTTCTGAATGAGGCTCCTAACAATAAATATTTGATGATGAAGGTATTATTTATTTTCTTATATTTAATTCAAAGTATTTATTCATTATTCGTTCGTGTATTCTATGCAGGTTGCCTTAATAATGGGTGTATCAGGGGTGTGTCGTTGTGATAAAATAACTAAGCTGAAAGTTGACGATATAGAAGATATAGGAGGATACTTGTATGTTTCGATACCTGACACAAAGACAAACGTATCTAGAAGTTTCACTGTTATGGCAGAAGGATTTGCAACAGATATTCTTGACCTCTACAGAAAATATGTTTGAATGAGACCAAAAGGTATTCCACATGGCAGATTCTTCCTAAATTACAAGAAAGAAAAATGCACTATCCAGCCAGTTGGAATTAACACCATTTCTAAGATACCTCAGAAAGTTGCATCTTTCTTGAACCTACCAGAAGCTCAATTATATACAGGACATAGTCTGAGACGTTCGTCAGCATCTTTTCTGGCAAACGCAGGAGCTGATATTACAACAGTTAAACGACATGGTGGGTGGAAATCGTCCACTGTGGCAGAAGGATATATACAAGATTCAGTAGCCAACAAGATTGATATAGCCAGAAAGATACAAGGTCCAGACAGTCTAACGTCCTCGACTTCTGGTCATCAAATTTCTGTTCAGGATACTTCAAATACGTCTTCTAGTATAACTCTAAATTCGAATAACCTGAATGCAGAGTCAGATACAAAGAGGATTTCCTTCAACTTTAATATTAATGTAAATGTTAATTAGTTGCTATTGTTTACCCTATAGAATTAATATAAATGTGTTAAAACTATAGCAGTTTGAATGTCTCTATACAATCTAAATTTCACCTTGTTTTATCTCACTAGTGAGATAAATTATGTTTTTAACTCACTAGTGAATTATAAGCTACATAATTGATTTAAAATCGCCATAGTTATAGGTCTATTATTAGGAGGTGTTGGATAAAATACATTTACATTGTGAAATCAATGGCTTTATAATTAACATTGACGATTCAAGCAGCAGTGAAGATATTGATTAACAATACTTCCTATATGACCGCAGATAAAAAAACTGTTAGCTGTTCCATGTTTTTACATAATCTATATTATAACCCAAGATTTAAGCCAGCGTGCGTGCTACACGTCGTTTTTAGTTCACGCCAAATATATCAAATTTTCTTGTGTTGGCAGTAAAAGTATCAAGTATTAGTATACAGCTGATTAGTTGTTTATGTAATGTTAGTTTATACTTTTAGTAACTGATTTTTTATGCAACAAATACAATGATATTAATACAAATAATCATACAAAATGTTACACATGCAATTGCCAGACTGTGGCCACAATTTTTAACTAAATATGTCTAGAAAGGTAGAAAAATTACAGCAACAAATTTTATCAAGTAGCTAGATTTCCTAATGTACTAAGTAGAATTGATTGCACTCACATGAGAAAACAATCTCCTAGTGGTAATAATGCTGAGCTGTACCGAAACAGAAAGGATATTTATCATGGAATATTCAAGTAATAGGAGATTCTCAATTAAGAATTTGTGACATCGTAGCCAGATGGCCAGGATCTACACATGACCAAACAATTTTGAATGGATCGGCAATAAAAAGAAGCTAAGAAAATGAACATTTCAATAACCCAGTTATACTTTGTGATAGTTGTTACAATATTACAAAATATTTATTAACCTCTAGCAAATCCTCAAAGTCGAGCAGAACAATTGTACGATGAATCCCATTTTAGAACCAGAAACTAGATTGAAAGATTTTTTGGTGTCTTAAAAAGATTTCCAATCTTATTACATATATGGTATGAAAGTTAATGTGGAACTCTCGAAAGCACTAATAGTATCTGTTCATTTTGCAAATTTATTCTAATATCGACTATTATACTATCTTCTAAATATTTTTTATATTTCCTTTTTTTAGTATATATACTCATGATAATTTTATTATTGAACAAATAATAAGGCAATTTTGTTAAGTGATTACATATGTATATTAACTTATTAAACAATTATAATTCCCAGTTACATTGACAATTTAATATATTAAGTTTTTTTTTAATTGGCTCCTTTTTCTTACTGCGTATTCTTTTTCGTTGCAATTTTAATATTTGGAGTTAAAAATACAATGCATATAAAAAAAATGTATGTCCAATTAAATACATTTGAATGTGTTTTCATCTTTTTGTAGCAAGTTTTTGCAAGATACACTAGTGAAATGTGTTTCGACTGCCTTATTTGATTTGGTGTCCATCAGCTCTAATCTTCTGGTGTTAACTTAAAAATTTTTAATATACACAAGACAAATTCATACAATTTGATGAAAACAATAAATAAAATAACTATTGTTTGTATATATTATATAAATCTAAAAAAATGTATGTCCAATTAAATACATTTGAATGTGTTTCCATCTTTTTGTAGCAAGTTTTTGCAAGATACGCTAGTGAAATGTGTTTCGACTGCCTTATTTGATTTGGTGTCCATCAGCTCTAATCTTCTGGTGTTAACTTAAAAATTTTTAATATACACAAAACAAATTCATACAATTTTATGAAAACAATAAATAAAATAACTATTGTTTGTATATATTATATAAATCTATAACTTATTGGAAGTAAAATTTTTTGTTTGCTCTATTTAATTTTTGGAAGTTCAATTACTAAACTTTTTCTTTCTTGCTCCATTTCATGTTCCTTTTTCAAAATTTCTTTCTGCAATCGTACAAGTTCTATTTTACTAGCAGTCAACAAATAATTTCAAAGCAAAAAAAAACATTTCACAGCAAATAAGTTTGTATGAATATGTTTTGTTTATAATGCATACTGCAATTTCAAATATTTATACCGACCTTTGTGCAAAACTCAACTTATCTATTATGGCAGTGTTAAGTTATACTGCAATATATTCCAATTTTTATTTAAAATTAGGCACTGTAGAACGTTTAACTAATATCTAGGGTTACTCTATGATATAATTGGGAAGATAATGTTTATAAAACTGTCATAACAGTGAATATGTAATTACAGTTATGCAAAGTAGATACTCTGGTTTATTGTATAATTTCAATTCCAGTAATAATGCTTTTACAACTAACTTGAAACTGTTTGGTTTTGCCATTCATTAAAATGATTAAAGAATTACATAATCTTATATGTTGACTTAAATGTTGTAAATTCTTGATAGTTCATTTTATTTTTCAAGTGGTGTTATAGTTTAATTTGATTTGCTGTTTATGCAGCTTTGTTCAATTTATAGTAATTTTAATATAACTTAAGATGTAATTTGATTATATATGTTCACTATATAAAAGGATAAAAGGATACAACTTAACTAGTAGAAAATGAAAATGTAATGGACTTGTGTACAATGTACAAATTTTGGTTATTTTTTTGGACTTAAACGCAATTTGTGGTGGAAGGTTTTCGTCTGAAGAAGAGATTGATACCGCAGTTCACGCTTATTTTGAAGGTGTTCCGAAAGAAGATTGGTTGGGAACTTTTAAACAGTGAAAAAAAAGAATGGTCAAATGTACCATTGCTGAAGGGAATTACTTTGAGCATATTTAAAATAAAATCGTAGAAAATATTAACCATGTTTTATATTCTCAATAATTTCTGCTTTAGGGCACTAACTAATGCAGAACAATTATATGTATAGGTGTTTCTGCTTTTGCTAGTTACTTTTTTAAACTACGCAATATTGTGATTATCAGACATAAACATTTCTTGTAGTAATAACCTTAGTAGAAATAAAATCAATAAGAAGCCTCCACACTTTAAGCCAAGGTATTTAAGAAAACACTTACGCATTCTTTCGGAAGCTATTTATTGTAAAACGGGTAACAACATACTCACACCGTTCTCCAATTTTTTATCTTTAAAGTAGAACGATTCCTAAAGTCTGTTGTATCAAAGAATTTGAAAATATAATGCTGAGTTTGTAAATTTCTTTGATGAAGCTACAAAGCTTTTTGCCGGCGTGTAAAAACAGTAATAATAACAGTACATCATATTTGCTGAAGATTTCTTGGGTTTTACCAATTCTTAAAAATTGTCATCATATGGTCATTGATGTGATGCCCCTTTTTTCAACTACATGTGAACATAAAGAAACTGTGCTCTGTGAATTTCCTAACTGTGAGAAATCCAGCGGGCTCAGTTTGTTTCCATTCATATATTACAATATGTATTTATTTTTAAGACCTAAATGAGATTATTTTGGGGAAAAATATTTTTACTAATTTCGTGTGATTATGTACATTTAAAAGTAAAACGAAAATTGCAAGGGGTGTACATATATTATAAAAACAATTTTGAGAGAAATAGAAAAGCAGATAAAAAGACAAAGGGTAAGAGATACACGGAGAAAAAGCGGGAAGAGTTAGGGAGAGAGATAGCCACGTACCAATATATCTAAATTTACTATTTGATATTTTTGTCACAAGCGAGATTAGAAGCAAGGTAACAACCTGGTATATTTGTCAACCAAAAAATGAAGTTCACTGGAATAGTTAGAATTATAAAATAATTATTTTAAATCAGAATTGGTAATATATGAGGGCGGATTGATATAAAACCTCTCCAACTCTATAAAATAAGAACAACTAAAGACAAAACATACAAACCAGTCTCAAAATAAAGTAAACTATGAATGCTATGAATGGGCATAATTACTTTTTCCACACAATCACCATTGACTGAAATACATTTCCCGGAACGCTGAATCCATTTCTTCATTCCGTCCTTGAAGACTTTCTTGTTTCCTGTTAATCCAATTGCGAATAGTAGTTCGAAGTTCAATGTCCGACGAAAAATGTTGACCTTTTGATTCTCCTTCAATTTTGGAAACAACCAGAAATCTGAAGGTGTCAAATCAGGACTGTTAGGAGGGTGCAAAATAGCTGAATTTGTCGTTTGGTTGCTGAAATCTATTCTGGCGTTGTTGTGGTACTCTACGGGTACGATTTCTTAATAATCGTAAAGTTTTGCAGTATCTTATTGAATTAATCATTGATTCCTTGGTCACATATTCGATATGAATGAGTTTCTTTGCATTCAAGAAAAGGATGAGCGCTGATGAAACGCCGATGGAACTGAATTTTCGTAAACGTGAAGAATTAGGAAGACGATATACCATTAACTACCGCTGGTTTTCGGGATCATGATGATGAAACCAAGATTCGTCCCCGGTGGTGATGTTCATGACAAAGTCACATCTGTCACATCGATACTGGTTAAGAAGTTCTTGACAAATGTTTTTGCCTTGTTCTTTCATAACACTCATCTATTAATATTCGCGGGACCCATCTGGCGATTTTTTTTTTGTAATTCAACGTCTGTCTCAACAATATAGTGGACTCCTTCTTGACTAATGCATAATTGTCAAGCAATTCGCTTTTTTTCTCGCTCTCACGCTTTCAATCGCTTCTATGATAGAGTTTTGCACGTCGAACCCTCCAGTGAAAATTATTCACATCTATAAAATTGTTGCCGTAAATTTCGATGGGCGTGTAACGTCAGCGTTAAAAATTCTATTATGGATCATTGCTTGGAACGCATTTCAGAAATCAAACTGAAATCAAAGTGTTAAATGATATTGTTGTGCAACGACATTACATAGGAAAATGAAACTTTGCATGCTCAGACAAAATACTCAAAATTATTTGCAGGTTAGAACTTGTTTCGATCCTCACTGCTCACACAATGGCGTTGTTGGAGACCTTATATCAATCCGCCCTCGTACTTACTAATATGTTAATCTTAGACATATCGAAATAAATGGAACCAAAGAGAAAGATGCCATCAAGTCGAGATAATTATGTGGTGAGCGAATTGTACTACAGGTATATGACGAGAAACGAAAAATCGAGCGATAAGAAACAAAGGGAAAATGCGGATTGTTATGAATAGCTTTTTAGGCTAAAATTAGTGAAATTTATTTTTGAATATTCATAAATATTAATCGCAGGTGGTTATGCGTGTCTGTTCGATTGCTGGACAGTTAAATATTTATTACTAAAACATATAATTATATTACAGAGAAAAGTTACGCAAACCGTTTTCTTTGAAGTCACTATCGGTACGTCAAATATAATCTTTTCGAAGAACTCAAAGTGAAATCTCCTTTAGTATAAACTATCGTTAGTATCAATTCGTTGTAATAGGAATAAACAATTTATGGACAACAAAATATAAAAATAAACACCATTTTTTTTCAATAATAGTACGGTAATACATAATGCACGTGAATAACAAGCATTAGAAGGAAGTAGTCCATCTTGAAGTGATTGTTTTGCTGATTAGTAGAGACCGGACACATCGAGCTGAAATGACGTCATTACGACGGACGATATAAATAGTCTACAACATCTCTAAGTACATCACGCAGTTATTGAATAGTACTATTCATTCGGTTAACCGCGCACAAGAAATAGGTGTGCAGTTAACCGAATGAATAGTGCTATTCAACAACTACGTGATGCACTTACAGATGTTGTAGACTATTTATATCGTCCGTCGTAATGACGTCCATTTCAGCCCGATGTGTCCGGTCTCTACTGATTAGTCTTGGATAAATACTGGAACATTATTTTCTCATCGTTTTTACACACATCTGTCTTATGTATATTTTTATTTAGCTCTCTACAAGATTAGTCAGAATTTAGCATAGAACTTATCACATTTATCTTAAACATTATATTCAACTTTGGCATTCTGCAGCGACTGCAAAATAAGGTGTTGTACACCATTATTGACGCACAGTATTACATTTTTAAGGAAGTCATTTAACAAGACTCTTGGAACTATCAAAAGAAGCTATTCATCGGTTCAGTGTAAAAGTGAAAGAGTGTCAGCCCATCTTAATATTTTGGCCTACCCAGTTATATGTCATAGATGACAATTAAATACCTAAACTGAAACATTTGCTACCATTCAACTTGATAACAGGACCCAGATTAGTCAAACATAAATTATCTTCGTCATATAAAATGCTTACGGTAAATTATTTTTATAAGAAATGTACAAAGATATTGTAATATGTGTATAGTACTTTAAAAATAATGCATATTTTCTATTCTATGTGCAAGTTCATTTCGAGGGGAACTTTCTCAATAATAATTCATGAGATGAACCGTTTGTGCAGATTTGTAATTAATGAAACATTAGCTTCAAAATTAATGGCTTTTAGTTAGGAACGCGAATCTCACATGTATATTAAATCTAAACACTAATATTATCTATTTATGCTTGCCGTTATTGTTTGTCAAGCAAGGTTGTATTAATTTCTTAAGGATTTACTCACGGTAAAGAATATCGTACACATGCAACTTTAACACTAATTTTGGATATATATTTATAGAATTTTTAGTCTGTTAATGGCATCTTAATCTATTTTATTGGCAAGAATGAAATCAAATATATACATATATTTGAAATTTACGTAATGGATGAATCCGGAATCTTTCGAGGTTCTACTCTGTCGATACGTAGCCACTTGTTTACTGATTATTTAAATTTGGTTCATGAATAAGGCAGTAAACATTTTTTGACTTTATTCGTTTCTCCTAGAATACGTCATTATTGTATGTTAATGTCAGCCAGCAAACTACATATACATCTCATACATTTTTTGCTTTGATCTTTATTAATTTTATTTCTCTGTATTTATATGATAATCGCTTTTTATTATGCTGTGGCGGAAATATTTTCATTTTTTTTGGAAAATAAATTCAAATGTAGAGGCACTGGTAGAAAATTTTATTTTGACGTATATATACATTTATGTACATCCCCGTAAATTTTACAGCCTGGCTCAAAATTGCTACATAAAAATAATTTTGAAAAATAAGTGAGTTACTTTTTGTATAAAACAAAAATACTTTTAATAATATAAAATATTATTAAAAATCGGGTGTGAAAAACACACAAGTTCATATATTTATGAAGGTATCTGCTTTCTAGAGAATCGTCGGTACACCCCCCAGCTGGAGAGAGATACGTTCACAAAACATCAACTTCGCTATATCACAGAAGTTATTAAGACAGAGCATAGAAGAATATTCAGCGCTGCTCAATGAGAAAGGTCAAAACAACTATCACTGTCTCAATAACAAGTGCAGAACTAAGCAAACCGTTTCCATCTGACAACTGGGGACTCGGGACAACTGTGATTTGCTGAAGCTGTATCTTCACTCTTTAACGAACAAACCAAATGCATATAACAAAATAATTTTACTTGAGTAGGTAAATCCTCACCAAATTTTAAATAAAACAAAAATATTTTTAAAAATAAAAAATCAGGTGTAAAGAACAATACATTGTAAATATGCTTTCTATATTTTGCGATTATTCGATTTTTTTTTGTAGAAAAAAATTTGCCATTAAGCAAGATTCGAACTCACATCCATGGCTTGCCGGATCATTGCTTTAACCACTAAACTATTAAGGAACGTGATTTATAATATTTGTGGGAATGCTTTATGTCACATCAAGGAAACATATGATATATATCTTGCCCGTAGGCGGCAGTTGAGCAAATTTATTGCATTTTCGCAAGTGGTTAAGTTTAAGTTATATTTAGTGTTTAAATCAATGGTCCGGCAAACCATGAACGTGGGTTCAAATCCTGCTAAAAGGCGAACTTTTTTCTATAAAAAGTATAGCCGAAAACGACAGAACAACCGACGGACCAATCACAAGGAGCCAGGCACGCGTCCCCACTACCATAGAACGATTCTCAAGAAAAAGATGAAAGTGATATCACCGAAACGTCAGGAAGAAAGTTGTCCTTGTCAGAACGAAATCATCCAAACACAGCGAAATATCCAGAAGAACAAAGTTTCATATATGTATATGTATATGTATATGCATATATATATATATATATATATATGTATATGTATATATATATATATATATATATATATATATATATATATATAGATAAATGGTTAATTGTTTCTTGGAGTTCGGCTTAATTATTATTCATCAATTAAAAATACTCATATATTTTCGACTTTTATTGTCTTCGTCAGAATAAATTGTCGATAATACAAGGTGCTTTCTGTAAATAATAATACATTATAATATATGTTAAATATTACATACAACATTGCTTTCATCAGTAGAGCAGACAAATTTCCGTGCGCGCCATGTGCGCCGATGTGAGGATTATTGTATTGCATCAGAACTAATAAAAAAGCATTCAGTATGTGTTTTGTACTTGCTTAAACTGCATGTAAGTGTAAGCATACGTAATAAAATATCGTCGACACATAAATCGAGAAAACGACCGTTGTCAGACGAAGTGAATATTATTATTGATTTCCCGGACTTAATATACGATTGCTCAAAAATTAAATGTTTAGTGTGCAATACATATCTAATGTGTTGGTCAAAAACACATTGTAAAGAACACGTAAGCATTTTTTGTGTGTTTATGCATATTACTTTAATAACAGAAAACCAAATGTATATTTAATTATTTCTGATAGAATAAATGTCTCTACTTCTATACTTATATCGGTAACAAGGTCCTGTTATGTCCCTATTCTATCGCATATTCTAATATATTAGGAATTACACTCCCATACCGGCGCTCAATGCGCGCACGGAAATTGGTCTGCTCCATTCATCAGTTTTACATTTTATATATTTTAAACTATTTTACTTAAATATACTGTGACATATTGATTATTCTACATGAACGATTTACGCTGGATTTTTCACTTTTTTGTTTTGTTGAAAGGAATACTCGCATGTAAATATGTATACGGATTTATTTACTACGAGATTAATACACTTGATACAGGAGATACATAACAATAGCTAAGTTATTTCTCGTTTGTACGTTAAAGACCAAGACATGTTATGTCTTGCCTTGGTGAACCTTTCGAATGAATCTTCCTTACATTATTTTGTCTGGGTGAAAATGGTCCCCACCCTTGTGAAACGGGGTTGGGGTAAATAACGGTTCATACTAGATATTGCAACGATATCTCTCAGATGCATTGATTACGTATTTGTGGAATTTCCAAACTTAAATTGAGAATAAATGATTATTGCAATATCTTTACAAAGTATAATAACATGACCGTAATAAAATGTATCGATATAAACAATTTCTCTTATGACCCATGGTTATAATACGCATTTATTTTATGGCAATAAGCGGCTCGGACTTTCAAAGTAAGCTACATAAATTCCCATCTGCTAAGTTTAGGGGATAATTACCTTCGAAGGTTTTGTAGTATAAACGCTGTAATATAAATATTAACGAGATTTGCATGTCTTATTCTAAAATAATTCTAGTTAAATGCTTTTGTGCACAGCGGTTGATATTATATGGATATGTATACGAATATACAGGTGCGTCCAAAAGAAATATACATTAAATCATTTGATAGTAATAAAGAAAAAAACTAAAAATAAAGAAAAAATAAGATAGAAACAAAACCTTATTACAAATATTTCCGGGAAACCGGAACACTACATATAGAAGTAAATTGAAATTTACTCGACATACAGCATGTGTTTATTTTAAAAATTTTTGTGCTTATCCCTGCATGTAATTTGATACTTTATTTTATACGGGTGGTTTTAAATAGTTAACTGTTGACATTTAATTAAACTTTACTTTATTCATAATTTTTTTATATTATAGAAAAAAATAATTTTGATTAATTTATAATGCCGTTACGGTCGTTTGTGGCGTTTTCTTCTTGTTTTTTAATATGAATTATTTCTAATATTTACCTTGCTTTGAATTTTTTTTTCATTTGTAGTACTTTAACTCCTTTGTAATTGAATGTGTGACTATTTTTGTTATCGTGTTTTTTTAAAGCTGTGGTATTTTTTGCACATTCGTGACCATTGATTCTGTCTTTTAAATGTTGTTCTGTTTGGCCTATATAAACGCGACTGTAATCATTACATGGTATGTTATAAACTACCTGTGATTTTTTTTTCAGTATGAATGGCTGCTTTTAATTTTGTTTTAGTGAAATTTAAATTAATGTAATTTTTATGAGCAATTTGGATATCGTATTTTATTGTAAAAAAAATTGCTTGATTTTTCCGATAGATACAGAGTTAACGAACAAGCAAACTCACCAAAAAATATCTATCACTACCGTATGTTTTATTAATCTTCAACTACCAGAAAAAATAAACAAATTTTATTAATTTTTTTTATTAAACGTTAGTTATTATATTATTATTAGTTTTTGGTCTTTGCAGGAAAATATCTAGTATTTGTAATCAAATTTATCTGATGATGTAAAAGTCGAAACGTTAAAATGAGCATTTTTATTTAATAAATAGTTATCAAGCCGAATTCCAAGATATAATTAACCCTTTATAATATGTATGCATATATATTGTAATAGGTTCGAATTTCTTAACTTTAATTAAATAGGTTATCAAGGATTCAGTAAAATTTAATATTTCTATGCTCATGTTTGTTTAGATGATTAAATGTTTTTTTTTTAGTTATCATTCTATTTACATTTTTTTAAATAAAGTACGTTAATACATTTGACAAATTAATTAGTATTTGTATTTTCTATGTCAAAGTTGACAGACATTGTAAAATTGTTTAAATCATGAATTTTAAAATAATTGTAATTAAAAATGTAAAGAGAAATTATGCCAAAGTAACCTATAGTCACTGAAAGTTAATTTTGAAATTAAATATATCACATTTTAAAATAAATTAACGTTAATATATTTTGGAAATTCTGTAGAAATTATTAAACAGGAAAGGCTCACTTATATTTAAAATTTTAGGAGAAGAAAATTTGATATTCTTTTTAACATTACTATGATAATATTATTGTTGATACAAGATAATTTTTGTCTGTAAAAAGTTTAGTAGAGGTATTTTTGTGCAAATCAATTGCCTTTTCGCGAAGTGATGTGAATGAAATAAATGCTTTCTACATATACGACGCTAATTAATTGTATTTTTATTCAAAGAAATTTAAAATTTGGAAATATTCTAATATAATTAAAATAAAATTAACGAAAGTATAGCAAACGCCAATTAAGTTGGCGCGAGGAGGGGTAAGTTCGCGCAGGATTAGAAGTAGTGGGGATATTTGTATTTGGTTTTACATCAAATGTCAGATAATTCTAACCTCTGAGCGTATATCACTTTATGATCCCCTAGCAAATACATTATGTTCCGTCAAACGTCAATGACAAATGTATTCTGACAATTAGTTGAGTGGTGGGGGTAGACGTTTTTAAAAACGTTTTCTGCGCACCCCCTCCTCGCGCCAACTTAATTGGCGTTTGCTATACTTGTATTTATCTTTTATTATATATGACATAATATACCATCTAATATATAAATTGTTAAGGATATTGTGATTCCGAAGAATCTATTTATCTTCGAAGCAAGAAACACAGGAGAAATCTATTTAAGATGGTAAAATTATGTATACTTGCAACAATAAACGTTTTAAAAACTTTATTATCATCCGAAGTTTAATTCTACCTTAAATTTTCGAGAGATTCTCCACGTTGTTTAACGAAAAAGAATTAAAACCAGCGTTAGCTGCCGTAAACAATTTCATCCTGTTGAGAAGAATCATACGAGGGAATTTTGCAGCCATATACCACTAAAGGATAATAACATCTTACAAGATTGGTTTTCCGATAGACGATTTCATCGTATGCAGAGAGGATCTCCATAGAATTCCAGAAAGTAGTACAATAATCAATAAAAGGATATAAAAGTCTAAAACCAAGAAATAGAAGAAATGTATTGTATCGTATAGTCAGTACTTTATTTATTTATATCAAAGATTGATATTTCAGTAAACAAAATAGTTATAAGACTAAAAAGATTTTAAAATTCACATAAATGTTTACCTTTTCTTTGTAATATAGCGATATACGAATACTCTCTCAGAAAATAAATTTTCTATATAAACATCTAAACTTAATTGAGATAATATCTTTAATTATTAGTTATTTGAGAACTTAAAATTTAATTTTCACAGTTTATCAAACTTGGTATAATCTCTTTGAAATTCATGTTATTTATAAAATAAATTATAAAGCAAAGTTACATTAATGTTAACATACAAAAGTATTTTTAATAATATAAAAAATATTATTAAAAATGGGGTGTGAAGAACACAATACAAGTTCATTTATGTATTTTTGAATGTATCTTCTCCAAAGACGTAGATACGTATTTCACATTTCTACATGTTCGTCGGTACGCCCCTGTTGGAGAAGAGACACATTCAAAACAAACATAACTACGTTACTATCTAGCCGAAATTATTCAGACAGAGCGTGAAGGAATATTCAGCGCTGTCTACATAATAACAGCCGAACTAGACGTGTTTTTTATAGTCGGTAACCACCGTATCTATAAAAAACTGTATTCTCGTGTCTTCACTACTTGTCGGCGTGAGCCGAATGTGTATATGACAACATAATTTGAAACATACTTTAGTGGGTAAAACCTCACTAAATTTGTATAATACAAAAGTATTTTTAATAATATAAAAAATATTATTAAAAATGGTTTTTTTTTTTAATAATATTTTTTATATTATTAAAAATACTTTTGTATTATACAAATTTAGTGAGGTTTTACCCACTCAAGTATGTTTCAAATTATGTTGTTAATGTTAACTATATAAATATTAATAAATGTGTAATAAGATTACAAAATTATCCATTGTTTGAATGTAATAAATAAAAACTTTAAATATAATATCTGAGCTCTAATATATACCCATGCAAATAATTATTTAAAATATAAATTAAAATTAACTCAAATTTTTTAAGTATTTATAGAACCCAACTCTAGAAAATAGAAAATAAACTCTTATATTTTCGAACAGCTAGTACCGAGGCAACCATCTTTAATTTCTTGTGTGTTAATATATTTTATTGATCTCTTTTATTATATTTTTGATCAGATCAGATCAATAAAATATATTAATTAAAATGAAACGCTATTGCAAAACTAATATATATATATATATATATATGTATATATATATATATATATATATATATATATATATATATATATATATTTATATATTGTAGTAGTTCTAATAGCGTGGGCACAAGGATTACCTGGAAATGAGAAAAGATGGAAATTAATATAAGGTAAAAGATCAACTAAGGCACACGCAGTAATACTTGTAAATTCTAAAAATAAGTTTATAAATCTATTTAAACGATTTTTACATTCAAAATTCTACTTAAATAATAATTTATGTCAAGGTAAAAATCAAGATAATTTGCTTAAAATAAGGCTTTGAATTAAACAAAGGACAACTGGCGTCTATTTTCGAAATTCATATCGTTCGCATCAAATATACACTTGTCCGTTTTTTAATTCATCAAAATTTGGTTTAAAACAGTAATTTCAAAATAATTACGGATTAGAAAAGTACATAAACCTTTAGATCATCGTTTAAACACATTTTTATCTGGCTAAATTTTTCTACGAGATATTTGTCAAAGCCCCATAAGGTGAAGTTAACCCAAGTGGACAAGAATTTAAAACGGAATAAAGATAAAACGTATCTGGAAATACATCCAAAGTATTTAATATAATAACCATATTACCGAGCATAAAAGAAAACCATCCAGTTTCTCCAAACTGGAAATACCATAACCTTTATTCCTCATGGCGGCATATTGAGACCCAAGCCGAATCCAAAGTCCTCCTGCCTACCGCAACTCGTACAATCACAGGTCCTTACTTATATTTAAAGCAATTATCTTCATTCTATATTATTACATTTGCAAATAATTAAAAAGAATCTTGATTTTAACTAAGAGATAGTAATCTTTTAAAGATAATATAGTCAAGAATAATATCTATTTAAAATCCACATAAATTCACTTGCCTGTATTTGTTGCATATTTTAAACAATAATATTAGTTTACTTGGTATTTGATTTATAAACATAACAATACTATTATTAGTATTAATTCTATTTCATCACAAATATATAATTCACAAATCGACGGAAAGAGTCCAAGTATTTATCAAATTGTAAATTATAACTCTGTGATGAAGCGGAATTAAATACTTATAATAATGTGATTATGTTCAACAAATAAATAACACATAAGCTAATACTATTATTTAAAATAAGCAATATCAAATGGTAAGTAAAATTTATGAATATTTTAAATGGATGAGATTATTTATTTTAGTATATCTAAATGATTATTATTTCTTAGTTACATCAAGATATCTTTTTATTATCTTTAAATCTGATGATATTGAAATAAGCAAAATTAATTTTAAATATAATAGAGGACCTGTATTTGTAGGGATAGCAGCAAACACTAGGCAAAGTGGTTCCTACGGCTTAAGTCTTGAAATACAGCCAGACATGATAAAAGGATATGCTTGGGAAATTCGGATGATTTTCTGTTAGGCCTGGTACGGTGTATATTGGTACTCCGGATGAGGTTCCAGATAGGTTTAAAATTTTATGATGCTATCGAGAATATCTCGTATAAAAATGGTTTTATGCGTATAAAAATATGTTCAAACGTTTATGCACTTTTCTAACCTGTTTTTAACTCCAAATTTATATTTTAAACTAATTTTATGCGAATTTAAAACGGACAAAAATATTTTTGATGCGACAATATCAAATTCTAAATACTGACGCTTTGGTAGACCTTTGTTATTCAAAGCCTTTTAAATGCAAAATAATCTTGATTTTCACATTCAAAAATATTATTAATTTAAGTGCAGAAATGGTTTAAATATGTTTATAAAATAAATTTTTGAATTTACAAATATACATGAGTTTGTCTTAGATGGTAGGTTATGTTTGCGGTGTAAATACAAACAAATTTTATTCGCGGCTTTTCTATTTTAAAAAAGTGGGTGTGTCTAAACTAATGTCGATACATTTTGCATGTAAATAAATTAATATCTTTTTATTATTGCGTTATTGATTTAAATGACTTAAATGAATGATAAAAAAATGAAAAGTAAATTTAGAAATAAATATAATTATGCCTAAAATATCAGAAATTGTCGGGATATAAATTTATTAACACTTCCACATTAATTTTCACATATTGCGTCCATATACCGCAGCATTTCAAAATGTTTTTTCCTTATTTTAATTTCCATCTTTCCATTCTTAGGCAACCTTAGTACACTAGTAGCTTGAATTATAACAATATATATATATATATATATATATATATATATATATATATATATATATATATATATATATATAAAGATAATTATTTCGCGACCTTTGTATGTTATGGTAAATTCAATTTGTTGGCGATTTAAGGTCTGGTTTTACTTCAAAATATATATATTTAAAACAATCCTACATGTTTCGGAAAATGATGCCTTTTTCAAGGAATATAAAATATAAATGACAGTATATTAATGTCATACATTTGTAGTTGCTATGGATAAAATTATTAAAAGATACATTCCAATTGAATAATAATAAATCATGCCTTAGTATTCTAAAATAGATAAACAACAAGAACAGGGAAACGCAAGACATAAGTTATTATTATGTATGCGCCCGTGGAGCGTCTTAAGATGTAAAGCTGTCGGCATTCGCCTTAAACGAGAAGAAAAACCACGAAAACCTACTCGGACAGCCAGACAGGAATCAAAACACGTAACTCTCAGCATGATAAGCAAATGTATAGATATTTAAATAACTTAAGATATATAATTATATAACCGCAACATATATTATGATGGTAAATTGCAGATCGTTCCATAATTAAGTTATAGTGTATACTGCTTACATTTTTTATATCACTTCTGTTGTTAATTGAATTTTTTTCCTGTTTAATACTAATCATTTCTTTAATTTCCCATTTCTTTGTGTGTTGTTCTTTATCAATTATCTGTGTGTTTTCAAAATCGAAATGGTGATCGCGTTGTAGTTTGTGTGTAGATAAAGCAGTTTTGTCTGTTTTAGAGTATTTGTGGGCTTGTATTCTTTTGTATAAATATTGTTTAGTTTGGCCTATGTAAAAACTATCGCAATCGCGACATGGTATTTTATAGATGACATGTGTTTCTCGATTTTTTTTAAGTTTTGATAATAAATGTTTATTAATATTACTAAGTTTATATGTTGTAGCTATATCATATTTTTTTAAGTGTATTTAATTTTTTCTGATAGAAAAAATACACCAAATATACAACACTGCAGACACCAATAACAATTTAAACAATGACACAACATATATCACGATTCCATATGTTCCACAACTATCAGAAAAAATTAAATACACTTTAGAAAAATATGATATAGCTACAACAGATAAACTTAGTAATACTAATAAACATTTATTTTTAAAACTTAAACCTAAAATAGAAATAAATCGAGAAACACATGTCATCTACAAAATACCATGTCGCGATTGCGATAGTTATTACATAGGCCAAACTAAACAATATTTATACAAAATAATACAAGCCCACAAATACTCTAAAACAAACAAAACTGCTTTATCTACACACAAACTACACGCGATCACCATTTCGATTTTGAAAACACACAGATAATTGATAAAGAACAACATACAATGAAAAGGGAAATTAAAGAAATGATTAGTATTAAACAGGAAAAAAATTCAATTAACAACAGAAGTTATATAAAAAATTTAATTTAATTTACTATAACGTAATTATGTGACGATCTGCAATTTACCATCATAATATATGTTGCTGTTATATAATTATATATCTTAAGTTATTTAAATATCTATACATTTGCTTATCATGCTGATAGTTCCGTGTTTTGATTCCCGTTTGGCTGTCCGAGTAGGTTTTCGTGGTTTTTCTTCTCGTTTAAGGCGAATGCCGACAGCTTTACATCTTAAGACGCTCCACGGGCGCATATATAATAATAACTCATGTCTTGTGTTTCCATGTTTTTGTTGTTTATCTATTTTGGAATACTAAGGCATGATTTATTATATTATTATTCAATTGGAATGTATCTTTGAATAATTTTATCCATAGCAACTACAAATGTATGACATTAATATACTGTCATTTATATTTTATATTCCTTGAAAAAGGCATCATTTGCCGAAACATGTAGGATTGTTTTAAATATATATATTTTGAAGTAAAACCAGACCTTAAATCGCCAACAAATTGAATTTACCATATATAGATATATATATATATATATATATATATATATATATATGAAAAAAACCACATCCGGCCAGAAACGTGCAGATATCGATATTTCACTGTCGTTACAGATCATCAGTACACGATATTCGGACATAGACATGATTTTTATTTGTATACTTTCGTGTATATATACGAATTATATTGAATTTAGTTGGTGTGAGAGATGACAATTATTCAAATCTCGTCTCACATGCAATTGTCGCTTAATTTGTTGCGTTGATTCTACAATCTGACAAGATTACTCCTGCCGAAGAATGTAGATGCAAACCCATTGCGTCTATATTCTTCGGCAGGAGTAATCTTGTCAGATTGTAGAATCAACGCAACGAATTAAGCGACAATTGCATGTGAGATGAGATTTGAATAATTTTCATCTCTCACACCAATTAAATTCTATATATAATTCTATATAACAATTGATAAATTATTGGAGTTTTTCGGTTTTTATATGAAATATTTACAAATATCAAGTTAGTATGTATGTAATTGCAAAGTAAGGGGGGATGTAAACATTGCTGTCTACAAATTACAAAGCAAATCATACGAAATTTTTTAATTGAAAAACTGTAGACTTGGGTTCGAGTACCAACATAGACAATTTTTTCAATTAAAAAATTTCGTATGATTTGCATTATAATTTGTAGACAGCAATGTTTACATTCCCCCTTACTTTGCAATTACATACATACTAACTTGATATTTGTAAATATTTCATATAAAAATAAGTAAATGGTTTAATAGAAGTATCAATTAATCAGGTAAGTGGTTGACATGTAAATAGTATTAATATTAATTTGTATCAAGTCACGTGATCAAATGAATTCAATAAATTCTAGGTTACGTAATGATATTCTATGATAACGATCTAAATTTATTTATCTAACTTAAATATTTTCATTAAACTAAAAACAAAGGAACTGTATTCTTCTAATTCTTTAAAAGTATTCTACTTGTAAATTAACCTGTTAGGCATACTTATAGTAATATCTACGATAGTGGTTTTATAAAATAAACTTATTCAAAATATTTAATATTTTTAGGAGAAATAAATAAATGATACTCAATTGGAAATAGGCTGGATTCAGGTAGTTAGGTTTTCGTTAGTAATTTCAAAGTTCAAGATATAGGACTCCGACAACGGGGTTTTTCTGATGGCGTCTCTGCCAATACTTGTGGTGTCTTCGGTAAAATGGAAATTTCGTTTTATAACGAACTGGATGGTAACTGGATACGGAAAATACGTCGACAGGTACTTGGTAAGTTGGAGATGTGTTTTATATACTCGTAGTATGATTTTAATACGTTATTTAATGTTTTTTTCTCAATTTCAGAGGGGCACTTTTTTGAATACGTCGGCGTATTTTTTTGGAATTTTTCACAACGTGACGCCAACTATCGTTTGTTTTTGGATGCTGGCTTCTTATTCATATATCTTGTATGTATTCATATAATCTCGTTAAAAATATTAGTAAAAATGATAATTTATTACCTCTTATCATGTAGATATTTTACAAAAATTATATATTTTATTTTATTATATAAATAATTGTCATTTGAATATTAAAAGTTTCATTTTATGCTAATTATTAATTGGGATTTTTCCCGCTATATTTAGTTTTAAATAAGTACAGTTTTCCCTAATGAAATAGGTGACATTAATTATCAATCAATTAAGTTAAAAATCTTCGGTAACATAAAATATTGAAGTAAACTGACTTTGGCAAATGAGTACATGTAAATAAATAAATATGAGATTTAAATTTAAGCAATTAAAAACGCGAAATTAACTTTATTGATGTGACAGGTGAAAAATGCAGTTCCTATTATATCTTAAGTTCTAATATTAACATTTTAACTTTAAACGATCTATACTTCATGAATCTCGGGAATCCTTATGTGTAGGCTTGACCTACCACAATATATATATATATACCTATTTTCTAAATAACCTACAGACAACCTGATATCTACCTAAAAGGAACGGAATTTTGAAAAACATAATTTAGAAAAAACTATACAATTGCATTCTTAGCAAAAATTTCAAAAGAGGGGTAGCAATTTTTTCGTTTAAAATATATATCTAGTATGCCTCTCATGTCGAATTCCTTGATTTATTGTGTACAAGTTGAGATCTTAGAATGTATATGTTGAAAAATCCAGCATAAGATGAGATCCGGCAATGTTGCCAAACTTTCTAAACAAATGTACGTGCTAGAACGCCGATTAGGAATAGTTGAAGTAATTTAATATGTAATAGTGAAATATTTGTATACATGTCCCTCGCCCGTAATCGTTTTGTTTCACTAAATAAGTATGATCCATGTGCTTATAATAATTGTGTGTTTGTGTTTGAGAATAACCGCGCATTTTTTTAAAATAATTTAATACATAATTTAATGTTATTACTAATTAAAGCAAATTGAGTAACAATTTTACTACTCTGGAGAAAGCATTATTTTGTTACAAAATTACATTACTTATAATTAATAATTTTAGAAAACATGAATTTATTCTAGTATTCTACTCACGTTTATTCGTCTAAGAATTAAATTTATGTGATATAGTATGTAATTAGAGTCACAAATATTTTTATTTTATAATAGGTAAATGGTTTACTTAAATATTAAAAAAATGTAGATGTGTCAACATATATGTACGTAGAGCAGAATATTTATTAAAATTATTTCATAGAGAAACTGGGTATTTAATTATTTTATAAAAGATAGTTGATTCAATGAACATACATACATTAATTTTTAATTTAAGAATTATCAAAGAATAGTTAGAAAATTTGGTGTTAGTTACTTGTATTATTTATGTTTTTATTGCCGAACGAGAGAATCTATTTGAACAAATGATGTATTTCTTATACGTATTTACCAAACTTGGTGAAGTCTAAATAAGAAAGCGCACATCTATACCAATTGGTGTATTTTGTTTAGATATGTATTGTGGTAGGTCAGCGTATATACTGTGCGTGTTGAATTACGAATAATTGTGCTTACGTTAATATACACAATTATATTATAGAAAAAGCCTGATGGGATCCCATTACAATAAAAAAAGCAAACAAGTAAACATTATTGTCTTCTATTTATAGTGCCTTATTTGTTCTGATGGTGCTTTTACAAATCAACACAAAATAATATCCAAAGATGCTATTATCTTGTGATCTGGACTGAACTTCGATATACATTTTCTTGGGAATTTGTTATATAAGCAATTTCACATAGCTGGGAATTATGTAGTGGTTCCTTTGCTTATCTAATTGAAACAATAATTGCAGTTATTGATGTGCTGAAGTTGATTCGACATGCTAGATAATTTTCAATATATAATTTAAATGTTTGGAATCAGCTTCGGTACAGGAATATTTGCAATCATAGTTTCAATTAGGCGGGACACCGCCGTACAACTCCAAAGCCACGAGAAATTACTTAAATAGACACTTTCGCAGACATTCAATATGGAGGTCTAGTCTAAATTATTAGATATTATATCTCTGGATTTTATTTTGCCAGTCTTTTCAAAATAATGGTTAATAAGTCGCTCACACTTCTCTACATACCAATAGCAAAATTACTAAATAATTCGCTAGATATAATTATTACTTAACTTCTAGTTTAAATGGTTTGTATTCCTGCTTTCTTAAAATTTTTGGCACATTCACTTTGCACAGGTACAGTGTTTTATTACTCTGCTAGATATCGAGGAATTTAACTTACTTGAGACAGAAGAGTAATAACATTTTCCTTGGCATTTAATTTGGGCTACAGTTTCCAGCGAAGAATCCATAGCATATGTTTTAGTTCTGGTGAATGTTACGAAACCTGATTGCTTTCTTGCTGGACATAACTTTTAGTAATGATTTCATGGTATGGCTGCCTTTCCTTTTTTTATTTTTATCCTGTTTCTGAAAGATATTTAGCATTTATATTAATATATATACGGTTCCATATATGTCAATTAAGTTTCTCACGTAAAGAAAACCAATTTGTGCATAGCACACAATATAAAATCACATGTTAGAAGTATGCAGTAACATTGGAAATAATAATTTCAAATAACTCAAGAACCGTTGATATATAGGTCATTAAACTCATATTTTTGAGATGCACGCGAAAAACGCAATCCATTGAAGTAATATCTATGATCTTAACATACTTTGTCACAATTCTAAAATTAAACGTTATAATTAAATTGCATTAGTATCATCAGATATATATCAGAATACATATTTACAAACACTGTATTTGTAATTTACTAGCTTTCCCATAATAGTACAGTTACAAACACTTTTAGAAAACATGAAATTTTGAATTTCGGGATATATTACCAGACAAAAATTTGATTCCTTTATTATTACTAACTTAGTGACAAAAAAGGGCACACATATTAAATGTTTTTTTTTATATCTCCGCATCTCCGCAAATAAAATAACTTTTTGTATGAGATCACAAATTGGACAAGTTCTGTATTACTTTAAAAAACATGTATTTGGTAGAATAATTTTTTAAGGTATTAATACGTTCTACAATATTTTTTTTATCAAACGATAATCGAATTTCTACAAAATAATGTAATAAAAATATTTTCTCTATATAAAAAGAAAAAGCGAAAATATTGAGCCATTATGACGATTAATCCTTCAACAAATAAAGTATGTATACGAACAAGTTTAATCGCATCCGATAACATACTATTAAAAACGTACACACCTTTTATGTTATTATTAAGTCATCAGCTTATCATACAGAAATAACGTGTTGACGTATTATATTACAGTAAGCTGTCGCCGGATTGTTTGGATCTCTTCCTGACCTTTAAATATGTATTATGTATATCGAATCGGGACGCCTTCTGCCGCAGATATAGATGAACTGTAAATGTATAAGAGTGAAAAAATTGGTAAAAATGAGATTCAACATAAATTTTAAAATTCATCATTACTGAGTGAACTAACTCATATAACGACGAAATACACGCAAAACAAAACGAGATCCAAAATTGGATCTCGTCTTGCAAAACAGACCTCGAGTGGTATGTGAAATGAATGAAAATGATCTCCATTTGTCGCGATACAATATATATATATACCGGATGTTTCAAATTCGACTCTCACCATTGGGATCTCGGTAACGGTAAGAGATACAGGGTGGCTTAAATTAGGGCAAAGTTGCGTATCGGCGAGTCCAATAATTTTACGTTTTAAAATTAAAGTTATCTTGGCTACTTCCGGAAATTTGGCGGAAAAACTGAATATTCCGGTTTTTGTTTTTATTTTTGTACGACTTTATTTCAAAAGTTAGCCAAAATCTATAAATAGATCCTCATTGGAACTTTTTGGGCTTCATCTTTTGGCCAGGTCAAAAATCGCTTACGACGTTTCGTTTTTCTCAAACCATCATCAACTTTATTTTTTCTTATAGGCGCCATATTGGGTTTTTGCAGTTATGAATAGCCCGTTTTATTACTTTTTTAATGATGTATCACAAGTTACGCTTCTATTTCCCCAAATCCAAAATATTGAAGAAAAACTTTTATACCAAAGTAAGCTTTGTTTTTTTTCGATCTGTCACATGTAAATGACATTTTGATACATTGTGAATCTCTGTGTAGTTCAAAATGGAGTTTACCAATGAAGAAAAACGAGATATGGTGAAAATTTATTACAAAAACGATAGAAACGGTGTCAAGACATCGGCAATGTATTTGAACATGTATCCCGAAAGACGACAACCTCATCGAACTTTGTTTAAATTATTGGATAGAAATCTCGCTGAGTTTGGTTCGTTTGAAAAACCAAGACAAAAATATGGAGACAGAATGGATGAGGAAACTAAGGACAATTTAGTCAATGAGGTAAAATTGACGTTAAATTATCGTATACTTTTCAATAAAAGTAGATATTTTGCAGATAAATATGAACCCGGGCAAATCAACACGCCAAGTTTCCTCCGATGTAGATGCTTCTTCTCATACGAGTGCTTGGAGACACCTAAAAAAAAGTGGTTTCAAATGCTACAAAATTCACATATCACAAAAGTTACATCCAGGTGATTCCGAAAGGCGATTACAATTTTGTGGTTGGGTACAAAGGAGACCCGATTTTCCAGCTTTCCTAGAAAATGTGGTATGGACAGATGAAAGCACTTTTACGAATTGTGTAATATTCAGTCGGAACAATTAACACATCTGGAGCGTAAACAACCCTAGGCAATTTCGAGAAATTCGGTCGCAAGTTCGATTCAGTCTTAACGTCTGGGCAGGTATTTATAAAGACAAAATTTTGGGTCCTCATTTCTTTAACGGCACTCTGAATGGAGAAACTTATCATCAGTTTTTGGCGACAACTCTCGAAGACTATTTAGATAACTTACCTTTGATCCACTACAACAGCATCTGGTTTCAACACGATGGTGCTCCACCTCACAACTCAAGACTGGTATCTGATTATCTTACCGAAAGGTTTGGTGACAGATGGATCGGGAATAATGGACCAGTAAGATGGCCAGCCAGGTCTCCAGATCTTAGTGGCCTCGACACATTTTTATGAGGTACACTTAAAAATAGAATTTACGGGCGGGTGAGTACCAAAATATCGAGGAGCTCCGAATCAACATCATTAGGGAGTTTGGTAGATTACGGAGACGGGAAATACATCGCGCAGTGCACAACATAGAGAGAAGAGTAGAGTTCTGCTTGGAGAATCACGGAGGACATTTTGAGCATCTGTTGTAATTATTATTTTTATTTAGTCATTATTATTATGGTTAGTTTTTTCAATGTATTTTGAGGTCTCTCCTCTCATCTATCTACTTTTATTGAAAATTATACTATAATTTAACGTTAATTTTACCTCATTGACTAAATTGTCCTTAGTTTCCTCATCCATTCTGTCTCAATATTTTTACATGTTCAAATACATTGCCGATGTCTCCATTTTCAACGACACAGAGATTCACAATGTATCAAAATGTCATTTACATGTGACAAATTGAAAAAAATCAAAGCTTACTTTGGTATAAAAGTTTTTCTTCAATATTTTGGATTTGGGGAAATACAAGCGTAACTTGTGATACATCATTAAAAAAGTAATAAAACGGGCTATTTATAACTGCAAAAATCCAATATGGCGCCTATAAGAAAAAATAAAGTTGATGATGGTTTGAGAAAAACGAAACGTCGTAAGGGATTTTTGACCTGGCCAAAAGATGAAGCCCAAAAAGTTCCAATGAGGATCTATTTATAGATTTTGGCTAACTTTTGAAATAAAGTCGTACAAAAATAAAAACGAAAACCGGAATATTCAGTTCTTCCGCCAAATTTCCGGAAGTAGCCAAGATAACTTTAATTTTAAAACGTAAAATTATTGGACTCGCCGATACGCAACTTTGCCCTAATTTAAGCCAGCCTGTATCTCTTACCGTTACCGAGATCCCAATGGTGAGAGTCGAATTTGAAACACCGTGTCATAATATTCAAATAATAGACTTTTTCTTGGTTTAGCGACCTTTAATGAATTCCAAATTTTTTTTTTTTTTTTTTATTAATACGACGTTTAGACTAATTATTACAGTAAACAGAGAGATCATAAAATATTAATAACATTCGTATATTTATGTAATTCTTAAAGTAGCTAATTAACATACTATTCAAATTTAAAATTTACTAGAATTTTCCTAAAAATTCATGCAAATATTAAACTGTTGCAAAATTTTAGTTTTTAGTTAATTTAGTATCTATTTGAAATAGCCTAAAATGTTATTAAGCAAATAATTATATTTCGTTATACACCCTTATTTACTTCATGTACTAAAGTGAAGTAAAATTATGTATTGTTATGCGCTTGTTATCTTGATATTTTAAAAGCTTTCTATGAATGAAGAAATAAAAGAAACGAATTCAATCATGGCATTAATAAGCTGATATAAAATAATAAATAATAAATAAACTACCTAAGTTATGTATTTTTTTGAATGTAAGTGTGGCTAATGGCGATATTGTGTGTTATATTTTTTTAATTTCTATTAAAAAATATTTATTTTATTATAATTTACTTTAATTCAAACGTAATATATGGTTGTGGCTTCAATATAAGTATGAAGCTCAAAATTTCTAAATAACAACTAAAGAAATTATTTTTATTATTTGAGCAAATAAACCATTCTGTAGTTTATCTACTTTATCTGTGATTTCCTGCTGTTATTGGCAGGGGCTGATTGACTTGAAATGTTAAATACTCCTTGAATTTGTTACAATTAAATTAGATTTAAGTATATACGAGTATACAGATTGGCCGGGCGAATGCTTAGGGATAAGTAGTGACCCAAAGAGTGCGAGTGAATAGAGCGTACATATGTGTGGATATTAAACAGACGAGGACGGGAAAGAACGATCACCAGCGTTGATGCCAATAGCGCGCTCGCTGTTCAAAGATATCCGTCTAACAGTCACTCTAGAAGCATACGCCGGCTTGTACAGACTGTTCGTTGTTGTCGCTTTTGAACTAAATAATGCGTAAAGGAAGTAAAATTATTAGAAAATAATAAATCATGTTCAAGAAATATTGATATACCTATAGCTATTAATTTTTTTACAAAACAAAACTAATTCTGATAAAGAATCAAATTAAAATTGTAAAAATAAAATAAAATTTTTCGATTCTACATAATTTTTAAGTGAAAATAAATTCTAAAAAATTTTCAAGAAAAGGGAAAAAGAAAAAATATTGTTTTTCTATTTTTTCAAATTGGTTTTTTTATTTTTTCAAATTAAATATAAATGAAACTTTGTTGTATAAATACAAAAAATGAAATTATTTAATCAACAATTCAAAGAGTCCTCCATGCTGCAATTCGCAATAACCTAACCGGTTATAAAATGATGTCCGCACATTAGCCAGCATTTCAACTGGAATGCTATTGCATGCCTGTTCTATTTTATTGCGCAGCTCGTCTAAAGTTTGGGGCCTTTCGTGCGGATGTCTAAAGATTGTCTCTTTTAAATAACCCCACAAGAAGAAGTCTGTCGGCGCTAAATCGGGGGATCGAGGTGGCCAAAGTATGTTACCCCACGTACTAATGACATGTTCAGGGTAATTATCAATTAGACATTGTTTAACTACCCTTGAGTTGTGAGCCGGACACCCATCTTGCTGAAACCAAATATCCTCCAGATGATCAGTTATGTTATGTACAGCAGGGATAACGTCATTTTCAAGAAGTTGTAGGTACCTTTCGCCATTTAGGTTGCCGTTTAGAAAAAATGGTCCTACAATCTGATCACCCAGAATACCTGCCCAGACGTTCAGTTTTCTAGGATACTGTGTTTTGGTGGCTACAGTTAGGTGTTTGTTTTCTTGGGACCAATATCGGACGACAGAAGGATTATGGTGACTGTGAAGTGCAAACGATGATTCGTCCGTAAACAAAATATTCTGCAAAAGAATTTCGTTTCTGTCAAATTTTTCTCTCATAGTTTCACAAAATTCCAGACGTCTTGCATAATCCCCTATGAGAAGTTCTTGACTTTTATTTAATCTAAAACATTTATATTTATTTCTTCTTAAAATATCCCTAACTGTAGTCTTTGGAATGTGTACAACTTCAGAAATTTGACGGCTCGAACATGGTTCATTAGCTTCAACAAAAGCACATACTTTGAGTTCTCTATCAATTCTTTCCTCAGAATGTGGTAGTTCTCGTCGATTGCCTTTATTACATTGTGAACAACCTGCAATACAACCTGTATTTTCAAACTTATGTACAGTATTTAATATTGTTTGATTAGTAGGGACTGGTCGATTAGGGAAAGAAAAGATAAAACGCCCAACAACCTCATCGGTACTACTAAATGAATAATACCATTTAATCATGTTAATACGCTCCTCTTTTGTATAACTCGACATTTTCAATATTTTCATAAAGATAATATCTTCATTAGGAATTAGAAATTGAAAACAAGAACCACAGAAAAAAACACTAACAATAATAACAAAAATAAACGAAATTCTAACAGATCAATCGACGCTACCTCTTCCGAATCTCTGAGAGAACTGATATACTGATACATTCGACTGTGCACTATAGTTATATTAATCCTCGCATCCCCACCAGTTATTGATTTGGCAACGTTAGTACTGGTAGGACCCTAAGGTTCTGTTCGTTCAATCTGTATACTTGAATAATGAGTCCAGGGATAAAATAAGGCAATATCAATATGGACTCACTCTAAGAAGACAAACAATAGATGCCATCCATCTACTCAAATACAATATGGAGAAAGTGGGAAAATTTCGCATAGATATGAAACTGCTTTTTGTCAATTTTCAGCAAGCATTTGGCTCAATTAAGAACTACGAATATATATCAAACTAAGGACACTAATCAGAATGATAGTGGGACGAACAATATTCAGTGTACTAATGCAAAAGGAAGAAACTGAGAATTCCGGGTAGTGTGTATATATATTTATATATATATATATATATATATATATATATATATACAGGGTGTTACAAAAATGTAGGGTTGGCTATACATAGACGGTTTCTACAACTAAAAATAAGCAAAAAGTTTAAATAAATTTATGTCCTAAAATGGTTCGTTACTGAGTTACGGCCACTTGAGGTTTTTTTCTTTTTATTTTAGAAAAGGTTACAGAAAACGGGAGTTTCTTATGTTTCTTATAGTAAATGTTCAAAATGACCTCCACGGGAAGCAACACAAGCTTCAGCTCGTCATATCATGGACTGCCTCACGCGCTGAAAAATTTCTGGTGTATTTCGAATTTGGTGGCATCCATCTTCCACTCTACGTTGAAGACCTTCAATATTTTGAATTGGAGTAGAATATACCATAGACTTTAAATGTCCCCATACGTAAAAATCTATTGGATTTAAATCTGGAGACCGTGCAGGCCATGCTACAGGTCCACCGCGACCAATCCATCTTCCAGGATATACGGCATTTAAAAATTCGCGTGCTGTGTGACTGAAGTGAGCCGGTGCACCGTCGTGCATGAACCACATGCGTCCTCTAACATTTAGTGGAACATCGTCCAGCAAACCTGGTAAGTCGTTTTCTAAAAAATAACGATAATTCTGCCCAGTAAGTGGTAGTGGAAGTACAAAAGGACCAATCACAAATTCGTTAATAATTCCGGCCCACACACTAAATGAAAACTGCGCTTGATGTCTGGACTGAATAATAGCATGAGGGTTTTCTTGTTGCCACTGGTGTAAATTATGAAAATTGACGATACCATATCTTGTAAAGCCAGCTTCATCACTAACATCTTCCGCCAATGCCATTCTTCGAGTACTAGCACCTGCATTTTCTTCAACACGATCCAACAAACGTTCTTCCAATTCCAAATTTCTTGTGGTTCGTGGTCTACCGCGATCTCGGACTAATGGTTTGAATGATCCTGTTTCTCTTATGAAGCCTTTCGAAAGTTTTTTCATTTGGTAAACGTCGGTTTGGGAAATATTCTGCGTAAAGTCTTCTTGCTTCTGCTCTGTTGCAATGTGCCAAACCATACATTAAATGCATGTCGGACATCTCTTTGAAAGAATAATCTGCCATTTTATACTATTAATTAGAAAACAGTACTAATCACAAATGACTTAATCAACTTTCACGACTGACAGCAAAAAACACGGACTGCCTACTGAATATGATTAACATAAGTTACTCACTTGTCGGCGACTTGTTCAAACATGCAATACGAACGCTTCGCGTCTGCGCGATAATTTGTGACGAGATACACACGTGTCGGACATGCAATACGAAAAACTTCAAGTGGCCGTAACTCAGTAACGAAACATTATAGGACACAAATTTATTTAAACTTTTTTGCTTATTTTTAATTGTAGAAACCGTCTATGTATAGCCAGCCCTAAATTTTTGTGACACCCTGTATATATATATATATATTATTGCGAGGCAAATTACTTCAAACAATATATTAATTATTGAAAATTACAATTTAAAATATTTAAGAATTGTAAAAATAAATAAATGTTTAATGAAAGTCAAAGAAAATCAAAGGAAATATAAATACATTATTTTGAATAGTTTTACTATGTAGTTTTAAACATGTTAATTAGTTATAAGTTTTTATTTGTTTCTGAAGGAAATTGTAATAGTTTAATTTAAAATATTAATTCAAAACTTATATATGTTACCGCTTCACTTCCGTTGAGTTTAAGCAAGCCAATGGGATGTGTGCATCAGTTTTCTATTTAGGACGCTATTCGTCTTTTGTTGAATACGGCGTCCTCCCCAGTCGTCGTACAAATCCCATATGATACAGTCGCCATATTCCGTAAAATTAAAGCATCTTTAGTCGTTCGCATTGTCTAAGAATCAAGATTAAACTAATTACAACGACTAAAAGTATTTATAAATTTATCAAAGAGATAGGATAAACTTTAATTTATTAATTAAAAGTTATTTGAATGACGTAGACAAAGTATTTCTTAAATTATTATCGAAAGCATATTTTTGCACATAAATATTTTAATGGCGGATCAGATGAGAAATTGAAAAATATTGATGTAAATTCAAATATAACCGTATTTTGGTACCTGACGCAACAATTCCACAAATATTAGACCTTCCAAAGTTACTAGAGACCAGATTTCAAGAAAAGCGAACAATATTTCCAGTTACCAGAGATTTTCGAGGACACTCACCAAGCCCTTCCTTAGATCCTAAATTTTCCTGTGATTAGAATTTAAATGTATCTAAAAATAATATTGTTCCAAGAAAAATTCACAATTTACTTGTTTTGATAAAATATACATCACAAAAATAAATTGTAACTGAACGATTCTATAAAACTATTCAAAGAATGCTTCTGTAAGTCAATTTTAGTTATTCTATAAGTTTATATAAATGATTACTGTTCATTCAAGAACATACTTTCCTTAAATTTTGAATCGGTTTAGCTGGTATACCATCGTATAGGTTTTTCCTTCGCCGAATTTATCGGTTATAAGTATTCCTTGTTATTCCTGAGTTTAGATACATGCATTTAGATCCGTATTATTTATATTTCTTTTGATGAGTAAGCAACAAACAATATTACATTAAAGTTTCTGAAAGAATAATGAATTTATGTTATATTAAATTTTTATTCGTAAAACTTGTGAAATAATACTTACCTGTTAACGTAGATCATAATAAAATCCAGTATTTACCACCATTCACTATTTTTACAATAAAATAAATGTTTTATTTTGTCTTTTGAAAAAAGTGTTATTATTAAATGCCGTATATTTTTTATGTTAGGGAGGTTAATAAACACATGTTTAAAGTGGGAAACTATATTGTGATTGTATGTAGTAAGTTCATGTTATCTTGAGATAGATGTCAGGTATTATAATAAAAAGTTTGAGATATTGATAAATTTCCCGTTAAATCAATAAATTAAAGTAATGGCTTTATGAAATATATGTTTATTTCCTCAGCTTTTAACAAGGAGCAAACGAACCACCCACACGCCCTGGGATATTCAACATTATAGAGTCTCATTACAGCATTGTTTCAATAAATAAATTAAAATTATCTATTATAATCTTTTTCTCTGTAGTGTCTCTTTTCTCTCCGTGTCGGGTTATAACAATATATGTATATATATATATATATAGATAAAATAAATTAAAATCGGGTAAGCGGTCTGTCAATTAAAAAACTCCTTTATTAAATAACCCTATATTTCGCAACAAATTTGTTGCTTCTTCTGGGGACACTACAAGATTAATGAGAAAAAAATAACATAAAATAAATAAGAGTATAAAGCAGTAGTAAAAATACTTACAAAATGTAGAGTTGAAAAATAATAAAATTGACGTACAATAAAAAATAAAAATGATTAGATTTAAAACTTAAAGTAACTATAGAAACAAGCCTTTAAAACCTTTAAAAAACATGTATATGTAAAAGTTAAAACATGAAAAATAAAAAATATAATGCAATATAAATTTAACAATATATGGACCAAATAACAAAAAACAATTTTAAGATGGTCAACTAACCGTCAAACCGAGTATATTAAAATAAATTATACTTAGTCCATTAGTATCAGTATCACTTGATCGTTACCATACTTTCAATTTTGTTGACGTTAAGATCTTAGACGTTGAAAATAACCTTAAAAAAAGAATCTTTTTAGAAATGGTCCACATTAACAGAGACACAAATAACATAAATAATTGAATTGTTTTATACTAATAATTTTTCGAATTTCCCTGATCTTTGTATGTTGTTCTCTCCCGATTATCTGAATATTTTAAAAATCAGAATGATGATCGTAGTGCAGTTTGTGGGTTCATAAAGCAGTTTTACTTATTTTGGAGTATTAGTGGGCCTGTATTCTTTTGTACAGATATTGTTTAGTTTGCCCTATGTAATAGCTGCTGCAGTCACGACATGGTATTATAAATCATGTGTGCTTCATTTTTTTTATCTTAGGGTTAAACTCAGAGAATAGATGCTTATTTGTGTTGTTAAGTTTATAAGTCATACCAGTATAATACTGTTTTAGCGCATATTTAATTTTTTCTTGATAAGTTAAACACATAAATATCTATTGATATTAAAAATAACGTAAAATACAAATTATATATTTTTTAGGTTCGAAATAGTAACGTTCTTTTTGAAAAAAAAAGTTTTTAAACAGAAATTGAGAACACCTCTAGTAAGTATATTTAGAACTTAGAACTTAGAACTACCCTGAGAATAATATATATGCCACATTGCTTCTATCTGAGTCTAGCAATAAATTAATAGAGAACACTACAAATCTATTATTCATTTGAAATTTCGAACTTGGGCTAAAATATAATATATAATATAAAATATCCTCATATTAATATTATACCATAATATGTCTGTATGAATTACTATTTTAAACGTAATTGTTTTCTACAATACATGGATATGACATATTTTAGTAGTCTCTTAATGTCAAGCTTAATAGAGTAAAACATAATATTTTATTCCTAAAATGTAACATTTTTTCAAAATATCATTCATTGCAGTTAATACGTTTGAATACACCTGCTTTAAAAACATTTTTCTCATATTCCTGAGGGAATTTAGGTTATCTCTCTTTTGGAAACTTCGACAGCTTTTCTTGACTCAAACGCATTGTCTCTAAACTATCTCTGGAATGTGGGAATAAGTTTGGGGAGCATAAGTTTGTAGGAGTTGGCGTTAACATGATGCATTTGAACTCTTTTTATTTGTAGATTATCATTGATTTTTTTAAGGTTGTTACGTTTAAAATATCGTTTCTAAATATTAAATGGGTGTTTTTGCGTCGTATTATACATGCATATTGAACTAAAGTGTACATAGTCGCAGGTGTCAGTATTACGTCATCGGTACCTCCTTTCGATCGTGTCTATGCACGTTTCAAGAACGCGGCGCGTCTTTATCTAGATAATTATCGTTGGTATATCGTACAGGCGAGTAGTGGGGCAAGAGCTGGGTTATCATCTTATGTATTTGTAAGTTATTTTGTGAGAATTTTCGAGAAAATACTGGGACGGTGGATATTAAGCCCGAACTGTCTAGTTATTACAACGCCGTTTATCGACTTAAGCACGCTTGCGGACGATATTTTTTGTGCCCTCATATTATCTAGAGGTAAGTGACGCGCTCGTTTTATATTACATTCATGTCCGATATCTACGTATTTCTCTCTTTTGTTAATGCATGAATTATATCTTGCGGCTATTCTTCTTGCTGCAGGCCGTCGAATTTCAAGACCGCAGAAATATAAGAACCACTTGTTGGAGTTAAATTAAACATCGTGAAATCGAAGATCATCTGGAACCTCGCACTAAAAGAGTAGACGTAATTGTATTTGGCTTGGAATCGGCCTACGACGACATCGAAGGGTTTCGTTTCAATTTATACCGTCGCTTTTAGCTAATAATACATTCATTTGTTGGAAATTTAATAAAACATTCAGTAGTAATTATTGTCTTGGCTATTTATTAAATTATTTGAGAGTGTAATAACTTATTATTTTTTACATTATTTTACATTTATTATTTTGTATTGAATATTGGCGATGACGTCTTTAGTTATATAAATATTTATCGCCGCATTCTATTTAGTAGTAAGTTTCGTACGTAAGGTTGTACTATGCTTGTGAACGCATAGTCGAGATCTCTAGTATACGTATACTTCTTTGTTCATATATAATATATAACGTGTTTAAAAGAATTACATCTAGTTGTCCATTAATTTCTCTCACTAATTATGATGTTCCGCATTCTTTAAATTCGGATATAGAGTAAATGGTATGAAGGTTACCTACCTGTCACTGTCAAAATTTATCATCGAGAGATATGGTGATGAAATTAATAACAAGTACAATTAAATTAATAATTTATTTCATAAGAAAACTTTAAAGATGGAATATTATTCAAGCAACCAAGGTAAATAACTAATTTGTAGAAATTTTAATTATTATAATTGATAACAAGTGTTCAAAATAGTCATTGTATAGATACATATACAAGGTGTGTATAAATTTTCGCAAAAGCTACACGTAGTGACATTCTTCGTTCGGTTCTGAATAAAAAATCTTACTGTTAAAATGTCGTATCATGCTTCGTAAATTCGTAAATGTCAAAATTTGACAGTAATGATTTTGATTGAACTCACTTTGAAATACAAACTTATTGTTCTACAACGTTGCCAAATGTGTTCTTCGTGGAAGTACGTTAATGAATAAATGTTTAAAACAAGCTTTTAAATTAAATAGAAAACGTTTACGAAATAATACTAGTAAAAATTTTTCCTTTAAACTAAATTGCATCTATCTCTATTAACAGATATCGAAGAGCAAAGGTTAGTTCCGCACTAAAAGTCTGAACTTCAAGAACTCCGTGAAAACAAACGAAGCATGATACGACATTTTAACGTCAAGATTTTTTATTCAGAACCAAACGAAGAACGTCGCTGCGTGTAGCTTTTGCGACAATTTATACACACGTTACATAAACGACGCTTCAAGATTCTATGGACGGTACTAGACGATACGTCCATTTGTACTAATAAACGATGAACTGATGATTGTGGGTTTTCTCCGACAAGGTTTTTACGCGTTCAACAATATTTTATTGTGTACGTGGTCTACCAAAGCTTTTGCCTTTTAACACAGATTCTGTAGCCCGAAACTTCTCCTCGACTAGACGAATGTTATGATATAAAGCGGTATTATCCACAACTCTGTTAGGAAACTGCAAGTGAAACAGTCGCCTATATTCCGCGTAGGAATATTGCCTTTCTCCGTTAAGAAATTGTGCACTTCGGAAATATGCTTCAACAATAAAAATATTTTCTTGCAATGTGTACATTATTTATTAGTATTGTTTATTAAGTAAAAAAGATATTTGTAAGAAAAAGTATTATTGCTAGTCACAAAATGACAAATGTCAAAATGACCTTAGATAAATAGTTAGTTATAAATAAAAGGGAAGTGGCTTATAATAATTTGTAAGTACCAGTTACTCAGTTCCTATTGAGATGAAGTTCTTTTTGAAATACGTTGTACAATCTGGGTTATATACAGGCGTATTCGCAATTTTTGGTACATTTATTATCATATGTAAATATTATTTTTATATAGAGACGTTCAAAACTTCATTTTACTGTTTTGTGTTTTGAGCTATTAACGTTTACAATAAATATGATTACATCTTATTTTGGTTATTTTTCGTTTTCTTTTTATTCCTTTAGCTTTAGTAGAAATAGGATTTACTTGGGTACGTTCCCCGCGTAACGTATATTCACTTACACAAGCAGATCACAAATTGCGGTGGCGCACTTTTTAAATATAGATAAATTAGGTTAACAACGTTTCGTCAAGGAACCCACTCGCATTCACTCGAGCTACGCTGTGGTACTGATCAGCTGACTTGTATGTCTAACAGCAACCCGCTCACGAAAGGTAACTCCGGAATTCGGATTTCGGAAATTTAGTAGGACCAATTTTCGCGAATTTGTTGCTTGCACGTTGTATAGGTAACAAGGTAGTGTACCAGGTAGATATAACTCACCTAATTGTAATCATCCACGACAATAATTGCAACGAGTTCAGAGATACCTAAGAACTTCAAAGATTTACGCTTAAAATGAAATTTATTGTAACAGCATTTACGGTAGCTAATGCACATAACTCCACACTTGAAATAAAATAGTAAATAATTGAAAATACTTATTAAATGTTGAATTCATAATTTTTGTAATGTATTAAATTGAATTTAGATTTGTTTAAATGTATATATGTAATTATTGTTTTTTAAATTAAATTCTAATTATCTTTAATAAACAAATAAACAATTTATTTGTTCATAAATGTTTAAAGGATAGTGGTAATATAAAATAACCTTTAGTCGTATGATACATATAATAACATCTCAACTTCTGAGTAGATTTTTAAATACATATTTGTTTGAAATTCATTTGAGAATGTATGCAGATACTTCAAAATTCTTATTTCAAAATATTTGGCTGTGCATGTAGGTAGTACTGAAATTTATGTTTGAAATAGATAGCATATGCACAAGAAAAGTTACCCCTAGTTAAAGTTATAGTAATGAATTGCACGTTTAGGAGACCTTAGCTGAATTTAGAAATAAACGTTGTATTTGGTTTATTTCGATTGAAATTGAAACAGCATAATGAAAGTGATAAATAGTAAAACGACCCTGAATATCGATACAAACATGTTGAAGTGGGTTGTCAGATACAAGGATTCTCGATTAGACACCCCTCTTTGTACTCCTTCGACTTCTTATACATCTGGTCGTACACACATCACTTACTGTCTATTCCCTTCCAAATCAAATAAAGAGATAAATAAAGGCTTTTATGTCAATTATATGCTATATAATGTATTGAACCAAGGAAAGTTTAGTCAACGATTTATATCATATCCTTTGTTTAGAAGAAAAATAATATCTGGCTATTATTGTGATAGCGTGTTCTTGTTTTTGTAAATAAATCATTTTCTAAAGAAATATGAAGAATATTTATACTATACTGAAATACCGTAACAATTGTAGAGTTACTTCAAAAGCGGTAGTTTCTTGGTTTTCCGATTGTAATCGATTCTAGAGATTTTTTTTTTGCTACAAATTTGCAGGCAGTTTTTTTAAGTCAAAGGCTTCTTTAACCTTCACCAGCATTATTACACTGAAATTTTAAGTGACTTCATCCAAGACTATAATGGCTGTCATGGATTACTACATTTTTACAATTAAAATATATCATTGAATTGGAAAATTACGCCTGGTTATCACTTTGGTATGTGTACAATGGATTCTAAGCAACGCCCTAATACAACTTCCATATACAATAAGAGGAAATTCCCACTGAGCGTTTGCTTTCGGATCAAAAATTAAAGCAATATTACACAACTACTAAGGCCTACGAACCCAAGAGGCTTCCAGGAAATTACAATCTTCAACTGTAAAGGTTTTTAAAATGTAGTACCTCAATATTTTAGAAGGCTGAACCGAATTGTTTTTTGTGGTGGTCCTTCTTTTTCTACCCAAGACGCATTCTACTGCTTCATATCTGGATAATAATAATACATCCAAGTTTCATCCGCAGTAATAACAGTTCCACTATTCTTCGCCTTCTTCTAAAACGCACTGTTTTCGGTACTCACTAATCGCTACTCTATTCGCGTTTCTGATTCGATGTTACTAAACGTGAAATGCATCGAGTACATAGTAGACATATTTAAATGCTTTTGCAAGATGGTGCGAAATAGTTAAACGTGGATCTGTGCGTGTAAATCTGCTCCAGTGTCGATTATTTTCCCACTTAGCACACTGATTAGAGTACTTCGACGGGCTTCCAGCTAGTAGGTACTTTGAAGTTTACATTAAATATAATTAAAATAATTCATATGAACCCTGAGATTAATTATTAATTTGCTTATAACAATTATATAACAATTATATAAAATATATATAACAATTTGTAAGATTTTCGACGCTGTATTGTGGCGCATATCAATTTCTAAAATTATTATTCATCTTCCTAATTTATAATTTTCAGATGACGTCCAGCATTAAACTTAACATATTCTTTTTAAAATACCGATGCCATTGTTTAGAATGATGGTAGCTTTAAGCATCGAGTAATCAAGCCGACACACAAGCTGCTTTTTAGCAGAATCATACCTCAACCGAGCAATTGCAGCCATAAACATTACTTTTGTAATAAAGCGCTTACTTTTACAATATCTATCTGGTTCTTGCTCATCAAGCAGGACATAATAAGATTGTTTAACTTGAGTCAAGTAAAACCATTTTTCGTCTATATGTACGTAGGCATACATGTCATCAAAAAATTCATTTTCCTTAACCATCGATGAGCTAAATCCTGCTCGAGCTGTTCTGGCTGGTTTCACTATGAAGATATCCGCTTAATGCTAGTTGAGCTAGTTTATTTTGTTCTGTTGATATCGGTTTCACAGTTGAAGATATCCGCTTTACCTGTTTTTTACGTTCTTTAAATATGCGGAAAATGCTTAATTTTGGAATTGCTGCAGACGAGAAACTTGAGAAACGTGAATTGTACCGCGACGATTAAAAGGGGTATCCCGAATCTTACTCCAATTGTCGGGGTAATATTTGCGTTTTCGACCACATTTTCCCTTTTTTTTCTGAGACATCAGCACAAGGATTTTCTCTATCGTATTGTTCTTTGGCCCTGTGCCAAATTCGCGACACAGTTAATAGTAACGTCAAATTTGAGGATAGCTTCGTTAATAACACCGCGGCTCAATTTGTTTCCTACTTTACGTTGTAGTAAGAATTGAAAAGTTATATTGCGCTGGTTTCAAGTCAATTGCTTACTTACGGTCTCTTATATACGAACCACTATTTCCTTCAGTTTTATTTTCCATATCTTCGTCGGAATGGGTTTAATTTGGATTTTCTGCTCTTCTTGATTATTATAGATGACTAGATGAAATATTGTCATTTATATTTCAGATCAGCAAACCATAAAATTATTAAGAATAAATTATCCTTACAAACATAGAATGATTAAAACCCATAAACATCTTTACATTTAAATAATCAAAACATGTTTAACAAATGTATATCATAATTTGGAACCGAGGGAGTATCATTTATTGTTCTGATTTATTAAGTGGCATACGTTTCATATTCTGAAGTCAGCCACACGCAATCAGTTATTTTTTATTATTAAGCATCGAGAACGAATGTTCTATTTAAAGCATCTATACAATAGTGGAACAGCATATCGGATTTGCATGATATTGCTTTCGATACATTTAATTAACATTACTATAGAGTAGTTTTTGATTGTATTATAGTACTGCATGTACAGTAATACAATAATTGTTTTAGTTCTCATCAGAATTAAACCGCGTTCGAAACATGTGCCTGTACGTAGAAGTCACCAATGCGTAATATATGCTTTGTGAATGTCCATGTGTTTGTGTTATTGTATTTACTCTTGCTGTTAGTTAGACATTGATATGCTATCGTTTACATTGTATTTTGGGGCCATCTAGGTTACGAGTAGTGGCTAAACAGTTAAACACTTAGTTTCCTTAGTAGTAGCTTAGTTACTAAAGGAAAACTTTGCCGGCGTGCCTTTCTTGCCGTCCGATGTCTATAGAACCCTTTTCATAACATGTCACATACAAGATTCTGTTATATTTAGCGGCAATGAAGTCATTGGCATGCTTCTCCATGTGCACTGGCGAGAACTAAGACGAGTTCGAAACACGTGTCTGTACATAGAAGTCGCCAATACGTAATATATGCATTGTGAAATGGTTTGGTATACCTATGCAGATATTTTTTAACATGTTTGTATTACTTGTTTTGCATTTGATGTCAGTTAAATTCATAAACTGATTCATATGCTCTTTTACATAGTGCGAGTACTATATGTATTTCTGATATAATTTGTCTGAACTTGGGTTTAATATCTGTTGGAAATATATGTATTATTATTATTATTATTAGTATTATTATTATGATTACTATTCTTATTACTTATTGTTGATTGTCCATTCCGTCGAACAAAGAATATCATAATCGTTTTAAGCAATAAGACTTTTATATTACTCTCTTCCCGCTCTAATACTTAATATACTAGTTCACATGCAAATTTCTAAGGAAATATTTTTTTCTAATCATCCAGTCTTAAATTTAAAACTCATCCAAAGAACTGGTCGAACCAAAACTGAAAGCAGCAGGCGGTGAACGGTAAATACTAAATAATAATGAAAATGCTAAATAATGGAAGTATAGGGGAATAATCCATAATTGTGAGATAAGCACAATGAAATAATTCTCAATACGATATAAGGAAAATAAATAATAAGGGAAATAATTTAATTACTGTAATCCAATATTAATATCTAAGTATAGAAACAAATCATATGATATTATCATACTTTTTCCTTTAACTCGAGAAAAGTTATAACGATCATCAATTCGTAATTAATAATGTACATTTACTTGAATTGAAGCGACTGAATTACGTTACTGTGATGATTTGACAGCGACCTAGCACATGTAACAAGAATAGACATCGCGACCATGTCAATTACTATTACACGTCGAACCGACAGTTATTTGTTGTGGCGTCACAGCTTATCGTCCCGATACATTCCTATATTCTTTTATTATATGTTACTTTCAGACTTCAGAGTTTTATTCTACAAATCATAATTTTTGATAAAAAAATCAGCTTGATATTTATAATAAAGAAAAACGTACTTTGTACATATAACGTAATAAGAATCGACAATAATTAATCAATTCTAATATTTTATAATCGCGAAAATGCTCAGTTACCGAGTAGAAACAACATAACGTACGTCTTCGAGGTAGTATTACGACTACAATACGTGCCAATGCTTTGGAAAATCGCTAAAGTTATAATGATACACTCAAACTCAGCAAACAAACTATATCCTAACTATATCTAAACAGTTTGAGCGTTACAGCGACTAAATGCCTATTATTGAAGAAACGCATATCATACCGCCTCATTAGTTTGGATTTAATTACAAGCATTCTACCATTGACTAAGTGCATAGAATTACTCATGTAATTAACCTATCATTAGAAGAGATAAAGATCTGTGCAGTGACATTCCTAGACGTGTCCAAAGCATACGATCGAGCGTGACATCAGGGTCTGGAATACAAGTTAAAGAAATATTTGTGGAATCAATTGGGTCGAACTCTTCGCTCATACACTTCCGACCGCTACTTCGGGGTTAAGTATGGCGAAGAATATTCCGATCTTCGCAAAATATTTTCCGGTATATCGAAAGGTCGCACTTTTCCGCTGCTTGCTATATAACAAAGAGCGATGGAGTTGTTACGGTAATTTATGCTGACGATACTGTTTTACTCGCTACTGGTAGACATCAGATACAGGCAAACTCCAATCTGCCGCCAACACTGGCACCAACTGGGCAGAGAAATGGCGCAAACATAATGAGACGACATCAACTCACGTCAATTTCACCAACAAAAAATACTAAGTACTAATAACAGTTAATCAGCAAAGAATCCTACATGCCAACGAAGCAAAGCATCTGGGCATCATTATTAAATGCCCAGGTACGATGGTAAATGGATATGGTAAAGAAAAACGTGAAGAACTTCGGGTCAGATTTAGACAAATAAATTAGTTTCTCGGACATTATACTCTTTACAACGAACTCCTTCAATATTAGCAAATTCTGGAACTTGTGTGGCCTTAGCGCATCGAAGTTTGAGAATGCATTAATAAAGCAACATGACATGTGTTCAGGCTTTCCAGAACCAAATAGTTCGTAACATCTAAATGTGCCAAAGTGCATCCGTAATAAAGATACCCACCGCCACCTGAATATATCTTTGGTCGAAGGTCATGATGAGATCTCATCTTCAGGTTACAAGTAAGCATCAGCGGGATTGAGGAGCCACAAAAATATTTACTTGTAGAAAATCAATAAAAACAATAGAAACTTAAAAAAGGTATAAGACCCCTTACTACATTAATATTCGTATCCTAAATACGTGTTTCGACAACTAAATTAGCATCCCCAGTAGGTAAAAATGACGAACAATAAATCTAACACAAAAATAGGAAAACATTTTACAAGATGTCCACGTATACACTGCGTTTTAAGGAACTTAAATTTAACTCATTTATCCATCTTCAGAAATGACACAGAAGTATTTCTTCTAACGCCCTTTTCTTGTGTTTATTCTAAGAAGTCGTACAAGATGTATATGGAAATGGACACTTATCTCCGTTGCAAGTATTATTTTCCTTTTTAATTATGCAAATACTTCATAGATGCCCAATTTCCTCGGATTGTTATTCCTACCTACTAAGAATCACAATTAGTTATCGAAATACGTTAGGATACGAATATTATTATGGTAACGTTTCTTCAAGTTTTTATTTAGCCAGTGTCCAAAGAAAGACTTAAAGATAATAGACGTCAATTTTTGATTGTTTTAATTGAGGTAAAATATTTTTCTTGCCAGTATATTATTATATAATTTACTACTTTGACATTTAAAAATGACATACATAGGGACCGGCATGGCTCATTCATCACCCACGGGCGTACTATTGAAAATTAGTATTTTTAAAGAGTTTTCCAAAGTGGTCCTGAAGAAAGTACAAGAGATTTTTTAAATTTGGAATTTATATTAGTTCCTTACACTCAGAAATACTTCGAACATCGTCTTTTAAACATGGAGCGAAATTTTGTAAACTATCGACAATTTCTGCATAAAAACTAGCCGCCTCCAACCATGTTCGCCATCTTGTTATTACTGAGGGAGGCAGTGATAAAGATGAAAGTTTTTTCCTGTAAAGAGCTACTCTCAATGATCCTTTTCTAAAAACTTTTTTAAAAGCGGATACAAGTCTTTAACTTCCGGAAAGGTGTCTCTGATATATTCACAGATTCTGTGGAGAATGCAGCATATTAGGATATGTTTCCTTTAATAGTCTGCCTATTTTTAACAAATATGCAGCACTGTCACTGACAAATAGCAAGCCATCGAAAAAATTCATAATTGGAGTAGACTGTGATTGGGTTGGTACTTTAGCCACTTCCACATAATGACACATTACTTGATGCTTGACACTTTCATTTGGTTTCATTGTAAAAAAAGGTTATGTCATTGAAATGATACTACAACAAAAAAGAAACCAAATAATTTATTTAATATCTAAATCATAATCAAAATTTACATATAGCTACAGAAGTTGTTGAAAATGTTGTCCATTTACATCTAAACACAAATCAATTCTTCTCCGCAATCCAGCAAAAACTTTATGCTTGTGCATGTTTAGATGGCCGTCCACTTCCAGTTTTCGACCGACGCTACCAGTCTCTCTGAATAACTTTACACAATTTGTCAAAACATTGTAAAAATCATTGTAGTCAAACACTAATTCAGGATGTTCTTCACTAAAATCAGCCATGCATTCCGTAATTGAATACTGCCACTCGCCATTTACTTTTATACCTGTACGGAAGTAACATTCGATAATTTTTGGCTTTTTGTTCTATGTTGAATACCATTTTTTAAATAAATTGAATTTTCTTAATAAGAGTTTTGAAAAATTTGACACAAACTTATAGTTTCAATGTCAAATAATAAATGTCATTATGTGGAAGTGGCTAAAGTACCAACCCAATTTCACAGTCTACTCCAATTATGAATTTTTTTCGATGGCTCATTACAAGTAATTTTTCTTTGTACCTGTCGTCGGAATGAAGCATTTGGTGCATATTTTCGTAAATGGTTTTAGATACTATTTCCGTATCAACTGTAGTTATAACTTTTATTGCTATTACGTTATATGGAATAGTTGGATGTAGTACTCCAGTTATAACATTTACCATACAGCTTCCTAATATATCGACAGTTTCGCCGGCACTTTACCGTACTTTACCGTACTTTATTTATCTTACGAAATATGAACTAATAAATAAAATAAATTATAGAAACCTTTCACGCTTCTATCTACGCCCTTGAAGAATGGAATTTAAGTGTAATACTGAAGTAATTGCGTCATAATTCAACGACAAAAAAACAGATGTGCGGTTAACCGAGTGAATAGTGCTATTCAATAACTGCGTGTTGTACTTAGCGATGTTATAGACTATTTATATGGTCACTCATAATTTCGGCCTGATGCGTTCCGTCTCTAGACATACATGACATTTGACAGGGTCGTATTCATGGAGATGGAAAAGGTCATTTATATATAACTCACGAGTGTGTTATATGTTATTTATAACTGACTGTGAGTTAGTGAGTTATTAACTATTTTACTTATTTATCATCGCTATAGTTCTAGCTACAGAACACAGCTGTGTTGAATTTTGCAATCCTCTTTGTAATACTGCGACAAAATTTCGATTTACTAGAAGCTTGTCATGAAATTTATTGTATTAGTTCACCATTTTAGTAATAGATATATACTAGTACATTTTATTGAATTGAATTGTGTAAAGCTTAAGTAATTTCATTTTTTTAAGTATTTTTACATTTGAATAACACTTTGTCCGCTCGCATTTTAAGATACCAAGAAAAGTAATCAAGCATTGAACTAACCTGTGACATGGTGACTTATAACTTATAACTCTAATAATAACAGAGATTTAAAGTTACTTTGACATTTAAGGTTTTACATTTAGATTAATAATTTCTAAATCTATTTTCTATTACATATATTTCATAGACTTAAAAAAGCGTAGTACGTTAATTAAAGTATAATTAAAGACAAATTTCTAAGAGGGATTCGTTTTCAAGAAATTACTTGTTTGTTAAAATCAATCAATTTTTTAGGTCGAGATAAGTATTACAAAATAAACCTAATTTTTACTTCGTCATTTAATGCTTCCAAATTGAAGAATTATTAAACTTTTTAAAATATCAGGTTGGGAAAAGAGGTTCTTTGTTTTTGTGTTTAGGGGTCTATGGTATCCATAAATTGTCCATAACAATTCGAATGTTTTATGTCATATGTCATACGTCAAACTAACAAGTATTAGATTTGATTTGGACTCTGTTCACTTACATTATTCGTGAATGAAAAATGCTCAACACAGTGTTAGAAATTTTGGAAATATAGCGCCTTTATTAGAAATTGGCCAGAAGTGCTGCTGATGCTCGTAGATTTTGTGAGGTAGAAGGTCATCTCGCATCGTATCGCACAAAACTACTTACAAAAATCCAGAAATGGACAAATTGACCTTACAAAGCAACCCCTGTCAAGGAAACTATCAACTACAGGTCAAGAAGTTCTTCTTTAAAGCGTTAAGGCCGCTTCAACTATCAGTACGCGGCAATTATTTCAAGAGCTTCACTATGTAGTAACGGTGAACACTTTTGAAAATTATTGAATGTAAGTAAATAGTGCAGGGGCATCTGCAATGAATTGTTTATGACCTCACTATGAAAGTTTCTTCCGCAAAATTATAACATACGATCAAAAGTGGATTTATCTTTGTAATGTCAACGGATCAAAAGGGTTTGGAATTAGGAGAATATTATCCATTTAAATAAAATTGATAACTGTGGATAGAGGGATAAACAGTTAACTGTACTGTGAGCAGCTACATCGTATGTACATAATTTTACAAAAAAGATATTTCGCGTTGTTCAACAGAAATATAGTACTTTTCTAGCAGGACTACGCCTGACCGATACTAGTTAAAGAACTAAAATAACCCGATTGACTATAGGTGCTACCGCATTCTGCATACAGCCCTCACTTATAACCATCAGACGAAGCAGGGTGTCATAAATTGTTCGCATCCAAGGAATTGGTGTTAGAGAGAAACTGAAAACTTCTATATATAATGGTATCCACACTATACTTTGATTTTGAATTATTATTGTATTTTTGTTTTATTAATTAGAGTTTTATATTGAAAAATTAAAAAAAGTTTTGCATTACGCTAATATATTTTTTGAACCTTTTATTTGGATTCCTTACCTTTTTCTTCTTCTTTTTGTACATGTAAGCAATTAATGAATTTTTAATATATATATTATTACAAGACATTTAGAATATTTAAGTTTAGGTTCACATTGATCCATATTAGTATTTCGTTGTCAGTTTGAATTTCTACATCTATTAACACATTTTATTGATTAGAATGGAAGAAAATATTGAAATGAAAATAATATCTTGGTGCTATACAGATTATTTACCCAATTACTTCAAAGTCAATAAAATTGAGAAAACATACATTCGAACGATAAATGACTTATTCAGATGTGCAAATAACTTGGTATTGGTTAGTAGAGTTAGAGCTATTCTATACTAAATAATTAAATGCAAATTACCTTCGATTTCTTCCTATTTGCATGTGAAACCAATTTACAAATATTTCGATTCCAAACTTTCCAGAACTTTTCATGTAACAATATTCTTTTAGTACTTTTTTAAGTTATACTTGTCAACGATGTATATTCTAACAAACTTTCCTCGTGATAAATTCGAATGAATTCCTTATTAGAAATAAGTCAATATTAGCAAATGCAGGGTTGCCTTACAATTATTTATTCATTTATTGTATCATGTCACTTTACAGAAAAATACACACCTATATATTTATATTACACGTTATATAGACATTGTAACAAGGGGTAAAGCTGAATAAAAAGAGTGAGTGATAATAATTGAAATATTGAATTGAAATTAGATTGATTGATAGAATTTAAATTGAATGGAATTCATATTTAGAAATTATAACTACAACAGCGTTCAATGTATTCAGTGCGTTCAATGTATTAACAATGTTAATTAACTTGAGTAAAATTAACTGTAAAGATATAATAAAACACAGTTGTATAGTTTCAAAATAATATATATGCACTACATATGTTTCACCACACTGTGGCTTCATCAGGTGGATGAATATACTAATTCAAAATATTAATTAGATCTTATATATATCAATACAAAGTACAGAACTAATCTTATTCTAAGAGGGGGTGGACATGTATGAGTTTTAAGTTTAGTAGGGGGGAGTTATTTATGTCTAGTTGGTCATTTAAAATTATACCTAATTTATTATATTTGTTAATTTCTAAACTTTCTAACATATTAAGTTTTTTACTTTTATCTAGAACATGCAAAGTTTTAAAATTAGTATTGAATTTGTGATTATGTTCTAGGCAATGATTGGCAAAAGTTGAGTCTGTCTTCTTGTCTCTGTGGCTTCTTTCATGTTCCTTCATTCTAATATCAAATGTCCGTCCTGTTTGTCCGACATACACTTTTTTACAATCTTCGCATGTCAACTTGTAAACCCCTGAGTTTAATCTATTGTCCGTTTTATCTTTGTTGTTTTTTATAGCGTTTTGTAAGGAATTGTTGGTTTTGAATGAAATGGTCTCTTCTTTACTTGTTTTTATTAAGTTTCCTACTTTGTTTGAAATTGTACCGATGTATGTGATAGAATTATAACTGAATGTTTTATTGTTTTTTACTGTTGGGTAAATTGAAGATATCGTTTTAGATTTCTGTAGTTTTTTTAGAATATTATTAATTAAATTTATGGTGAAACCGTTATTTAGCGCTATAACGTGTATTCTATTTAGTTCTATATCGAAATTTTCTTTACTCAACGGGACGTTAATTAGTCTGTGAAGCATTGATTGATAAGCAGATAATTTGTGTGTAATGGGGTGAAACGAATTTGCGTGTATAGTTGTGTCTGTATGTGTAGGCTTGTGGTAGATAGAAAATTCATGTTTTTTAGTTGTGTGTGTTATAGTGAGGTCTAGAAAGTTTATGGATTTATTTTCTTCTATTTCAATGGTAAATTTGATGTTTGGGTGAATAGTGTTAATGTAATTATGTAGAGATTTTAATTGTCTGTCTGTACCGTTAAAAGAAACTAATATGTCATCCACATATCTTATCCAGTAAATACAATGTTTGAACAACGGGTGTTGGCTTATTATGTTTTCTAAATGATTTAAGAATATGTCAGAGAGTAACGAACTTAGGGGATTTCCCATAGCTAGTCCCTCTGTTTGTTTATAAAATTCATGTTGAAATTGACAATAGTTTTGGTTTAAACACATTTCTAGTAAATTTAAAAGTTCTATTGTAACAGTGGGATTGGTCTTGTTTTTGTTCAAATTTAAGGAGATTATGTTTATTACGTCCTGGGGTGGAATACTTGTAAATAGATTAGTGACGTCGAAAGATAACAATTTACAATTGTTAGGTAAATCTATATTTGAGATTTTATTTATTAAATCCTGAGAATTCTTAATTGAAAAGTTGGATTTGAATTTAGTATGTTTGTCAAAATATTTAATAAACCTTATCCTTGAACATACTAAATTCAAATCCAACTTTTCAATTAAGAATTCTCAGGATTTAATAAATAAAATCTCAAATATAGATTTACCTAACAATTGTAAATTGTTATCTTTCGACGTCACTAATCTATTTACAAGTATTCCACCCCAGGACGTAATAAACATAATCTCCTTAAATTTGAACAAAAACAAGACCAATCCCACTGTTACAATAGAACTTTTAAATTTACTAGAAATGTGTTTAAACCAAAACTATTGTCAATTTCAACATGAATTTTATAAACAAACAGAGGGACTAGCTATGGGAAATCCCCTAAGTTCGTTACTCTCTGACATATTCTTAAATCATTTAGAAAACATAATAAGCCAACACCCGTTGTTCAAACATTGTATTTACTGGATAAGATATGTGGATGACATATTAGTTTCTTTTAACGGTACAGACAGACAATTAAAATCTCTACATAATTACATTAACACTATTCACCCAAACATCAAATTTACCATTGAAATAGAAGAAAATAAATCCATAAACTTTCTAGACCTCACTATAACACACACAACTAAAAAACATGAATTTTCTATCTACCACAAGCCTACACATACAGACACAACTATACACGCAAATTCGTTTCACCCCATTACACACAAATTATCTGCTTATCAATCAATGCTTCACAGACTAATTAACGTCCCGTTGAGTAAAGAAAATTTCGATATAGAACTAAATAGAATACACGTTATAGCGCTAAATAACGGTTTCACCATAAATTTAATTAATAATATTCTAAAAAAACTACAGAAATCTAAAACGATATCTTCAATTTACCCAACAGTAAAAAACAATAAAACATTCAGTTATAATTCTATCACATACATCGGTACAATTTCAAACAAAGTAGGAAACTTAATAAAAACAAGTAAAGAAGAGACCATTTCATTCAAAACCAACAATTCCTTACAAAACGCTATAAAAAACAACAAAGATAAAACGGACAATAGATTAAACTCAGGGGTTTACAAGTTGACATGCGAAGATTGTAAAAAAGTGTATGTCGGACAAACAGGACGGACATTTGATATTAGAATGAAGGAACATGAAAGAAGCCACAGAGACAAGAAGACAGACTCAACTTTTGCCAATCATTGCCTAGAACATAATCACAAATTCAATACTAATTTTAAAACTTTGCATGTTCTAGATAAAAGTAAAAAACTTAATATGTTAGAAAGTTTAGAAATTAACAAATATAATAAATTAGGTATAATTTTAAATGACCAACTAGACATAAATAACTCCCCCCTACTAAACTTAAAACTCATACATGTCCACCCCCTCTTAGAATAAGATTAGTTCTGTACTTTGTATTGATATATATAAGATCTAATTAATATTTTGAATTAGTATATTCATCCACCTGATGAAGCCACAGTGTGGTGAAACATATGTAGTGCATATATATTATTTTGAAACTATACAACTGTGTTTTATTATATCTATATAATGAAGTTTCAACAAGTATCTCCTTCGTCGATTATTAATTTAACTGTAAAGATTTTATTTAATAATGCTGCATCAATTCTTATCACAAATAAGATACTTATCTCTCCAAATATAAAAATTCCCTAACACTTTCCTCAGTCACTTAGTTAACAGTAGATATTTTTTTACGTAAATGTTGTCTGGATGTTATTTCTAAATATGGCACCGGCAATACTACAGTCGGAGAATACTTTGTCGTCTCTCTTCAGGGATGTTTCATAATAACGTAGATATAAATAGATTGTATTTTGTTTTAATTGGATGATTAAAGAAGTATTGTTAAAAAGAAACTATTTTAAATTGATCATAAAAAGTAAGTTTATTGTTTATTGCTTTAAGTAAATACCTTCACATGTATTTTAAATGTTTATTATTTTTTACCTATCTATTTCTCTTTCAGAGTATTAATATTTCTTAAACAATGTTTATGACATACAAAAGGACCATACAAACATTATATGTTAGAGATTGATATGATGTCTTCTTGTTTGGAAAAGAAACATTCAATTATAATCATCAACTGAAATTGTTTAACTAAATATTACGTTAGGAAACTGATTTGGTAGTATTTGATATGTTTCTTTTACAGTGTTTACAGAAAATGAATTATATCATAGTTTATTTCTTTTAGAGAGCTTCAAATTTTCTTTTTTGTTTATATTTAATGAAAATTGCTTTAATGAATGATATTTAATATTCTGTACATGGATAGCTTTTCTGTTTCTATGGTCCAGTGTTTTTACATGCAGGATCACGTTACTTCTATGAAGATGATCTGATCTTTTCGGAAGCTTTTATGATGATTCCGATGGTTGTAGCCGATGAAGTTCTGATGTTCCGTTTAAATTCCCCTGGGATACAGGTCCTGGCTAATGGGCTGGATAAAATATTTAAGAGAATAAGCTGGCGATATTATTCTTAACCAATTTCTTGCGATAAACTGTGATATTTTCTCCGGAAAGCAATAAATATGAGAATTTTAGTTTCGAAAGAATTATATAATTTAGTATTTTAATTTGAAAAAGTGTTTCTATGACCTGGTGGTCCGAAATCCTTTTGAAGTCGTCAATTAGAAATAAATATCTCTCCAGATATTGATATTTTGGATTTAATTTATTTTCTGTATGAATAATTCAAGTAATTAATTTTTAACAATTTTCTATTTTCACAGTAATTTACTGATATTTTATCGTACAGAGAAATTTTACCTCTGTGTTTCTTCAGAGTAAAATTTAAATTCCTCTTTCAAGGAACTATATTCTAGATCTTCATATGTTTTTCACAGGTCATGTCTATATCAATTTTATATTTTTGAATCAATTTGTCATTGAATTTTATTATATCAAATTATCGTTTATTTCAAAATTTTCTACAAAAATTATTAATTTTACTAATGATATTCCAATTAGACTTATTTTCCAAACATTATTTAAATAGATTTGAAAGGTCCCTTTTCACATGAGGTTACAATATATAAATTAAATTTGTAATATTTACATTAATATACATAATTGTTTGAACAGCTTCCCTTAAAAAAAAACATACAAAATACTTTCAGCTTCCTTTTTGAGATAATTTACAGTAATGAAAGATTAAAATTGAATATATATCAGCCTGATTATCTACTTAATATACTAAAATCTCTATTTCAAGAAAGTCATATATAACTATTTATTTTACAACAAATTATATAATAACGTATGTTTATCTACTACTTTGAACATTCTTCTTAACAATGTCAGTCTAAAATACTATTAGATTATATACAGGGTTGGGCAAAAGTAACGCATTAGTCTGTAATGTGGGCCGTTTGTGCGGCCACATTGTTGTGCAGGTTCGAGGCTGAGCGGAGAATTAAATGATACACATTCGAAGTTCGGTTTACATACTATAATTAATCAACGCTTATAAAATGAATAACAATACTATTTACAAGATATACACATTATACTTAGTTCAACTAAGACAGGGTAGAACGTGGTTATTAAGATGTACCCACAGTTCGTACCACTGACTGGTTGTTACTATCCCTATGACTTAAACTATCGCCTTTATATATCAGAGAAGATACTTGTCTTACTTACAAGTTGTTTCTAGAACAAATATACAACCCTAATGCATAGCCTTGTGTATGCAACAAATACGGAGTAAGGTCGTGTTTGGATAACACGTTAATGTTTTGTATTACAGGCGAGGCTGTCGCCTTGCCAAAGTGTTACGCATACACATAACCAAATATCGAGTTATTACACCTGCCCCCTTGGGGAAAAGGAAAACCAACATAATATGTTTGGCTTTTCTTTTACCACGGATCTCTATCTCTATTTACATTCTTAATTCCTATATCAAAATATGACGTGCGTTACTTAAACATCATAAAGTAAAAGTTCTGTACAACAAAATTTGCTAAAATTAAAAAATGATTTGAAACCTGTTACATCAAATAGTACAAATAGTGATCAAATAGTACATGATAAATAGTACATCGTAAATCTTAAATTATAAATCGTAAAATGATAAATATTCTAATATAAATAGTAATAAATCGTAAAACTTTAAATGGTAAATGATAACTTGCAAAGGTAATGCTAAATAGTAAGTTTTTACATTGTAGATGATAAAAAAATAATTGGGCCGTTGTACACTGTCTCAATGTTGTTAGTCTGTTCGCTTTCTTAAATTTTAATTCTATATCATGTGTAACTTATATAGAATAATAGCCTTGTTTCGCAGTTTGCCATTCTTGTCTTTTTTGTTTTTTTTGCGTTTGGTTCTTGTTTCCGATTCCTCCTGCTTGATCTTGTGGTTTCAATTCTTGTGCTTGATTGTTTGTTTCCAATTCTTTGTGCTCCCTTTTTTAACCATACTTATTTTAACATAAATCGACTCTTTATTTTTCTATATCCCTCCATGGGAAAATTACCTTGGAAATCACTCTTTCGTGTATTTCCCTGGACAACACATATTCCGTGTCTGTCATGTTCCTGCGCAGAACTATTCTTGTGAAGCTTATTCTGACTACAGTAAGGTTGCACGTACTGCTGATCCCTTATACTGTAAGCCTTTTCATCAATACAGAAAAACTAGTTAACAAAACACACCTTTGTTATAACTGTTTTCTCTTAAAAAAAAATTTATGAGAGCGTTTTTCGTCGTGTTAGACCATTTCCTGGAAGCGCATGCTTGCTTCGTCCCGACCTAGGGGCGAATTGGAGTCTTCTTTGCCTTTCTTCTACTCTTGAAGTTCGTCTGATTCGGTTGGTTATCGTTCTCGCCAGTTCCATACCTCTAAGATGATCAGTCCTGAGGTTGGTGGAAACTGCACTGCTGTTGGTCTCGTAAAGGTACAATCGATAGGTCTCTGTCGTCTATTGAGCTCCTGACGTGATTAGGATGCTATCGGTTGTCCCGTTATTAACCATTACATCATCGGAATCAACTTCTAAGGCGTTTGTGAAAAAATTTTCGGAAATCTTGCGAATAAAATTAATATACTACTCCTCGTATATTCATCTTTAATTTAATATTATTCTCTTTTGTTTGCGAAAACTTATTGAATGTGTCAGCAATAACTTCTGTTCAATGTCGCGAACTATACTCATTTAGAAATAAACTATATCTTGCAATTTTTTATGAACTTGGCATTGAGGATTTCTAAACTGATTTGTAAGTACATACATATTTTAATTCGATGTTTATTTATTCGCGACAAGTTTAAATATACTTGTTTTCGTTTATACACTCGCTCATAAACAATATGAAATATAATACTCATTCAGTGGCGCCTATTTAAAATATAAATGAAACGTTTGCATTTTATACATATGCATTTAACGTAAATGAACTTGTGGAGAAAAACATAACATATTTTTCTCTGCTTTATATAGGCGGCTTTAAAATAAAAAATGAATAAATAAATATGTATGAACTTCTGCGTTGATAACAAAATTGCGACAGGTTTACATTCGAATTTCTCGGCCATGATGTAGTATTTCTAAATTACATCGTATAAACATGTCTGACCTATAAATATAGAAAACTCTATTACGCTATTTGCAACTTCTGCAACTTTGCGTAGGCAGAAATACTTAACGTTGTGTACACTCATTAAACTAATATTATTGTTCCTTACAATGCAAATAAACATTTTCACTAATGTAATATACACAGCTTATGTGTGTGAAAGTTTTATATTGTTCATTCACTTTATACACCGTAATTGTCTGTGTGTAACTTTATTTTAAAAGGAATACATGCATTTCTTTTTTCGTTTCTTCTCGTTCTTTGTTTGTGAGGAGCTTCTGCTTGCTCTTGGAGATGGAGATGGAGATGACTTCCTCCATCGCGTAATTCATTCTCCTTTAGTGGTGTACCAACTTTCCGTTCCCATGATTCGTTCCAGCTTCCCCTTTGGTTTCCCTCAGCCTTAAACGGCTGGCAGGGCCATGATGTGGATAGGTAGGATCGTCCATGTAATGTGGGGCCTTAAGCCCTAAGGCAGAATCGCCTTACGTCTGGATCGTCCATGTAATGTCCTATGCCCTAAGGGGCTGGCTAGGATCGCCATGTAAGGTCCCGTAGGTAGGCTGGATGAAGGTAGGCAGGAATCGCCATGTAATGTGCGCTTACGGCTTTAAGCGACTAGCAGTGATCGCCATGTAAAGTCCTATGTAACTGGAGGATCGCTATGTAATGTGGGCCGTTTGTGCGGCCACATTGTTGTGCAGGTTCGAGGCTGAGCGGAGAATTAAATGATACACATTCGAAGTTCGGTTTACATACTATAATTAATCAACGCTTATAAAATGAATAACAATACTATTTACAAGATATACACATTATACTTAGTTCAACTAAGACAGGGTAGAACGTGGTTATTAAGATGTACCCACAGTTCGTACCACTGACTGGTTGTTACTATCCCTATGACTTAAACTATCGCCTTTACATATCAGAGAAGATCCTTGTCTTACTTACAAGTTGTTTCTAGAACAAATGTACAACCCTGATGCATAGCCTTGTATATGCAACAAATACGGAGTAAGGTCGTGTTTGGATAACACGTTAATGTTTTGTATTACAGGCGAGGCTGTCGCCTTGCTAAAGTGTTACGCATACACATGACCGTATATCGAGTTATTACAAGTCGAATAAATCCGTAAATATAAACTTTAGAACAAAATTTTGTTAACAAAAGTTTTTTGGCAAGTTATTTTGTATTCATGATAATTACAAATGACATCCAAAATTTTTTTTTTCAATATTTTTATTATATGACCCCATGAAAAAAGTACATACTCATATTCAGAAATTAATAAAGATTCCGAATTTTCTAAAAGAAAATATTATTTCCATTAAAAAAAAAACTTTTTTTTTGCTGTCATATGTAATCATCATGAAAAAAAACGCAAATGATTGAAGCCAATACAAAATAACTTGTCAAAAAACTTTTGTTGACAACATTTTGTTATAAAGTTTATATTTACGGAATTATTAGACTGATGCGTTACTTCTGCCCAACCCCGTATATTGAAACAATGCTGATTATGCCTCCACGTTCGGGCGTCTAAATGTATTAATGCTGATGTGCTATGAAATAATAATACGTGAATAATATTGAATAAATCGTACTTCAATTGATAGTTTTTTTTATTGGGCGCTTTTTATTTGAACATATGATATCAGTCTACCAGCTGATAGTAAAGTATCTTGAATTACAAATAGATGTCGTTAGAGCATGACTAAGATACTGAATTTATTAGAAATAATAAATTGACAATGTAATTGGGATATTTTTAGCCACGCATAGATAAATTAAAGAACTTCTTTAAAATAACAAGTATAAAATATATATTCAACACAAGATGTCTATACACTATAATGTGCAACTAAGCTAAACATAAAATAAGGTATTATAAATTTACGAATATAATAACATATGTGTGTAATTGTGGTTATGTTTACCTGTTGATATTTTTAAGCAAAGATTGTTATAATATAAATAAGTTAACAATGTTAAATGGTAAGTACTAGAGAAATCTCAATAGATAATATTCTTTACGTTAAATTAATCAAAATAGTTATACTTTCAAGCAAAATCAAGATATATTAAGTAAATTTTGAATTGATAATAAAAAGTTATTTGTTATGCTTTTACAAGAAAATAAATACACCTGTGGTTTGTTGGAAAAGGCAGCAATATATCTAACTGGGCTGGACTGCCGCAAATCAGGATATTCGGCCAAACAGGATCGGAAAAGATATTATTGGATAGCTCCGGTGTTTCTAAGTATGGTTCAATGTGGGATAGGGTACAATGGAATAATGTAGGTACGTAAAAGTTTATTACGTTCCGTAGCTTCCATATTGGCATCCTACAGCAAAAGATGCTTTCGTAGTTTTCTTGCCGGTGACCGATTTTATTCGGGTAAAAATTGTTTTAAACGTTGCGCTGGTATTGTGTGCACCTTATATATATATATATATATTTTAACTTGTATCACTGATATTTCGGTATATAATAAGTTTTGAAAACGGAGAACTATATTTCCTATGCAAAGCTATGCAAAATTCTACTACTGACGCTAACTTTCATTTATTTTTACCAAAGCCTTATTAGAAAGCGAAAATTATCTTGATTTATACTTTTTACAACTAGTCATATTAACTAAATTATAAATATAATAATGATTTTGATAGAAAGAATAAATTAAAATATGAATTTACAGGTATATATGACTTGCTTTTAGATGTTAGGTAATTATGTTATAAGTTTGAATAGAAATATAACATCTTCCCGGTTTTTCTATGACTTGGAAAGTGGGCGTTCAATTAGTATCGATATAAAATTCAAATGTAAATAAATTAAATATATTTTTTAATTTCGCGTAATTGACTTGAATGACAAAAAAGGTCGAACTAAATTAAATTGAAGAATATAATACTTCAAGAAAGTATGTTTATTTTCTATATGAAATTAAATCTGATATAGTTATTTACATCTGTGGCTATTTCTAATATTATAAAGACAAATTTTATTTTAATATTTCAGATATGACAAAATTTATGAAGAAAAAGCAAACCTATGCAAGAGCTCTGAATCTAAGAATTATTTATGAATAAATGACTATATTAAATAAAACTGGTAAATTGATACTATTCAATACTTAATGATGAATTCTTGGTCTTAAATATTTTTAGTTTACCACTTACATGATTTGATTTATTGTGACAATACTTGAAAAAATTTAGATAGAGTCGAATCAACTGCAATACTGCTCCTATTACAAAGAAAATTTCCAATTAGTATCTTAGCTATTGAAGAATCTAGTAGTTAATTTGAAAGCAACCAATCCTTAATCTTATAAATGGATCAACTTGATTGAACAGCTAATATGTATCCGACTCCTCCGTTCGTAGACCAATTAATAATAATCTTTCCGTAGCCAGGAAATTATTTTCCAAAATACATCATATACATATAAATACATATAAATACATCTAAATGTGGCTTGATTTTGAAATTAACGATGCTCCAGCCTTTGGGTCCCTCTCCAGGTATTTTAAAATGACTTAATGACTCTCTTTCAAAAATATCACTTCTTCTTCTACTATTATATGCAGACTTCAAGGATACCTAGCGTAATTCAAGATATTACATATAGAATGAAGAATCGTAATTCAGACAGGGACCATCGAGAAAAGTATCATCCAGTGGATGTAATTAATTCTCTCTAAATAAATTCACAAGACCGTAAGGTGTAGTACACATCTACCTATAGCTTAGGCGTGACTTTGAGAATCGGGTGCTTTGAATTGCATTAGATGGTCCCTGATATGTTATAAACCACCTTATCTACCGTTACATTAACTTGAAGGCCATCCTAGTATTCAACAGGAAGACCCTAATTGAAGATGATGTTAATTACGATCCTGAGGTTCCATTGTTATACCGAAAATCAAGGATTGTGAGTGAATTTGAATTGGACCATGAACTAGCCCACGTATTTTTTTGTTCCCGTAGTAGGATTTCAATTCCGTAGAGAAAAGAAGAAAAATTTATCTGGGTGGATGATGTATTGGACGCAAAATATGTATGGAAGATGAATTCAGAGAATAGTCAAAATTTTGACTGTGTTATAAGTGTTAGGTTTGCAAAACCGGTGATGTTTTCTGTTACTTCCGAAAATCAATCTCAATATAGGTAGTGAAGTTTATAACTTGATTTTGGGTTCGCTACTTATATTGAGACCGGACTTAAATGCTATTTACTAAGGCCTGTTGATATTTTTAATATTTGATTAATTAAATTATCGAATTTATTTTTTTAATCTTGCTAAATAATTCAGAAAATTTTAGAAAATATATCTGACATACCTTACTGTAAAATTTGGAAATTCTGCTCAATTTTTTTTATATGTGGCTGCATTCTTGGTCAAAATTTATATCATTTCATAGCTTTCGATGATGAAAACTTTATGATTTATTATGCACATTTTTACAGTGTCAATAAACGAACACAATGACAATTTGCTTGACCAGTGCTAACATAATATTTTTGGAGAAATAATTTTATAGTTTTCTAGAGTATAATATATTTCGATCATGTGGTATATATATATATATATATATATATATATATATATATATATATATATATATATATATATATATATATATATGGGTGTGTGTTATTTCTATTTACATAAAACAAAGTTACTCAATTAATACTTTCCTTCGTTAATAAGGGCTTAAATACTTTTTAAAATTCTAAATTTGTGTTTTCTACAATATATATATTATCTAACAAATTTGAGATAAAGCTAGTAAAAACAAGTGGAGTAATACTAAAGACTTTACTATATATTTGTATTAAGAACACATCAAACATTTCACTAATAGATACAGATAAGTCACTACAATTGTATATGTATAATTCTGTACATAGGTATTTTCTTTATTAATTATTCAATACTTACTTTAATGTTTCCTAAATTTCTCATTTTAAAATTGGTCATAATTTATCACAAGTTATCAAAAAGACATCGACAATTCAAATCTATCAGCTGCTAATCAATAAAATCCACTATTTTTGTATGCATTAAAATCTTAAATTCATTAAACTCATTAATTAATTTTTATTTTGTAACCCATTTATCGAATTGAAAATGACATCATTATGATAGAATTAAAATATATACATATGTATTATAAGTTTAAGGCAAAGTATATATGTATATATATTTGCCACAAATATATACATGTATATATACAAGAAAACAGTAATTTTTTTTTTCTATTTCCGTATATGACTGATTTACTAAATGCCTTTGGTTCTACATATTCTATATAGCTTCGAACCCATGTATGAAAAAAGGCTACACTAGAAAAAATAACCGGTTTTCCTTCACCACATTTGTAGGTATCCAAACCAATTGCTAACAAACGTTTCTGACATATTAACAAAGATCCCATAGGATGTATACAAGATGTCAAATTTCCTATAACACACACTATAGTTGTGTCAATCATTAATTCGTATTCTGCTCCCTTATTTACTATCGCACATACATCATTATCTATAAATTGTACTTGTGTGGACAATGTTGCTAAATCTGAACCTTTAGCGTACAACTCACAATTAGCATGAGTACCTAATGATGTTGCCATTTCTAATGTCGCATTTTTATTTAATGTATAATGTACGTCTATTTGTATTAGGCCTATATCGTATCTTCTGGGAAAGTTTCTGTATCCATTGTGAACTACTATGTTGTCAGCTTTTCTTACCTGCCGCGTTCCATTTTCGCTTAATATAGTTGCTAAATATTGTTTATGCGGATACATAGTGATACAATGAGCTGTGCTCAATATCCAAAGTGGTAAAACAAGAGCTCCGGAACATACGTGTTCGGTTTCTGCAGATATATCAACCAGAAGATATATTATATTACTTGACGACATTGGTGTAGGAATAGAATAGCACAACTTAAAATACTTAATACTTAATACAAAATAACTAACATATAAATTTTGGAAAAACATATTGGATCTGACATATATATGTCAAAGTAATCAAACTAACTCTCTAGCTACGTTTTCGACAACTTCAATAGTTGTTAGATTATCGTCCTTAAAATAAATATTTATAAATTTGCCAACGCCTCAGCATTATTAGACGTGCTGGTTTAATTTTAGTACATAAATTATTTATAAACATCAAAACTATATACGGTGTGGCGATAAAGTTTGGAACAAAATTCATATAAGAGTTTTATAATTTTTTTTAAGAAAATCGCTCGAACAGGTCAATTTTTAATTTTAAAATGCCGTCTTCTGGGATTTGTTTTTTGAATGACATTCATTTTTGCACAATGGCGTCATCATCATTTTTCTTAAAGGTTAGATACGGCGATCGGGTAAGATTCTGATAGACCTCCAATTGCAAGATATACATGTAAGTAAATTAGTCGCTACATTTACCGAAACTTGAAGTGTAAAAGATTTATTTCGAAAAGGTCGAATAAGCAATGAAACAAAATTAAAATTGCTACTTGACGCAAACGAACATCATCATATTTCTACAACGCAACTTGCCCTAGATAACAACGTGGAACGGTTTTGTCGTAAAATTATTTAAAAAATAAAAGTATCATCTGTACAAAGCACACCTAATTCAATGAGGATCATCCATACCACCGATTGCAATTTCGTGAAGAATTAATGTTACGATGTAATCAAAATCCTAATTTACAATATTTGCAATTTGGATGCTAAGCGTAATAAGCAGAGCCTAGTTAAGCCCTGGGATGAATAAGTATACAAAAAGAAAGTCAAGGTAGGTACGAGTATATGTTTGTATAAGAGAGTAAATGAATTTAAAAATTATTCTACAAATAGGTATACCTAACTAAATTACACAGCAACATTTAAAATGGATTTCTGCGGACAACTTTTCAGAGGATTTCCATAGATTTTAGGAAAGCTGCCAATTGTGAGAATGGAGCGTGGTGAATTGCTTGTCGAAAATTAAATGAATAAATTTTTTCTAACACTTGTTTTTGAACCGATTCTTTGCTCTAAAGAGTATATGCTGTATTATTTTGAGTAACTATTTTACAGAAACTTGAAAAAAAAATTGAACCTCATCTCCAGCCGAACGATTTACTTACTCGGTATGTTTATTATGTGTAGCAACAGATTTTTGTGTAACCGACAAAGGAGAATTTTCCTGTTGCCTGTATATAGGAGCCATTGATTGCATATACCGGGTGTCCAACGAGGTAATTCGAGGTTTTTGTATACTTATTCTATGGTCAAAAATAAGAAAGAGCTTCTGATAAACATGGGTCGAATTCTCAACTGTTAGTGAGATATGCGTGGTCAAAGTTGCGTTAGAACCGTGAAGTTCCTTGTGACAAAACTCAGATAGTCATGAATTTTGAAGTTTGTGCCTGTTTTTGTGTACTACAATGGTAGCGCTGTTAGAGCTGCGAGATTTTACGCAGTGCGTTAGAATCGAAGATCTTCTTGTGACGAAACTATCCAGAATTATTCCCAATCTCTTAAAGAAAGAGGATCATTCCCCAAACCAAACAGTGAGCATGAAACTCCTCACAGGGATAATGCTGAAGCTGTCCTACGGGAAGTAGAACAGCTCACTCGCCTGATTTTAATCCTATGGACTTTTAATTATGGAGCCACATTAAATCAATTGTAAACGGAAAACGAAAGCCCAATATCAGAGAAGAACTACTGACAAGAATCGAGCAAGCCTTAGACGACGTATGAGGAGTGATTGAAAATGTAGATTGGCAGGGAAAGTTAAGAAGAAGGGCGAAACTATGTTTAACTCTTCATGGTGGACATATTGAGCAGTTGTGAATCTTCTTTTTTAACAATGTTCGCATTGTAATATTTCTTTTGTTAATTACTGGTTTCAATTTTAAAATAAAGGTTTTTGGAATCGCGTTTTAATTATAAATTACTTCAGAAGCTAAGAATTTCGGAGATTTTCTGTAAGCAAACTGAATAAATATCATACTTATATAGCGCTACTTTGACCACGCATATCTTTATAACAGTTGAGAATTCGACCCATGTTTATAAGAAGTTTTTTCCTAATTTTTAACCAAGGAGTAACTATACACAAACCTCGAACTACCTCGTTGGACACCTGTATATAACAATCCACCCAATGCTTGCAAATTGTACATAATTCTAATTTGGAAATACAAAGTATTGTTGCGTAATCTAATGATTCAAAAACATTTTTTTTAACTCTTGACTGTATTCTTGTTAGTAGTGGTTTTGTAAAGCTTTATTTAGTTACTCCATTATCAAACGCTGTAATGTTTACTGAACGTTTATAATGATAGATTGTAAAATGATGGAAGTCAATAAATTATTAAAATTTTATCATAAGCTGCTGATTTAACCATTTGGACTAATGGAAATTTTTTTCGAAATACTTTTACAAAATCAACAATTGAGGATCAAGCTTAAGCTAATAAGCAAAAATATTTTGTTTTCTTATTATTTAACTTTTTCCTGTATGATGAAAATAGGCATTCTCATATGGAGACACCGGGCATTTGCCTTGTGAATTTTTGTTTTACTTATCAGTATACGTATTTTTAACATTGAACAAGAATATTAGGAATGAAATTTGACAAAACAGCTACATTCTAAACTTCTAAACACTTTTGATATCGTTTTTCCGGAAAATGTCCTCCTTCGTTTAGTTGGTAAAGAAGCAGATGGTCGACCTGCCTTTCTATGTTTCTTGATAAATACTAAAAAATTAATTGTATTAGAAAAATCTATTGTATGTTACTGCCACGCATTTCCCATGAACATATTTATCATGTGGGTAAGAAGATAATTTTCCCTAAAAATATTTTTTTCGTAGTTATTTCGTCCCTTAACATGCAAATCCACACTAATTTTGTCATGTCACCCGCAGATAGCAATAGGCATCTTTTTGTTCAATTTTCGCGTACTGTGTCTGTTAACTCAAAGCCTAAATTTCTCAGTATTTTCAGAAGGTCGCAAAAAGATGCTGTGGTCCGATGGCGTCTACCCAATGTCTAGCAAATCCAGCATAACTTCAGACCTTAAGAGTATTTGCTCATCTAATTGTAAGTTATTGCGCCACACAATGTGTCAAATTTAAAACAATACCTCTTGAGTTATAGAGCATTCAATCTTGTAACCAAATCTTACCAACCCACCTTATATGAATTGCTTTGGATCACGTTACCCATAATATTTTACCCTAGTCTCATTGACAATCTTTATTGAAATATTCTTCACTGCCGAACATTCTTGTTGGCCATATTCATCAAACGTCTAATTTTTGGACTTCGATTTTGGAATTCTATCATTTATATTATAACTATTTTCAAATGTAAATTTCTCTTCGAATATATTTCTGGAAATACTGGTTGAAAAAATTGGTATCGTCACAATTTTCTTCTAGACTCCAATTGGATCGTTAGCGTTGTAGTCGGCAGTATTCATTCAATATCAATATGCCAATGAATACTTTTATATCCGCTTCTGTGAGACAAGATGTGTAATTTTTTTGAATTAAAAATTATTTAGATTCCCCTAGGACATGCTCTATTATTGATTTATCCAGTAACTTTAGGAAAATATAAATATATATATATATATATATATATATATATATATATATATATATATAATAACTTCGTGACCTTGGTATGATATGGTAAACCTAATCAGTAGGCGATTAAAGGTCTGTATATTACTTCAAAATATATGTATTTAAAAAAACTCTACATGTTTCGGCTGTATACGCCTTTTTCAAGAGAATACAAAATATGAATATATATATATATATATTGAGGTAGGTCAAGCCTACCCATACAATAATCCCTAGTTTAGTTAAAATACAGATTATTAGTTAGAATGTAAAAATTAGAAATTAAGATAATTTTTTGAACTGAATTCTTCATCTGTCAAATCAATAAAGTTGATTTCGCGTTTTAATTGTTTGAAATTAATTTGCATTATCATTTATGTTTGTCTTTTCTTTTGCCTAAGTCATTTTTTTTATATATCATGAATTACCGAAAACATTTCAACTTAATTAATCGATTATCAATGACGTATACTTTAGAGAAAGCTGTACATTTTCAAATTAATAACCGTTGGAAATATCTCGACTATAAATCAGCATAGAAATAAGACTTGTATGTACAAATAACTATTATTTATTCACAAGAACAATGTATAACAACAAAGTAACGAGATTAAATTAACAAATACTAATTGAACGAATAAGAAACGAGGATTAAAAACAAAAGATAGTGGGGCGTCATTAAGTTGAAATTCTCCGAAAACCACGCCGACGTTTAATTAAGTGCTCCTTCTGAAAATAGAAAAAAAGTAGTAAATTAAATAGAAAACTATACAACACACATATTAAAATATTACCAGAATATCCAGCAACATTTTAACGCCTTTTGGGAATCGATACTTCAACCAGTTCCTGACAAAACGGAAATCTCATTTCACCGGGGACAGCATCTTACGAGACCCGAACTATAGAGGTGACGCCATTCAACCACCCGAAAAACTTGTATCCTGCATTTTTTTGGAAACGAGAAGATTTTTGAAGAACCAGCCTCATCTATTGTCACTTAAGTATTTTGAAATCTCCTCTGAAATTTTGAGAAAATTATATTAATTAATTTCACGCAGTAAAACTTTGATTATTATTTTTTAATGAATATACCTAATGGGTACTTTTAGTTTTAAGTATTACGTAATTTAAGTTACGAAGAATACAGTTCAACTTGCGTTTTTCTCAGATCTCAATTCATTGTTTTCTATATTTTAGTCCATTAAATTTTAAATAGTAGCATCTATGTTTATTAATAATTAAAGTAAAATTTGTCACATTTATTAATTTAACCTTACATTTAGTTTACGTAGAGATAATCACGTGACATGATGTATATTAATAAATACTAATTTTAAATTATTTAACTTACCTGTGAAACAATATCTTCCATTAAAGCATTTACTTTATTCCTGTGCTACTCGTTTCATTTTTGTAGAATTATCCTTATTATTTAGACAAAATCACCATCATTTATTATTTTGGACATAATCAATTTCTATATGTATTTCTATTATGAGTCACCGATCCCACTAGAAAGTGTATTTAAGATGCACAACACAAGAGTCTCTATGTTCTTAAAAGCTGGACATTTATACATATAATTTTGAGCCCACAGAAGAAAGAAACAATAAATAATAAACACATGTACACCTGTTGAGGTTATGTATACTACGTTTGTAAACGATTACTTTTAAATTGTATCACCCACATGCAACATATGTAATATTCAAACCTCTCCCTCTATATGTTTTATTCACAACTATATTTAAAGAGATTTAAAATACATTTCTTGGAAAATTAACCTATCTGTTTCCAATTTTAATCGTACAATATTAAAAATAGACAAAGCCTTTCAGATAGGCAAACAAGTATACTTCAGTTTAAGAGAATAACAAGAGGTCTATTTAATATTGCAACTTAACTGCAATTGATCATATTGATATTCATTATAATACTAGTTTCTTTCTTAAACAATATATTTTATATATATTATACCTCCGCATCACATTAATATATATATATAAAACCCTATATTTGAAAAAAATTGTTTCTGGTATTTCGACTTACAATGCATTATTCATCCATCTTTCAGTATTCTCATTCTTTTTTGGTCGTCCTAACTACCGGTATAGTGAACTTAAACTTGCTCGACTAGGTATTCTAGTATCTTGTAAATTATCATCATCAATATCTTCGTCATTTGTCTAAGGATCAACGTTGTCAGGTGGAATAAGAACAATATCCCCAGAATATTTATCGGTAGTGGATATGTTGTCTAACGTTACGGTTAAGGACTGATATTAATTGGTTTAGAAGAGTACAAGACGAAAACAAATATTCTGCAGGAAAGGTATATTGTACAAACATGCCCAGTTCTCTCAACTTTTTCCTATTATTCGACAATAATATAGTACTTACCCTACAAAGAATATAACGTTAAAATACTTACAAGAACACAGGTGAAAATCTGTAGACAACTGATACAGAACAGCTCAGTAAGTAAAGTTTACAGTTATCGCATCGACATTGTAGCATATAATGTCACAGTAGAATACTTGGAAAGGTATTTGTAATGTCTAATTAACATTACCAACAACTGCAGTTTACATATTACGCATAATTGTCAAAAACCAGAGATTCTAGCGCTAATTTAATGACGTGTCCTTATATAGGAACAGAGGGTCGAAATGGGTTAATAGTATATTAAATATCAAGAACGGTAAGGAACTTTTACCGATCGAGGACAACTGTTTGGAGGAGGAACAAATCGACGACACAATTATTGTCTGAGATCGGTATTTCCTTACCGTTCTTGATGCCTATGACGTTTTTTGTGCGACTGAATTATAAATTATTCAATATTACGATAATTACAGTAAATAAGTATTGCTAATGTCATTTCTATTTAAACCTGTTTAAACCTTAAAATCATATTGCCATATCAATTTGTGGGTTGTGTTGCAATAAAAATTCGTAAATGTATATTTTAACTCAATTTACAACGCTAAAATTACTTACCGTCGAGTTTTATCTTTAACAACCGGTAAACAATACTTACCGTCTTAGAAACCAGCACGGTCAATGATCAAATAGAGTTCAATCGTACAAAAACGTTTTTTTTTTAAACTCGTTTAATTTACGGAAATATAGAATATGTTGAAATATAATACGAGGGCCACTCTCTTTCCATGAAACCTTTCTAGCAGGACGTGATATTTTTCATCATAATTTTATTTGATATTTGAACCTAGTTCCTTATACGTTAATGTAAACAAACTATACATGAGTATGCTGAACGACAAGTGTATAAAATAATCATTTACACAAGAAGTCATGGAATTGATAAGGACCACTATCGAGATATGATTTTTTTTACAATTTAAAACGTAGCTTAAGTCGCAAACAATGTTCTGAGGAAATCAATCGGGTATTTGGAAACACTTCATATTTCTTAACTACTGTACATTGTACTATGTCCGAGAGATAGTTGAAAAAGATCGGCATGTTCTTGTAAGGAGCATTGAAGTAACCTTGAAGATCGGTGTAAGGATAGTTAACACCACCTGATAAAAACATCTGAAGGTATGCAAGCTTCGATTTAGTTGGCCGACCTACATTAGATCGCTTTGCCAACGGATCGTGTGTGTCAACATAATTTTAGGCGATGAAACTAGGCTATATATGCGTTTATGATCCCGAAAAAAATGCAATAATAGACAGTTTTTGAGTCGGACCCATTAAAAGTTGCTCCAGAAAAATCTAAAAAAATATGATCACCACATTTCTAACCCGCGATTGAAATCTCTGTTGGATTTTATCTAATAGTTTTTTCTATTTTTTATACCATTTTTCATTTGCGCCTCGTATTTTGATGTCCAGCAAGCTATGGCTCGCTTACTATCTCTTCTAGATGCCCACATCACTAAGTTACATCAGCATCAACAGGAAGCTGTTCAGTGAGCTTTGAAATTTGTTCATGTCAAGATTTTAGTAAGAATCTAAGGCGGTACGGATGCTGTAGTTGTGAATTGTGCATTATTAGATAAAATCAAATAACGATACTTTTACTGTCGGACTTTTTTGTGGAAGAAACTAAAAAAGACTTACTTTATTTTGCCTGTTTTTCTTTATGTTTGGTGTTTGTTATGGCATATGAGAAGGAACAGCAATGTTTAGAAGCCATTTGGGAGGAAATATGGAAGAAAGATGACCTGCAGCAAGACGAAATTCATAAATTGGTCATAGATTCTTTAGACGCCACTTCCTCACATAGCGAAGCAGAAGAATAGAGTGCACAAAGCCCAGTATCTACATAATCAAGGCCCAGCCTTAATGTCTTTGAGAATTTAGAAAGAACTGAGAAAAATGGAGTTTATTATACTGGCAAATAGAGCACTAAATGATTAGTGTGCAAAAATAGAAAGAGACTTGGGAAAATTAGGCGTCAAAATATAATTACACAAAACACAAAACAGGTCAAAACAGTGTTGGACTGCTGGAAGCTTTTTTTCGCATATTAAATTATACAGTATATTACACCCAATAGATTTTGACGAAATTAGAGCATTCATCGGATTTTTAAAGAGGCCCAACATTTGAATACTTCAGAGCTTTGGAGCACGATGGAACAACTCAAGAATATTTTGCTGCTACTGCGTCTAAACGTTTCCACACTCTGGTACACGCTGGTGCATGATATAGACTCTAGTGTGGAAAGAGCTCAAGAAGACCGTCTGGTAAAATTAAAAAATACAAAAAAAGCTAATTCTTTATACCTAATTTCTTTTGTTTGTATTTGTCGACTAATAGGTTGTGTTCGTTGTGTTTAAGTTTCCTCCGTGGTTTGGCACTTGCCTGTGATATTAAATTAATTTTGCTATTGCATATATTATATTTTATTGTATTTATAAAATGTCTGAAGATAAAAAAAAAGGGAATGTTTCAGAAATTATACCTATTTGTATGAGGTTTCAAATTATTTTCAATAATATTTAAAACATATTGAAATGCCTGTTTTGTTAAACAAAATCTTGCTTTAAATTCATCATTTGAATACATTTCGAATGGGTGAAACACCCTTGGCAGACTGCAACGTCGTATTCGTTGACGACCTTCATATATGATTTTCATCGTCTGATAATTCAGATACCCCTGAAACTGATAATACCGAAGACACTGATATCAAACACACAAAATATACACTTTTAAAAATAAGGTTCTGTTTATATGGAGCACAGTGGAGCAAACACCTAATCGCATTTAACCAATGAATATCATTTAATACCACGATTTTATAGGGTGTAAATTAATTGGTATATTTACTTGCTTAGTTTCTTTATTCGCTATTAATAATCCTCAATCTATAAAATAAATTAAATTTACTTGCTTACTAAATAAAATCTGAAGATTTTTATCAGTTATAATATCGGGCCTAACAGAATAATATTTTTAAATTAAAAACATAAAAAAAAATACTAGTGCGTACCAAAATAAACTGAGAAAGGCTCAACACCAATACGCTAGATAAAGTCTAACACGGTACTAATTACGAGAAATTTAGAACCGGTACCGATCGCGGGTTAAAATTAAAAGGCATGTTTCTACTGTAGCACTGGAAGGTCGTCGTATTGTTATTGTAGAATGGTACATTATAGATTATAGCATAAAGTTCTCAAAACTGTCCATGACACGTCTAAGAAGAATATCATCTTGTAACTATTCATTAATCGCCATATAATCAGACCTATCGCCTAATGAATGTCTACGTGTAAAGCATAAGTTACTGGATTAACGTTTTACATAGATTAAAAAAGCGGTTGACGCATTTAAAAATTAAGTAAATAATCTAAAACGAAAAGATTAGAGAAAAATATTTTGAAAGATTAGCTTTCGTGTATGCTAAATAAATGTGTTTTGTCAAAAAAATGTGTATTACTTTACTAAGCTCAATAGAAATGAACCGGCCTTTGCTTTAGTAAAATAATAGGTGTGCTTTGCCACATTATGTACTTTTTCTAGTATCTTGAGCAATTTATTGAAATTAAAACTCAAGCAAACCATTTATTAACAAGTAAAAAAAACGGCCTTCATCTATTGTATATTTTGTACTACAAGCCACTACATATTGCCTATATACAATTAGTATTACGCATTTGCTTATTAAATTAGCAACCTCGCGTATTTTGTTGATGTTGAATACACCTATAACTAAAGCACACGAAATATTTTATTGATTACTATGTTTTTTATCAAAGAGGAAAAATGCAAAAACTCTATTTACGTATTCGCAATTACTTTGTGTTCGTTGCCGTAGTTAGCAGCTGTATTTGCATTCATAGAACTTTAATCCATGTAACGCTTCCAGTAAATGCACCTTGTCAAATTACGATTTCATAGGCGAGAAGTTTTAAGGAATAAATTAAATTCTTTCCCTAATTTGCGTTTTAAATCGGTAAATCAAAGAGAGCGCCTCATTCAGAGAACTATAAGAGGGTGCCTTTCACTTATTCTTTTCATTATTCCTCTTAAGCGTTCATGAACGCAAATATGTATATTAGCACTAATTACGTGCACTTGTAAGCAAAGCCGATGGGACTCCAACATTTTTATTTGAAAAATTAATAAGTTAGATTTTCTTAAGCTATTAAAGCTATTCTATACCACTTCATATATCTTCATTAATTATAAAGTGCGCGTGAAGGGTATCGTTTAAATATTCGTTTTCACAAAAAAAAAACGGCTCTACAAGTACATTTTCTTGCCTTAAAGAATTTCAAGCCGTAGGAATCTTCGAGCGTAATTTAAGTGAATGAATTGCATTCGTATAATCCTCTACTTCTTGTTCTTATTAGTTTTCCAAGAAATATTTTTATAATGAAAATAAAACTAACAGTTTATTAATACATAATCGTAATACGAGAATTGTTTCCCTAACACAGTGGCTTCATCAGGTACTTACTGAAGTAAAATGTAAACTAGCAAAGATATACATAACTGCAAAAAAGCTTAATATTATCTCATGGTGTCTATTTTTTAGAGTATTTTTAATTATTAGCTGATATGGATTTGCAAAATCTTTGTTAAGTAAGACATACTTATTTAAACCCACGAATTCATATGACTTAGTTATGTATCTTTATTTTACCATGCTGATGATTTGGCAATCGTCTCGAAAAGTAAACCAGATGTACAAGGGGTGGGTAAAATGGTGTATTAGAATACGAGAGAGAGAGAGGGGGGGCGGGAGAAAGAGAGAGAGAGGGGGTTAGCAATTAACGAAAATGAAACAAAGTAATATGTATAAGAAAGAAAGTTCGAGTTTTAAAATATTGCAATACACCTTTTAAGAAGTAGAACCTTATATCTGGAAACAACAATAAACAGAACCGGCGAAAGATTAGATATAAAAAGAAGGATTCAACTAGAACGAACAGCAAATAGCATAGCAAAAACAACTACTGAAAGACAAAAGTTAAACAAAAATTTGAATTTAAAAAAGAGCGATCAAACCTATAGTAACATTGGTTTAACACTGAAAGAAGAAAAGCGGCTGAAAATTTTTGAAAGAATATCTTGAAAAATATAGGTTAACAAGAATGAGTACTAGGGTGACCGTAAAAAATCGGTGTTGTATTTTTCACAACAGGAACTCGAAAAAATGATAAGTCTTTGCAGATTTTACGATGGCCAAAATTTCAGCACGATTGGAGTGTGCTAACACGTGCCGCTGGGTGCTTAAAGTTACAAAACACGAGTTTTTTGAGTGTAGTAGCCAGTAGCCACATTTATTATTTTTTTTTTTTGCATGTTAAAATATAATATTGTAGTAAAACAATGGCTTCCACCTCCATCGTAAGAAAAAGAACTAAAGATAAAATTTTCATTATTGGTTATACGGCTCACTAGATAATCGGTTTTGGCCACTTTGTTCTACAATTTGCTTACTGTGAAGTTAAATCTGAGAGATTCAGCAAGAATTACCATACAAGACGTACTTATTTTTTGGGAAAAAGCTCGGATTCCTACAAAACATGTGAAAGATTGTATTACTAAATTAGAGAAACTTCACGCACAGTGGAGAAATGTACAAAAGGACAAGAATAAACAATCGGATTTTGCAAAGAACAAAATCAAGGAGTACGCCTCAATGGTAGATGATATCTTTGATATTGCTCATCAAGATGCCTTAGCCATGATGAAATCAGAAGAAGACAAGAAGTTTCTTTTGAAACAAAGGGAAAAGGGTTGGCCAGGCTGTATGCTTGGAGTTGATCTAAAGTTAGCTCGAGCTGAAGAAAGAAAACTAGAAAAGGAACGTGCAAAAATTAACCAGCAAATTCAAACTGAATGTTTGTTCGACATAGGTAAGATTCTTTTATTTTAGCTTGAATAATAATGAACATTGAACTTTTGCTAGGTACGTTCCCTGGTTTTTATTGTTGTTTTTACAAAAGCACCAACAAAACAAGATAACCAATTACCAAACATTAACCAACCTAACTATTTTTATAATTAATTTGGTCCTTTTCTATCTCTTCTTTTGTTCATAGAGACTGATAATGAAGAAGATGAGGACGAGGACAGTGATGAAGAGGAAAACACATGCGAAGAAGATTTCGAGGATGTGCTGCGAATGGACGTTTGTACTTCTCAAGAAACCGAGGAACGTTCTGGACCATCTCATAGCAAAAGGATGAAGCGTGGCGTTCGGGAAATTTAACCATGAAACTATCTCTGTTGTTGAATCGGTGTAAGGTATCTGACAGAAATGCCACACGAATACTCATAGGTACCATAGAAGCACTTGGGGAGAATCTTGACGAGTTCAAAGTGTCAAAAACCACAATCCATGAAAAGCGAAAAGTATTCAGAGAAAAATACACTGAGAAGATCTGGAGCAGTTGTAGTTCATTGGGACGGAAAACTTTTACCCGACCTTTTAAAGACAGAGCAGAGAGAACGAATCGCTGTTTTAATTTCTTATAGTGAAAATGAACAACTGTTAGAAGTTCTTGAAGTAGAGAGAAGCACTTGTGAAGAACAATCCCTAGCTGTATTTGAGTGTCTCGAAGAATGGGGTGTCTCACATACTATCAAGGCAATGTGTTTCGACACCACTGCATCAAACACAGGAAGGTTCAAAGGGGCTTGCATAATTTTAGAACACATGTTGGGTAAAGAGTTGCTTTACCTAGCTGCCGCCACCATATTCTTGAAGTCATGTTGAGAGGTATTTTTGAATGTAAGTTCGGATCAACAAGTGGGCCTCAACCCGATATATTCAAGAGATTCCAAAATGCATTGGCGAAGCTCGATAAGAAACAATATGACACGGGTATCAGCAACGAAACTGTGAAAAAACATATACCCCTGAATTAATTGCGAACATATCTGCGGATTTCAAAATTAAGCTCATGGAATCACAACCCAGAGACGATTACAAGGAGCTCCTACAATTGGTATTGGTGTTTGTAGGAGCACTGAATGGAACTGAAGTGGGATTTAAATCTGGAGGTGCCAGCAGTCATGCCAGGTGGATGGCCAAGGCCATCTATTGTCTGAAGATTTTCCTATTCCGCGGACAATTCAAACTGAGTGATGAAGAGCACAGTGCCTTAGAAGCTGTCTGTATTTTTCTCGTTAGAGTGTATTGCAAAGTTTGGTTCAATGCCCACAAATCACACTCAGCTCCCAAGCAAGACTTTGACCTCCTGCGATGTTTGTTGGACTATCAGGAGATTGACAAGGATATTTCTGAGAGAGCTTTGGAGAAATTCTCAAACCATTTGTGGTTTTTCAATTCAGAACTGGTAGCTCTCGTTTTCTTTGATACCTCAATTTCAGACGAAGAAAAATCGGAAATGGCGAACAAAGTCCTAACTCTGAGTGAAACCGAGACAGAAGATTTTAGAATTGTAAACCCCAAATTTCGAAGACCCCAGTTGGAAGAACTGGTTAATGCAGGGTTATCTCATTTAATTACCAAGGCGACCATGAATTTCTTTGAGCGTTTCCAAATTAATGCAGATTTTCTCAGAGAACCCCCCAGTAGCTGGCCTAAAAATATAAATTTTCAGAAAGGATTGCGGATAGTGAAGTCACTAAAGGTCGTTAATGATGTGGCAGAACGAGGAGTGAAATTAATTACAGACTTTAATAACCTTCTCACCAAAGATGAGGAGCAGAAACAATATGTTTTACAATAGTACACAAAGCCGAAAGCTGTATCCTGATGTTTCTAAACACACTTTGAGCAAACCTTTAGAATAAAGTATTCATTATTGTATCCTTCTTAAAGATGGCAAACGATACAATGTCACTCTCCTTTTTTTTAATAAAATACATTTAAATATGTTATAAAAAAGCATTGTCATTTTATTCCATCATAATTAATTTCAAACTCTGAAATATATTAAAAAATTCTCATATCATAATTTCCTTAATACTTAGAATTTCCTCGTCACGATTTTTATGAAAAAGGCTGTTATAACTCTGTTCTAGTGTAAGTAATAACAAATATATAGAATATATATATTACATAGAACAATATTGCCTATGATTTGACTCATATATTATGAGAAAATAATGAGAAGTTTCACTAGGCAGCCAAAAATCGAGATTTTTTTAATTTTGAGCCCCCAGCGGCACAAGTTAACATACTCCAATCGTGCTCAAACTTTGACTATCGTAAAATCTGCAAAGACTCATCATCTTGTGAGGTTCCTGTTGACAAAATTCTGGAATTGTTTTCCTCCCTTATCACTGCGGTAACCCTAATGAGTACCGATCTTTGATGAACCACGAAATGTAAATAATAATGAAAAGAGAAAATATTGCGAAAGTTATAAAGTCGCAAAGAATAAAATTGTTTGAACATATTTTCAGACGAGAAAGACAAGCACCAAAAATAAAGATAACAGAGAGGACGCTGGCAAAGAACAGACCGAGAGGAAGGCCAAAAATAAAAGGTAAGGGCAAGTGGAAGTCGATCTCAAAAAAATGTAGGTTAAAGAATGGTGGCAAGTGGTTGCTGATAGGAAGGAATGGCGACGAATAACGCAAGTAGCGGAAAAGCACTAGGAATTATAAGAAGAACGGAAAGTAAAATATGGACTAATCCAGCACAAGAAATGGATTGATGAGTGAACAAGAGTTTCAAATTCCCCGGAAGACGTATAACTTCATAAATATCACAATTTTCACTTTATCTGCTCGTGAAAATGATGCCATTCTGTATCGATTTATTTTGAATAGATTTTACTACACTGTTTTCTTGGTTAAAATAATACTTCCTCTTTCTTCGTTTAATGATTTTTCCATCTTGCAATTTAAGTTTTAACTGTCCACTATTCTAAAGAGGTATTGTTTGCGTCTGATTTGTTATAATTAAAACCTTTCGTTAATAAATTTATTTTATCTGAAGTGAAATTTATATTTCTTAAATTTTGAAAACTTTTGAAGAATATGTTGTTAGAAGTTTGTGTTTAGATTAACTTCATTTAGTTTCTTATAAATTAAATGATCAATATTCTCATTTTGTTTAACATATTTTTTATTAATAATTTCGTTATCTCGAAGCCTAATTTGTGAATCAAATAGATCAAATTCCATATTACTGAGTCGATGAGTTAATTTTGAGTAAATTACCTAAGATAAACATTGCAGACATTCCGTTTGTGCTATTGAAATTTTCTCTTTTCCTTAATTCAGATATTCTTTTTCCTTCTCTATTTTCTCTTTTTGCTTCTCTACTTTTGTTGTTCGTTTTTGATCATATGTACTTGACGAAGCTACTGTGTTAACGAAATGATTGTCGTATTACTATTATATATTAATAAAGTGAAGATTTTATTATTAGTTTTATTTCCATTTTGAATTATGAATCATCAAGTAAGTGTCGAATCAATTCAAATATTTTTATTATTATATTTTAAATAATGATCACATTATCGATAAATTTTAAATTATTTATTTCGTATAACAAGCGATGTTAAAAAAAATAAGTATCTTTATTAGAGTAAATTTCTATTGTAGAACATTGAGAAAATTTATTGAAAAATGTTCCAGATCGAACTGGTAAAGTTATACTAGATAAGTTTTACAGTGTTACAACAAAGAATGATGGTTTTCAAAACAGAAACATCGAAGATTTTATTATTATCATTAAGTTCGACTGTTAAAGATAATAATTTACATTTAGACCCCGAACATCTGGCTTCATTAAAATATGCACCTATCACTTCAGTTGAAGTCAAAAGAATATTATCAACACATAAAAAAATATTTTAAGCGATAGAAGACTTAATTATTAATTGATACAATAATAAGTTTAGTAGATCTTATTGCGAAAGTGAATAGTTATTAATAATAACTATACACATAATTCTATGGATCCTAAAAATGATTTTGTATGTTAACCAAAGTTTCAGCAATAACGCTGTTCAAAGTGTCTTTAATTTTGCAACGCAGCAGTTGGCTTTTCGCGACACCAATGTAAAAAATACAACGGGGACAAATCCGATGAGCGGAGTGGCCAAGAAATTGGATTGAGTGAGAACTTATTAATCGATTAGGAAACTGTTTGTTTAGATAACTTTGTTCAATTAGTGTATTATAAGCAAAACCTGCCTGCATATAAATATCGACAATACTTCGAATCGTCAGTAGAATTTAAAACCTGATTAATTCAAAATATTTATTCTCTGTTAAAGCGCCGTCAATAGAAAAGGACCTATTATTATGGGGATTTAGTACATATCACACCACATTTCATTTTTGCGAATATTAAGCATGTGACGATAAACTTCTGTGTTTATTTTGCTTAGGCCAGTATCTAACTCTGGAAGAATTGTGTTGTTTACTTAAAAGAAACGAGGCCGCATCTGTATATAATATATTTTTAACAAATTTATCATCATTCTGAAATTTTATCATAGATTCACGAAATTACATTCTCCTGAACTTACATTATGAAGTAATTCTTGATGTTTCGACAACTTGTAGAGAGTTTTTTAGAGACTTTAAAACATAATATTGAGATAGATTTAAATCTGTAGAAACAGTTCACGAAAACAAGGAATCGTTTTCTATAGAAGCACATATTAATAAAGATAGATAATGAGTTAATTTAGAACAGGGATACGATTTTTTACATTTTCGATATGTTTTTATTAAATTAAAAATCATTGCCTTGCATTGAATTGATCTATTAGGCAAACAAATCACTGTCACATGTGGTATAAATTGTTCACAATGTTTACATTTTCTACGTATATGTAGACAATTATAAATTACGCGTTAATTGCCGTTCCTGCTTATTAGTCATTTTAAAAAAGTTTTTTTCTGTTTGGACATTTTTAATAATGTCCCTGTACGCACTTCGGTATAATTTTTGGTCATTCTTTAATTGATCTGGTACAAATTTTGAATTGTGCTTCCTAATATCACGTTTTTTGGTAGAAATGCGATGAATGATTTATCTTTGGTATTTCAAGTTTCGTTTCTAAGAATTTGACATGATTTTTTCAAAATTTCCACAAAATCACGGACTTTCTTGATATCTTCTTCGGTGACCGTTTCGATTGATCGGTATGAACGCTTATCATCAACCATATTGCTTTGCCTTCTCTAAATAGTTGGTGACATTCAAAAACTATTTGTTATCAAAAATGATCTCCCTAAACCATTTTAAGCATTTGGAGAACATTTATTTCTTATTAGTTGTTCGATACAGCTAAACAAGCTACTATCATTTACATGTATTGTATCTCGATTTCTAGTGACTAAAATATGGGGAAATTCTTACAAATTTGTTAGAAAGACTGACATTTCATAAATCAAACAAGTGGCGCTGATAATTTGATAAAAATAGAATCATTCCTCTTAGTTTCGAGACAGAAGATATGAAATAATATAAACTTAAGATCACATGGAAGAAGAAACTTATTTCCTAAGAAACTCGATAAATAATTCCCGTAATAGTAATTAATCAAATACCAAAATATTACGGAGACACGGAAAATTTACAAATAATTGAGTGCAGCTATTCACAAAAAATTATAAAGATTGTTGGAAGACAAACCGGAGTGGAAAAATACCGTGTGAAGTTGAACCAATCATTAGTTTAATAATATAATAAGAGAAGACGGGTTTTAAATTAATTTACGCACTCATTCTATGTCTTCATAGATTTTTGCATTTCAGATTTTATATCTTTCGATAAAATGTAATCTATATTCATAGAATAAAATAAATTGATTATGAAGAAATAAAACATATTCAACATTTTCTTATTTGTAACTTCTTCACGTAGCTTTTTGAGCAACACATGTCTGTACACATTGACATACACCCCGTATTTTCCAACGTTTACTTCAGCCAAAGACACGTAGTTCTATGTAAATAGACTTCATCAGTTTGACTAATGAAGTAAAGTTTGATGGATCCCCTAACAGGTAAGTACGAGAGTCACCTTTTATATTTTTACAAAATCTGGGAAGAAAACAACATTTTTGGGAACAAACTATTTTATTGTTTTTCAAAATATTCTCCTTTATGGTCTCTACACTTTTGCATGCGTACGAACCAGTTCTTAAAACATTTTTTCCAATCTGATGGTTGTATCTCAGAAACATGGTTTTCAAAGGCTTCGACTTCTTCTTGAGATGTTTAAAATCGCTGTCCACGCATTTTTTGTTTCACAGTTGGGAACAAAAAGAAATTATTCGATGACAAGTCAGGTGAATATGAACAATGAGATATTATTTCAACATTTTTCTCCTTCAAATAGACAACTGTTAGACGTGCTGTATGGGAACTCGAATTGTCGTGATGAAGAATAATGCGATGTTTTCGGTTGTTCTTCCTAATTTCGTCTATAACTTTTGGCAAACAAATTACTGTATACCATTTAGCGTTAATAGTTTTTCGATCCTCTAAAGGAATTGTTGCGATGTGTCCTGTACAGCCGAAGAAACAAGCGATTATTTTCTTGGAAGTGCTCCTTGCACGAACAATTTTTGTGGGGTTCGGTTCGTCCTGGAACACCCATACAGTAGATTGTTTGGTTTCCGGCTCATACGCATATATCCATGTTAAGTCACCTGTGACGATATTGTATACGGATTTTGCGGTTCCTACGTCGATTTTTTTGCGCATCTCTTTACACAAATTGACACGAGCTCCTTTCTGTGCTTCGGTCAAGTTATGTGGAAGCCATCTGGAACATATTTTTTTTACAAAAATATGTTCATGTAAAATCGAATGAATTGCAGTCTGCGATATGCCAAAAGATGCCTCTACCTCACTATATGTCATATGTCGATCGTGTTCTATCATTTTCCGCACAGCATCGATGTTTTTTTGGAATCACAACAGTTTTTGGTCGACCTTTACGTGATTCATCACTCACTGAGGCACGACCATGACAAAATTCTGCAAACCAATTGCAAACTGTCTTCTCTGATGGTGCTTTATTAACCAAGGTTGACCATAAAAAATCATCCAACGAAAGCCTTCACGAGTAATCTCCATTATATTAACCAATTTCTTTGGTACATTTTGAGTAGTTTATCATTAAGAATAAGAATTAACTATTTGATCCTCACCTTGTTTATTTAAATGGATTGCATTTAAGGAATCATATTGAATATGTTTTTACCACGGCTTCGAAACGATTAGGATTTATAATATGCAGTTTCAGACAATTTAGTGACTTTAGGACTCTAAAGTCCTTATATTTCGCGTTTGTTTTGAGCTGTTTCGCATATTGTTCCATTGTCTGCTCATCATATCAATTAAGAATTGAGAGGATGCAGCGACGATTTTAGAAATATGTCTCATTTAAGTGTCCATCCATTTAGGGATGTCTACTACAATTTATTATTAGAACGCCATGGTTTCCAATCCTTTCATGAACGGGGAGAAAGACATGGATCCATGTTTTTGTGGAAGCTACTGAATGGGATTATTGACTGCAGCGATCTATTACTTAAACTGAACATCCACGTTCCTTGCCGTCCATCTAGACATGTTTCAAGATTTGTGTTACCGACGCCGAGAACCAATTTGTTGACGAATTCACCCTCGTATAATATGTGCAGACTAGGGGATAATTATCTTCCACAGATCTTCACAATTCCAAAAGAGATTAACATATTGCTATGAATAATGGTTTGAAAATTTAGCAGACCACCATCCACAACTTGTTTTCCCAACTAGGTTTCTCAGCCGGTGAATTTTCAAATATGAGACTTCTAACTTCTCGGGTTCCACTTAGGAAAAGCGTGTCTACAGAGTAAATTTAGCGCCAGTGAAATGTTCACAAAAATTTAATTACTTATATAAGTTAAGTTTAAACAGCAATGTAGGCATGAGTACAAAAATCAAACGCAGGATAAAATTAAAATGAATACTTAATACAAAAAATAAAAAAAATTAAAAAAAATCTATCTTTACAAAGTATAAAGATGCTGTATAATACAAAAATACATGAGGTAAAAACATTCATTGTAAATTGACAGCTCAATGAATGGAAAACATCCTCTTTATGAATCCGAACAAACTTATCTAAAAATAATCAAGTTTACTATTAATTTCTTCCCCAGAGAACCACACTGTATAATCAGATTTTGATCCATGAACAAAACTTGCACGTGTTTAATCGACACGCACAAAAAAAAAACCCTTTAATCCTCTCGAACAAACTTTTCAATTATAATATTACCAAAGAAATGTTAACAATAAACTTTATTATCTATATTTCTAATAATTAAATCTCTTAATTACAAGCTTGGATACAATAGAAATATACTTATAATTTTAATTTATGTTTTATGATATCATAAAAAATTGATATCTACTTACAAGATTAATGGAGACGAACAAAGAAGGTGCATAATCAATTTAAACATCAAATATCATGAGAATTTAGCTCTATAACTCTCTAATACATCTATAAATCACTTATCAATCAATTAACCGAATCAATAGAAAATAATAAATATATTTAATATATAAAAAATATATATATATATATATATATATATATATATATATATATATATAAATATAATATTTTCGTGACCTTGGTATGACAAGGTAAACTTAATAAGTCGGCGATTAAAGGTCAAGTTCATTACTTCAAAGTATATATATTTAAAACAACCCTACATATTTCGGCAATATGCCTTTGTCAAGGGAATACAAAATATAAAATTTTATATTTTGTATTCCCTTAGGCATATTGACGAAACATGTAGGGTTGTTTTAAATATATATACTTTGAAGTAATGAACCAGACCTTTAATCGGCGACTTATTAAGTTTACCTTATATGTATATATATAAATATATATATATATATATATATATATATATATATATATATATATATATATAAATATATTTAATTCTATCTCACAAAGCTACCTTCCCGTGTAAACTATAAAATTGGTCTCCTTTAATTTACCTCGGCCTCTCTATGAAACCTCGAATAGCAAAATTTAAATACATTTTGAATATATACTTTATCTCACAAAATATGTACATTTTTAAATTAAATTATTTTTAATTAAAAATCCATAGCAATATGTATGTACGTGTAATCTAATATATTATTTCTTTACTATTTTTTGCGTGTATTATTTACGTGTTAGTTAATTTAAATTTATAATCACGTATATATTCATTACAAATTATTTATTATTGTCCTGTAATTGGCGTTGACTGTTGGGCAATAAATATTATTATTATTATTATTATTATTGTTATTATTATTATTATTATTATTATTTCGTGCCTTTTATTCTGTATTATGAATTCATCTACTATTATGTAATGTTTGGAATAAGAAAATTAGTTTAGATACACAAAATACTAAAATAATTAACACAAATGCATTATGATTAACCAATGTTAAAAGAACTTAAATTTATGAATTATAGAGAGTAATAAAGGACAAATAGGTGTTAGTTTTTCAATATTCGAATCGAATATCAATATAGTTGTTTAACAGAATTTAATATTTTTCAATCCGGAAGATGCAGGACAGAATTTTTAATACCTAGACCGAAGATTTTTCGTAAATCCAGAGAAAACACCAAGTAGCACAATATCTGGACATCTTCCAGAACAAGCAAGCATTTTTTTCTTTTAGCTCATTGGTATTGTTTTGTTTAAATATTTATGAAGATTAGTAACACGGTCGCGATTTTAAACTCTTAGATAAGTATATTGCGTTTACTAGGATACCGTAACAGTAGTACTTTAATACCTTTCATCAATTTTGTAGAAATAATCTGGCGACCGTAAATATTATGTCACTTTTAACTGTTCATATTTGATTGTAATACTTCAAATTCGACGCTCGTATAATTTAGTTCAGGTATATAATATTTACTAATTATCGTACTACTTTAGTTGCTTAAAAATTAGTTTACCTTATTATGCAATTTGTTCGTTCTTTATTTTTGGATAACACTGTATATTATACTAGGTCTGCTATAATTATAACTACTCTTCGACTGAACAATATCTAAAATTAATTATATTTATTGTACTGCTTTGATTCATTACTATCTAATTTGTTAAAGTACGATATGTAGGCCTACAGAGTCATCTATTATTTATTATTAGTGAGTGTTTTCGAGAATATATTTGGCACATTTTGTTGTTATTTCGATGAGATTTGGTTCCATTAATTAGTTCGAGTGTTTGATTATTCATATATATTTTTTTCTCTCTTATTATATAATAGGGCAAGCAAGTTGGTATGGGCGTTTTAACCCCCAAAATTAAGTCAAACAACGTATGCTGGACATGAGGTAGACTTCCATTTTGTTCCTTCTTCTCTGCAGACGCCATAAGAAAGGTAGTAGTCCGTAACGATATAATCAATCGTCAGCGTCACACGAACTCATAAAAATTTGTTTTAATTAATGATTTTTTTTCTGATATATATTAAAAATATTTATTGTCATTCAATTTAGCTGAGATAAATTAGACCTTTTGTTTTTCTCCCGTAGTGGAAAAATTATAACTAAATTAATAGTCAATTTTATTAAAATCATTGTGTAAGATTTATTTCTACATATACTATGTGGAAACATAAATTTTATTTAGAAATAATTTTGCTGTAATTATCATCAGTAAAATTGAACAATTCATTTATTCATCTATATAAGTAAAATATCTCTGAATATACAGTGCGGACAAAGTTTAATAGATAAATTTTGGTATAAACCTTAATCCAGTGAGATTTTCGCCATTAACTTAAGTACTTGTGTTTGTTATATAGGGTATTATTGCATATACAAGGTGTGTAAATATCGATGTAAGGTTTATGAAAGATCTTTGATAAATTATTATTGATGCAATTCTTAGAATTAAGATTTTTAATTAAATTAATTGTTTTCCATATTGGCCAAATCAGTTCAAAGGTTGAACTTCAAATTTTTATATATACCATCTGGTGATCTGATTATTTGTTAATTTATCTAAACCACATGCTTTTATGTGCCCTTCATTTAATTTCACCTTTGTTTCAATTTTATTGTCTGATATCTATAACTATTGTAATGTCAGGATTGCTTTGATCATATTTATAGTTTATTTTTTTATTAATTCAAATTTAATTTTTTTTATATCCGAGTAAATCGGCGAGATATATATTTGATTGTGACATTCTGGATACATTATCCTTAAGTCTGTTCAAGTTCTTCTGGATTACAATAAATCCTCATTGTTATTGTTTTGATTTGAGATGTTTTATTTGATTTAACATCGATACTTGTAGGTTACCTGAATTTATTCAATTTACTACGGCAGAGTCTGTGTTCTCTGTTGCGGCTAAAGGGATAACATGGTGGCGCCTTTTAGATATAAGATCCGCCCTCCACTCGCCTCTAAACTGAGCTGGTCTTTAGACGAAAGATCGTTGGGGCAATCATGTATTGAGGCAAATTGGGTAAGTTCATAAGTAAAGTTAGTATATTATTAGGCGCAAGACTAGTGCTCGTGGAAGCACATAGGATTTAGACTATTTCCATAGTTTGGAGGATATATAAAATCTTACGTTTCACCTGACACGTACTGAAGATGAAAAAGTGGTAAGATATATACTTACACTTTTCAGATAAACTCATTCAAATTAATTTAGCAAGGAGCAACCCTTCTCAGAGCTGGTTAGCCCTGAGAAGGGTTGTTTCTTGCATGGCAATAGAAGAACTGTTGAAACGTCAAAAATACTTAAAACAATGAAATTAGTCCAAATAGCAAATTAAGTAGTATTCCAGAAACAGCAATTTCACGTCATGAGTCAATTATCAACAGTAGTTAATCGTTGTCAGTTCTCATTTTGTACACTTTGACCACATGTTTTGGAGTAATTACCATAATAGACACTTCTGTACATCAATAATAGCAAAGTGAACCATGGACTCGCTAAACAAAATATATGTTACATATTTTTCAGGTACCATCGAGTAACATCGAGGCGCACTGCTAAAATAAGGCTGAAGAGATGCAATTGTTGCTTGCGTAATTGTAATGTATCAGATTTTGCGCATCCGCAATAATAATAATAAATCATGTCTTAACATTCTCAAGCAGTTTAATGGCAATTATAGAGGGTATTAATAGACCTCGAGTGATTATTACGTTCGCTTTCGAGCGACTTAAGATATTTTGCTGTCGGGATTCAATTCGAACGAGAAGTAAAATCTCAAAACCTCCTCGGGCATAATAAGTCAGTGACTTACCATTGCACCATCGACAGGTAGAATAAATAAATAATTATTTGCGTCAATATATCTCAGTAATTTCGCTTATACATGTCTTCACAAAATAGTTACATGTAGGTAAAAGGGTGAAAATTAATGGATACGGTTTTCATCCTTTCTTAAATAAAAAAAATATACTGATATTCGGAAAGAAAACTATTTTAAGTTTTAATAAAAAATTTAAATATAAAGTTTTGTTTCGTTTGAATACTTTACTATTTGGTTCATATTTTTTTAAAGTATGTAATTGTTTTTAAATTTAATTGAATCGGCCGATACTTGCTGGAAATCCATTATATGTAAATGGGATTTAAGTAAAACACTTATACTAATTTCCAGTATATATTACACTTTATTATATATTAATAAATGGATGACATGTTTCGCTACGATGTAGCTTCTTCGGATCTTATATTACTACTGAACACGCTCTTCACAAATGTATGGCTTTTTCCCTAAACTATTTCAATGGGTTGCACTTGTCTACATTAGAATCGTCTCTTACCGATATATCTTTTAAATTTATTGTTATTTTAATATTTAATGAAACCAGTTTAAAAGTGGGGAATTATTAAGGTCTAATTGGTCATTCAACAATATATCTGCATATTTAAGTTTATTTATTTCTAAGGATTCCAGTAAATTTAACTTTAATCCTTTTTGTTGTGACTGTAAAATTTCGAAATCTTTATTGAAACTATGATTATTTTCCAACAAATGAATTGCATAATTGGAATCTGTCTTTTTATTAATAAAACTTTTAAAATGTTCCTGTATTCTTTTCTCAAAGCTCCTACCAGTTTGGCCTATGTATGTTTTAGGGCACTCTTTACATGTTAGTTTGTATACTCCGGATTTATTACTTTTGCTTGTCTTGGATTTATTATTTTTTATGAATTTCCCTAAAGAATTATTAGTTTTATAAGCTACATTTATATAAATGTAGCTTATAAAACTAATAATTCTTTAGGGAAATTCATAAAAAATAATAAATCCAAGACAAGCAAAAGTAATAAATCCGGAGTATACAAACTAACATGTAAAGAGTGCCCTAAAACATACATAGGCCAAACTGGTAGGAGCTTTGAGAAAAGAGTACAGGAACATTTTAAAAGTTTTATTAATAAAAAGACAGATTCCAATTATGCAATTCATTTGTTGGAAAATAATCATAGTTTCAATAAAGATTTCGAAATTTTACAGTCACAACAAAAAGGATTAAAGTTAAATTTACTGGAATCCTTAGAAATAAATAAACTTAAATATGCAGATATATTGTTAAATGACCAATTAGACCTTAATAATTCCACACTTTTAAACTGGTTTCATTAAATATTAAAATAACAATAATTTTAGACGATATATCGGTAAGAGACGATTCTAATGTAGACAAGTGCAACCCATTGAAATAGTTTAGGGAAAAAGCCATACATTTGTGAAGAGCGTGTTCAGTAGTAATATAAGATCCGAAGAAGCTACATCGTAGCGAAACATGTCATCCATTTATTAATATATAATAAAGTGTAATATATACTGGAAATTAGTATAAGTGTTTTACTTAAATCCCATTTACGTATGTAATTGTGTCTGCAATTTATACAAATTACTAATACGTATAAATATTTATAAAATGATTTGACGTACATATATGAGGATTCCGTGAAACTTCAAATGTATGCATATATTTGAAATTTGTATACATATGACGAAGTGCATATATTATGAACTAGATTTAATTGATATACATGCAAGTTAAATCTAGTGAAACGCAAGGGCAAAAATTCGCGTAGCCAACATTCATTAAAATTAAAATAAAGTACTACTGTGCCAAATCGAATTAAAGTTACAAAAACTATAGTTTGTGTAATAATCTGTTGGTGAATTTGTCACATAGGTATTTATAATTATATTATAATATAATTAAAGAGAAATACAGAATTAAATCAAAATTTATTTCTATACATTTCTAATATCTTTTATTCTCTGAAATCTCTGAACAAGATATTCTTTGTATTATATAGTCGTAATTATAGTCGTAATATAGTGTTATATAGTACGTAATTAAAAATAGGTGATTACCGATCAATAATTTTAAATTATATATTAGGAAGATAAGGAGATTTAGAATACTGAAAGAATGTCTTTCTCTTATTAAGCATTAATCTTATCAATTTGCCTAACCCGCTTTCTATATTATTGGGTATTTTATACCTTATACAATATGCTCGTTAATACAGTTTGAAGGAGCAGTAACGACTAAATCAAGAAGCAATAGGTAGGACTTAAATAAATAAAAGTATAAGCATTTATGTAGAGTGTTCGAGATAACAGACCTATTTCCACATTATTCCATAAACAGACTGGCTTATATATGGATAACTATTGAATCGCGGCACAAGAGCTGGTATTTAGGGGATTGAAGAAGGGATATACGAGGGTATATTAGATATAAACGAGACTGATTTTTTTAAACTATTAATCCTTTATTGAACAAGGTTAATACAAATCTACTATTTTTCTACATAATCTCCCGCCCGCGCAATACATTTTTCCCAACGGATTGGAAGCTTTTTAATCCCGTTATCGTAAAAACTTTTAGGCCGGTCACACAGCCACTGGAGCACAAATGTCTCTACCGCTTGGTCGCTGTCGAAACGCTGGCCTCCAAGAGCTTCTTTTAGAGGTCCAAACAAATGGTAGTCACAGGGTGACAAGTCTGGACTGTAAGCAGGATGTTCCAAGATTTCCCAGCCGAATTGTTCCACTTTTTGCCTCGTAATGTTTGCCGAATGTGGTCTGGCGTTGTCGTGAAGGAAAATGACATTTTTAACGGATTGCGTCTTTCTTTTTCGTCGTAAAGACAATTTTGCGGCATCCAAAACGTCGCAATAATATTGGGCATTAATTGTGCGGCGATCATGAAGAAAATCAAGCCTCAATGTTGGCTTCGGTAACGCTCGTCCGTGGGCGTCGAGCGTGGCTCTGGTTTTCAACTTTCTCCCGGCCTCCAGAAAATTGTTTATGAAAGGGTGTTCTCCCCGAACTGTGCGTGCAATTTGCGTAAAATGTCTGTTGGATTCACCCCCTCATTGGTCAAGTACTTAATAATTATCCGCTGCTCCACGGAAACGTGCACTGCTTGCTCACTCATGGTCACTGCACTACTGAACGGTCTCGACGGAATTTCAGACGTTGTTCTCCCCACCCTAAGTGCTTTGTCTACATAGCCACCTACTTCGCCGATTCAAAAAACTTTTGTACGAGTCATTAAAAAATCAGTCTCGTTTATATCTGATATACCCTCGTATTAATGAAAACTACACGACAATGTTCCAGGCTGATCTGATTGCTAATGCAGTCTGTGCTGAAGAAAGCGGGCAACTAGGTTGCACAAAAAAAAACGAATAAACACAATAGTTGATAGTCAGATGACTATAAAAGCCATTACGTGGGGTACTTTAAAAATTTCCAGAAATGACCAGTAGATGGCACCATCGACAGAAAAACAGTCGGCTGTGTAGTTCTGTATTAACAGCGTTTCAAAGAAAGTAATTTACTGAAGAAATGGACATTTCTCGTGAACATTTTCGTGCGACGATTTCTTACGATTGTAAATGTGGCCTAACCCAACAACATGAAGCACCATGCAAAACCAGTTTAAGACTGGCTTGCAGAACTCAAGCGTGGACGTACTAATGTTAGTGACGGATTTCGTGAAGGTTGTCTATCAACTGCTGTTGTTCCGGCTAACATCCATGCTGTTCGAGAACTGAGTGAAGCGAATCGACATGTGACATATTGAGAGATAGAGGCATCCTTCAGCATTAGTAAAAGTCAAATACAAACAATTTTAGACGAACATTTAATAGTGAAGAAATTTTGCAATCGCTGGATTTATAGAAAATTTAACCAAAATTAAAAAAATGGGTCGTGTGAATTGGTGCAAAAAATACTTCAATTCAATCGTGGTGCTTCTGCCAACGTGTACAGAATCGTATAAGGTAACGAAACCTGCATATATTCATAGGAACCAGAACCGAAACAACAATCAGCTCTTTGTGTGTTCCAACAAAAGTTATTCGTTCACGAAGCGCTTAAAAAAAATTATTACTTTTTTCTTTCGTAAAACTGAACCTGTTGCCACCCTTGCTCTTGAGGAGGAAAACAGTAAACGATAATTGGAATACAACAATTTGTTTGCCTGAAGTCTTCGATCACCCTTCACCACGACAACGCCTACTCTCACATGGCACATCGAACAGTCGATTATTTAAATGAGACTAACATTGAATTAATGACTCATTGTCAGCGTTTACCTGACTTGTCACCTAATGACTCCTTCCTGTTCCATATTGTTAAAAACAAATTGCGTGGATAGCGGTTTTCGACACCGGAAGAGGCCGTTTCTGAGATACCCACTTCAGATTGGAATAAATGTTTCGACAACCGGTTTCCTCGAATGCGAAAGTGCTTAAATCTTAAAGGCGAATATTTTCAGGAACAATAAAGTGTTTTTTTTCGATAAAATATTTCTTTTTCTTTACTTTTCCAGAAATTTTTAGGGCTCCCCTCGGATTATTGGATTGAAACCAGTTAAATACTTTATGTATTAGACAATACTGTGTCGTTAATATGGGTACCAGAACATGAGGATATTTAAGACAGTGTGATAGCCAAGGAACTGGACAGCAATGGCACGGAAGGATGCTTCACAGGATCAAAACGCTAAGACTTGATCATTTTTGAAAAGAAACATGAAAAGAAATGCAAGTCGAATGAAGATTGCTTTCATACAAGATACTATTAGAAAAATTGGATGTGAGTTCTCAGCTAACTTAATTAGAAGTAGTACTATGTACAAGTGCCTGGACTTCTTTGTGCTCAACTCTAAAGACTGAAAATGATTATGACGTGTACAGTTACCACTTAAAAAGAGTTTCTTTAATTTTTTTTCTTAATTACCATATTAAATCAATTCAGTATTTATTCAATTATTTAAATTAAGCATAAATTATTAATATCTAAATATTATTTGTCGAAAAAGTTAATGGACAACAAACATTCATTATATATTTCAACAAATTAGCAGTTATTTTATTTGTTCCTGGAATCATTTGTTTTATTAAGGACCTTATTAGATAAGATGATAATATATCCATCATAAGTACAAATCAGAATGCAGTAGATTAGAAAGCTTAATTGAGATTTTAAATTTTTCAGTTGAACTATAGCTTTTCTGTTTCCTTCAAATATTGGTATCTATCTTTCTTTTATGCTCTTTTTTTAAGTTTTCCTCTCTTCCAAACTTTTTTTTAGTAACCTGCTAATTGGCATTCTGCATATATACCTGAACCACCTCAGCTTTCTTTCATTTTCCTACTAGAGGCTTCACTCGTAATCTTTTTCTAATTATTATTTGGTATTTTTTCGATACGTCTTACACCTGAATTCTTAATTCGTTTTCTATTTAAATATTTATTTTCTCTGGTTTTCTTAATATTATCATTACTTTTGTTGTATTTTGACTTAATTTCAATTTTATTTTCATACCAGGAAAATCATTTTTTTTCGTCGTGAATATTATCAATTTTTAGCAAAAGCAAAAAGCAGCAAAAGTGGCTGCGTACAATTTGTTTCAATAAAGTATCTCTAAGTTGTTTCCTTTATTTGCATATTATATTCTTTTATTATCTAGTCCAATATAATAGCGAACGGGTTCCCCCTAAACTCACTACAGATGAGATTGCAAATCTTTTCGATATTGTGTTTTTTTTTTGTGCTTACGTATTCATAGTCATTGTGCACTAACATCTATTATCATTAATTGTTTTCTTGTTGATATTCCATTTGTTTAGCGGCTTTCATATATCACTCCTTTTCACTGAATCAAATGCTTTCGGTATATCTATAAAACAAAGATACGTCGTCTCATATGTTTCCATTATTCTCGCAACCAATGACTTCAATGGTTACTCTTTCTGTTCTGAGCCCATTTTGTATCTCGTCCAAATCCTATTCGACATTTGTTTATAGTTTTTTCGTTAAGATGCTCTCATGCAATTTCTCCGGTGTATTTAATATAGATATGCCCCAGTCATTTTCACATTTCTTGAAGTCACTTTTCTTAAGAAGTTAGAGGGTTATTTCCAATTCTCAATCGTCAGGTATTTATTATCTCCAGATTATGTTATTTAATAGTTCTTGCAGGATATTTTTGCCAGTATTTTCCGTATATTTTAGTATTTTATTTGACCATGCTCCGTAGCTTTTTCTGGCTTGATTTTCTTTATAGCTTTTTCTAACTCTTCCATTATAATAGGTTCACACAAAAGAAGATGACATTCTTCTTTCAATATTAAAAAAAAAACAAATAAATAAAATTTCCATTATAGGCTGACTAATAACGTTTTAAGAAGATGTTAATTATATAGTATTGCATTATAATATATGATAGGTTAGTAAATTATTACCTATGTGTATACGCATATCTACATTTTGCAGTCTAGAAATATAAACATAAAATTTTGTTTGCAGCTAGTTCAGACTTTTATAAATAGCAAACTAGACGGATATATATAATAATACTTTATTACCCAAGAGAGAAAGTCCATTCACAGAATAATTATATGCATAAGGATTTGCTCTCTGCAATAGGGTAGATAAGCGAACAAAAGAAAATTTAAGGAAAATGTTCTGGAAAGATATTAATACATAATATTACATACATATTAGATAACGCATAGATTTCTTTGTGTATAAATTACATATTTCATACATTATAATATATTGTACATATATAAAACATTGTTTGTAAGTAGTTCGATTATTATTCCTTTCTAGTTTCTACACTACATTAATATTTCGACAAATTAATTTATGTTTCGAAATTTCTATACTTATTTAAGCTTAAGACTTTTAATAAACTTTTGTATTGGTAAAATAGAAGTAAAACAAATAGTTAAAATTTTCACTTTGTTATTATTAGTTCGTGAAACGACAATTGTTTTGCCAGCACAGAAGCTTCATCAGGTGCTTACTAGAAGCACGTTACAAACTGTAGTAGGTATACATAAAAAATATAAAATGAACAAGGTTAATATTATTTTACGCCTAAGAATTTACACAAATATTGTAGTGAAAATATGTGGCGCAGCTGCTCAGCTCTTCCTGTTGTTATACTATAGCGTACTAAACATGTTTACAAATAATATTTTTTTAACGTTTACTTTGAATGAATAAATTTAAGAAAGGTGAGTTATTTAGATCCAATTGATCGTTAAGTAAAATTTGTGATTGTTTTAGTTTATTAATTTCTAAACTTTCCAGCAAAATTAATTTAGCGCCTGTATTTTCTAAATGTAAAATTTGAAAATGGTTACTGAATGTGTGATAGATGATTGGTAAAAGAGGAATCCTTTTATTTCTAAACGAAGAACAATGTTCAGCAATACGTTTTTCAAACGATCTTCCTGTTTGACCAACATATATACATATCTTACCGCATTCGTTAACTTATAGACTCCAGATTTCTTATTTTTATCTGTTCTATCTTTATTGTTCTTAATGTGTTTGGATAAATTATTATGTTTTGAAAACCTTGTTCATATTAAGTTTTTTTTTAATATGAAATATTTTCATTAGGTTTCCCAATGTACGTTTGTAATCTAAATTTTGGTATAGTTATGTCTGTGTGGTATTTCTCGCGTAAATGTGAAACTTTCATTTATTCTTGATTTTAGTTATATCCAAAAAATAAATACTATTGTCTACTTCTTGTTCCATGGTAAATTCAATATTTTTATGAATAGAATTGACGAATTCCAGTAATAAGTTTAATTCTCTTTGTGTTCCGGGAAACAAAGTGGGTACAATATCGTCTACATATCTGTACCAAAGGAAAGCATGCTTTCTTAGGAGATTATTAAAAATGATGAATTCTAGGTGGTTCATGAAAATTTTTGAAAACTGGAATTAATTTTATTTCAGAACAAAATTTAAAAAATCTAAGATTTCAGCTTTAATTACTGGGGTAGTGTTCTTAGCTGTAAGTAAATTTTTAACAAAATTAATGGTTTCGGCTAGGAAGACACATAGAAATAAATTTTTAACGTCAAATGATACCAGTTTTGCATTATGAGGTATTGAAATAAATTGTTGATTTTATTAATTAATTCGTATAAATTTTTACTCTGTGATGTGGCTTAATGTTAGTATATTTAATAATTAACGTCAGTAAGTATTTTAGATATTTAAGGTGCGGTAAGATGAACAAAATTATCACATCAGACCAGTTGTCTCTTTTGTTATCGCAACTTCTGTTAAAATATAATACTCTTACTTCGAAATTCAAAATTTAGATTACAAACGTATACTAGAAAATCTAATGAAGATACTTCAATGTATTTAAAAAAAACTAATACAACAATAAAGATAGAACAGATAGAAATAAGAAATCTGGAGTCTATAAGTTAACGTGTGCATGCGGTAAGATATATGTTGATCAAACAGGAAGATCGTTTGAAAAACGTATTGCTGAACATTGTTCTTCGTTTAAGAATAAATAACAAGATTCCACTTTCGGCAATCATCTATTAGAAGAAAATCCCATACTCAAAAATTATTTTCAATTTTTATTAAATTTACTGGAAAGTTCAGAAATTAATATATTAAAAATTTACTTAGCGATCAATTGGATTTAAATAACTCTCCTTCGTTAAATTTACTCATTTAAACCAACCGTTTAGACGATACTAGAAATGCACATTTAGTTTATTAACAAAATTTTATTTGTAAACATGTTTAGTACCCTATATTAAAACAGTAATGACTAGAGTAGGCCTGCGTGTCTGCATATCAAGATTGAATTCAGTACGTAACACCGTGCGTCAAGTTTGTGTTGGTTCATCTTGTGCCTCGACGGACGCTTCACCCTTACCTTTTCCGCGTAAGGCGTAGTATGTCCAGTGTACAGAAATGCAAAAAGCGACCATCGCTTGAAGATGTAAAAAAGCTTATCCGTAAATTTGTGGATTTATACTATGATGGTCCAAATTCAATTCAAAATTCGTTGGAATTTATTCAAAAAATCAAAAATTATAACCTGGAACCGGCTGAAATTTTAGTACCTTTGATGTTAGTTCACTATTCGCTTCGGTATATGTTCCTAAAACAGTGAAATATATAGATTGCTTGTTGGTTAAATATAATATTGAAACTAAAAAATAAATAAATACTTGAGGTTGCCCATCTTTATGCATGACTCAGAACTGCTTTCAATTTTAAAGAAACTTCTATGAACAGCAGCATGGCACAGCAATGGGCAACTGCTTGTCCCCATTTTTGGCGAACTTGTTTATGAATCACTATGAGATAGAATTTAAGAGAATTAAAGATATTTCTTTAAAGTATGGATGGTCTTTAATGCGAAGTTGTGTAACTTAGATGACTTTTTAATGCAATTAAATTCGAAATGCCCATCAATTAAATTCATAATAGAAAAAGAAAACAATGAACATATACCATTCTTAGATGTTTTAGTAATTAGAAATAATAACTACTTAGAAATAGATATTTTCCGGAGAGACACCAATGCTAACAAGTTTATAACCGCGGATTCAAATAATATTTTCCAACTAAGATGGCATCCTTTAATTTTCTGTTGTTGTTTTCCGCTTACAAAAGATAATTATAAAAAAGAACTCAGTTTAATAAAAGCATCGCAGTATACAATGGTTTCGACACGAAAATAATATCTAACTAATCTAATTAAGAAATATAGGCTTAAAAAACTAATTCATAATACTGCGAGCTTACTGTCTCCAAAAGACCAAGGTGATAAGTTTGTTTGTTTACCGTATTACTCAGTTTCTGGAAATCTGAGCGATATTTTCAAAAACCATTTCCTTCAAATAGCGTTTAGGCCATGTAACTCATTAAAATCACTTTTTAGGTATCCGCCAGGGCAAAATTGAAGTAAGACAAAAGTCTGGTATTTATTAAATAAATTGTAACGATTGTAACCAAAACTATTTCGGGTAAACTAAACGTTCAATTTCAAGTCGTTACAAGAAACATATTTCCCATTTTAGATTTAATAGAGCCGAAATATCTAGCGTTGCCCGACATATTAGGGACACAGATCACTTTATGCCTCCAAATAATCTTAGATTAATTAAAACTGTACATAATTATAGAGAATTTGATAGTTACGAAACTATTTATATACAGAGAAATATGAGTAAATTAATTAATTCAGGCAATGACAAATTTCGGAGGCCAGTTTGTATGCTTTATTGTGACTATAGTTTTATTTTTACGCTTCATGTTTTTTCACGGTGCTTTTATTTTCACGCTAGCTTTAAGTAGTATATAAGGGTTTGTTTCGATGAAGAATAATGATGTTAGGAAGCATATCTTCAAAGGTTTACCTCGAGCCTAAAACGCTACATTTAACACTATTTTTCATTCTCAGTTTGTTCTACTGAAGACGGCAACTTAGTTGGCGAAACACGAATTTATATTTATTGAAATATATATTGCGGTTTTTTCTTGTTTCTGTCTGTTTCAGATTTCAAGTCGCAGTCTACACCAATTTCGGATGGCGCAAAATTAGTGCGTAAAGTTTGCCTTCACCAATCTTATCTAAATTGTGTTACACAAATAACGCAAGTGGTTATATATGATTTTTATAATTAAATAAATAAACTAACATTACGCTTGCTCGATATATACTTGCGTTAGCACTATATTTGTGTAAATTCTTTGATTTTAAATACGAAAAATAATGTTAACCTTGTTTATTTTATGATTTTATGTAAGCCGATTTTAGTTTGTAATGTGCTCTAGTAAGTACTTGATTAAGCCACTGTGTTGGCGAAGAAATTGTCGTTTAATGAACTAATATTAATAAAGTAAAGGTTTTAACTATTAATTCCTCCTCTATTTTAAATTATAGATCTTCATCAAGTAACACTCAAATCAATTCAATTATTTTATATTGGTATAATTGCTTTCCGTACCCGAAGTCAAGGTTATAAAATTCATAGTTAAAGCAGCCGTTATTATAAATATGTATAAGATATATCTTAATATAAGCTTTCCGTGTATTTGTTAATATTTTTAATACGGTTTAAAATAGTTTCACCATTATTATAAATTTTATTTAAATAACTTAGTTAGTTGTGTTCAAAATGACTGAATTATGCAATTTGCGTTGGTGTGTAACTATTTGGTAAATTTACGGGTTCTGCAAATAAACTTTATCAGCATACAGCAAATAGGGCTAACATAAATATTATCCAGCATTATGCATTGATGTAAATTGTTGCCGTTTCTAAATTAAATCTTAAAGCATGAATATTCACGCACATTTGGACAACGAAATTATATCCCACATATACATATATAGCAGAACTCAACCTCTTTAATGTCTACATTTTGTAAATATGTATAACAAGTATTTATAACTTGTTAATTTTTATAAAAATAAATAATAGTGTTTTTTTTTAAGATTAAATTATTATTATTGAACACTGCTAAAATGGATTTGAATAATGTAGTAATCAAAGCACTTACTTTAGATTTTAGCGAAACGAAAGCATTGTAATACTATTCAATTTTATAAAAAGTAATTGAAACGTCATGCAGAAATGTCAAATATAATGATGTATGCAAATTGAATGCAGAAAATAAATGTATTTTATGGTTTTCAATGGAACTCTCCAAAACACGAAATTTGTGACGTGCAATTTTTACTTTTATTATTTATAGTACCAACATAAATTACAACAATTTTTAAATTGACGTAATTTGAATGGTAATATTTGCCTTTATGACAAATATTATGAATTTTAAATACTGGCGAGGCCAAATTTTACTAAATCTGTGATTAATGCTTGTGAAAATGTGCAACCGTAAATAATGCATAAAAAAATTTCGAAATCCCTTAGCTTGCTAAGTAAATTTTCAATTTAATAGTTAATTATATTGATAAACTACGGGCAAAATAGAAAAGATTTACCAAAATACACATTCGTTATACTAAACTGCTAAAAAATATTTTTACAATTTATTTTATGGATATGTTATATTTCAGTTTTCTCTAGCTTTTCGTTTTATTCTTGAGTTTTTTTAAATTTAAATACATTTATTTATTAAAATTACCCTAGCTTGAGAATATAAGTATGTAATGCATTGAATCATACTCCTATTTTAAAACCAATACATGGGAAACAGTAGTAGCGTTAATATTGTGCGATTTAAAACGATTGTATAAAAAATACTGATTTCCCCAAAGTGAAATCATGGCGATACACCAATATTTACTTCCATTTATATGAATGACGTTAGCTTTATACAAAAATTGAAAAATTGAAATACTTTTTGTTGTTTTGTTCATTGACGTCGTACTTAATTTTCTACTTTCTTCTTTCTTATTTTATTCTTATATTTTTTGATATCGTCTATTACTCCAAAAAGTTCTTTGAAGGCTATTAGATTGTTAATCACATTATCGCATGTAAATAGATTTCTTAGCTCATAAAACTTGCTTGCAATAAACTGTAATTCTTAGGTTATAATACTTCTTTCTATAGAGCAGGAGAAATTTATAGTGGAAGCATATTTCTGAAACGGACAACGCGACCCAGATTGCAGAGTGCTCTATTATGCATTAGTTATGAACTGAATTTCCAGATATTGACTTGGATTATCAAAAACACTTATAACAACATATATTGAGAATTTTCAAGCGCTTCAAAGCCACTGTCAGTGTTCATAAAGGCAAAAGTTCAGGCCACCAAAGAGTTTTGAATGAACAGGTGATTGCGGATATTCGAGCAGGTCTTGACCAAAGTCAAGAAAAACTATTACGGTAATTGGCCCAGCAGACAGGGTATTGTTGAATCTAATTATAATTAGCTATCCAAATAGAGTTGACGTAGCTACATTATTAAGCTACTAATAATTATTAGTAGCTTAATAATGTAGCTACGTCCAAATATATACGTCCAAATATATCCAAATAGAGTTGACGTAGCTACATTATTAAGCTACTAATAATTATTAGTAGCTTAATAATGTAGCTACGTCAACTCTATTTGGATAGCTATGTCACCAGAGATCAAGATTAATATTAAGTAAGTACCTAATGAAGCGACTATGCTAGCGAAGGAATTGTCGTTTTACGAACAAATATTAATAAAGCGAAGATTTCAACTATTTGCTCTACTTCCATTTATGTTAATAAGACCTATTTTCTTTGACGAAACCATCACATCAGCTAGGTACCGAGCGATTTTAGATATATTCATTGGCGAGTTGTATGACGATGAACTCACAATAGGTTCTTCAAACATAATAATGCTAGTGCTCTTACAGAAAGACCGGCCGTTGAGTATATACGATAGTCTTATGATAACAGACTTATCGGTGCCTCTCAGGTCTCCAGATTTGACCCCTTTGAATTATTTTCTGTTTGGCTACTTAAAAATTAAAATATATCGTAATCGCTTGCATTCCTTAGAAGAACTGAAAGATGCCATAAAAGCCGCAATAGAGGAAATCACTCCACAAATATTAGAACACGTGTTTCATTGGATGAAGCAAAGGATAAATATTTATTTAATGAACGTAATCTATAACATTATTTATATCAATTTTATATTTTCACAATTTCGTTATTGAGGGTTTATCTATTTAAAAATATTTTTTTGTAATAGACTATTTTCTTTAAGAAAAGCAAATGGACAGATTGAAACTAGCATAATTATAAATCTGGAAAATCTGTCATTACGTATTTTTAAACATTGTCCAATAATTTGAGTTGGTATTTTTGTATGATTTTAAAGTAATTTCCAATACAAATCACCAAAAAACAATTTTGTTTCATTAAATTATGTATACATTAAATATTCAAAAACTGATCGATACGCACATAATAATAATGTTTGATTTGACTAAAGGGCCTTGCAAATTAAGTTGCCTAACTTGATATTGACTATCTCAACCCCGTGTGAGTCGTTCACAGCAGTAGTATGTAATACAATTTCAAGCAGGCGGCCTTTTCCCAAACTGTATTTTTCGCGTAGTAACGGCACAGACAATCATTCTGGATTGCTCCATATATTTTTTATATTTGACAGTAGTTATTGTTTCACGCGTTCCGAAACCAAATAAGTTTGTAGTTTATTGCAAATATTGAGAAAAAGAAATTTTATATTATGATAAGGTACTATCTTTTTCGTAAAATGAAGAGAAGTCAAAAAGAATTATGGAAATTCTGCTCCTTTTCCTGGAATGATTCAAAAGTGATTTCCAACATTTCGTAGTGGTTATATGAGAAACGATGACGTCGAGTACCATGGTTCTTCGTTCACGATGATTACCAAAGGAACGATTAACGAAGTCCGTGATATGGTGTTGAAAGGTTGTCGATTGAAAGTGCTTTAAATAGCTGAGATTGAAACATTTACTAACGAAAAAGAAAATCAAGTGGTAATGTTTGAATATATACTAGCGCAATTCAAGTGAGTTTTTTCTGTGTTAGATAACTATGGATGAAACATGGATCCTACACTTCAAGCCAGAAGCGAAAAGACAATGGATTTCATTGGCGAAGAATCATCAAAGAAGAAGGGAGATTGTTCCACCTACCGGAGAGGTTATGGTTAGAGTTTCGGAATTCGTAGGATATACTAAATATAAATTATTTGAAAAAGAAAAAAACGATCACAGGACCGTATTATTTTAATTTATTAGATCATTTCAATGCTGAATTAAAATTAAAAGACCACATTTACCAAGAAAGTATTTCTTCACCATGATAATGCACCAGCTCATTCGTCTGCAATTATAACACCCTGGATTAGTCGACTACATTTCGAATTTCTGTGTGATTATGAAAAAAGTGTTTGAGCAGGATACCAATCGAATCGAACGAGGAGGTTATCGCTAAAACAGAGACCTTTTCCGATAGATTCTTCTTTCTGCAAAACATAAAAAGTTGAAATATCGCTTGTCTATTTGTAGAGAGTTGAAAGGCGATTATGAAAAAAAAGAAATTTTATTTTGCGCCAACAATAATGCCTCATTAAAAGGTATCCGATGAAGTTATCCATAGTATAATCCCAAGATCGATACACAAGCTGTTTTCTTTGCTACTCCGAAATACAAGAACAGCGGGTTTTAGATCTGATGTCATGAGCTATGCAAAATTTGCATCTTTAAGAATTTATTACTAATTTTCCCATAATCGTATTATTACTCGAATCATTCTCTTTATATGCGATGTTTGGTTCTATTTCAGGTTTATTTGTAATTTAAAAACACAAGAAGTCTTGACTATTTGAATAGATCTTCATCTTGAAAAAAGCTATTACACACACCTTATGGTGATTTTAACACTAAGAAATGATTCAATGTGTAATTCAACAATTTCTACGAAACAATTACATGTTCATTGCTCGTACTATTGAATAATTTTATAGAGGAACTTGAATAAATCTAAAAAAGATCTTTTAGACATATATTTAGACTCAATAATCCAAGAAATATTGCTTAATAACACCACATTGCAATTGGGTCTATAACATGCTACGTAGCAGAGTAGTTCATGTACAAATGAAAATCAAAACAATCAAAACAAAAGGCTGTCCTCAAGGAGGAGTACTGTTACCGCTACTATGGAGTCTAGTAGTGGATAATCTGGACATTAAATGACCAGGGAATATAGACGCAGGCGTTCGCCGATGATATTGTCATTGTGTCCCAGAGGAAATTCGACAGTGGCGAGCATCATGTGAAATGCTCTGCGAATTAAGGAGAGATGGAGCCTTGAGGAGAGATTAACTGTCAATCCTCAAAAGAACAAGTTGATAGCCTTTACCAACATGAGAAAACTAAATGACCTGGGCAGCATAAAGCTGTTTGGACAAGGGTTAGAAGTAACCAATGAAGTGAAGTATCCAGGTTGAATTGGAGCTGACACCTAGTCAAAGTGACAGACAGGGCGACGCAGCTCTTCTGAGCTGTTGTCAAGACCTAGTGACTAAAGCCAAATGTGGTACACTGGTTGTACACAGCAGTAGTAGGAACAATGATTACCAATGGGGTAGTTGTCTGGTGGAGGAGGCCGGAGCTGACGTCATCGGTGGGGCTCCTCACGACTTTCCAGTGACAGGCTCTGTTGGGAATCACGGGAACTATGAACAGCACGGGAACCGCTTCCATATAGGCCATCGTGGGTCTCCCTCCGCTGGAACTATTTGTGAAGGTGAAGGTCATGGCTGCGATCTTGAGGCTGAAGGCCAATAGCTTATCGTGTCCTAATAAGGTAGTAGGAAGCTACAGAGATACCACAGGAACTATACAGAGCCGATGTTACGAATGCCGGCTTATGTTTACAGCTAAGCTGAACACATAAGCAAAAAGTCGAAAGTCGTTTGAGCGATTGGGGTGCCGGTACCTGATATACGGATGGATCACAATCCAATCGGGCCACAGGTGCAGGTATAAGCGGAATGTGCCCTAGACGAAAGATATCGTTAAATATGGTGAAACATACAGCGTTTTTTCAGGTTGAATTGTTTGCAGTCGTAGCCTGCGCCGAGGAAATTCGAGAAGCCAGCTGCGCAAACAAAAAAATCAACATAATCACTGATAGTCAGGCAGCTATTAAAGCCATTATGAATCCATGCACCAGGTCCAAAATGGTGAAACAGGTCTTTAATGGACTGGCATAAGATAATACTGTGTCATTAATATAGGTGCCAAGACATGATGACATTAAGGAAATGAGGTAGCCAACAAGGAAGGTTCTAAGAGGAACTTCATAGGACCAGAATCTGTACGTAAGATTGCCAAGGATTCCGATAGAAAGGAGACCTGGTTATGGCTAACGGAAGTTCAACTCCATATTAAGATACGGACACTAGGCTTTCAACCAAACTAATTCGTAGTAATAAAAACGGAATTTAAACTATTACTGGATTAATAACCGGACATTATCTTTTAAGGAAGCATCTGTACAACATGGGCTTGGTTAGCGAGCTCTGGTGTAGAAGAATGTGGAAGCAGGAAGAAACTAGCCTTCATGTAGTATCTACTTGTGAAGAACATAAGGGACTCAGAAGTGATCTATTGCATCCTACGATGGCACTCAAATTTCCCATGAGGAGGATAGTGACTTTCATTGAGGACACAAGACTAACAAAGTGGAACTGAGTGATCTATTGGGGGTGGTACAAAGAACAGTGTGCCTGGATTTACTGGCGTCTACTCCAAAGATTCAGAAGAAGAAGAACTTAGAATATCAAACAGTAACCTATTTTTTTAAATGTATGACTAATAGATTTTCGCAGAAAAGATACATAAAATTTTCCACTCATGTTTTAATGGTTATAGCAATAGTACCATTAGCATTAGCATTATGTGATACGTATACAATAGCGGAACTATTTTCATTTTGGAAAATTCCTTAATAGCGAATTTGAATATTATAAAGACTCTTAGCTTTTTACAAAAAAGCGCTTTTCAAAATTTTTTGTGGTCACTGAGCTTCTAATTTTTACTTGGGATATAAAGATCTACAGAATATTAACAGTCACTTCTGTTACGCTTAGCATATAAAATATTTTTATCTTTTTTTTTTTTTAAATATATTTCTTCTTTGAATATCTCGTTTTAAAATATATTTAACGTAAGACATTTTTACATTTGTACAACTGTACATATTCGTGTCCAAAGAGAAAGTGTTTTTCTATTGTTATATTCCTGACCGACGAGACCCTTAGCTTCTACCTGACTCAAACCGTTACTTTGGAATTTCTTTCTAGATACATTTCAATTTTAAATTGTCTAATTCAATTATACATCTTCCTTTATATGTTGTGTTTCATATTATTAGAAAGCTTATGTCACAAGGGTTATTCTAATAATATTTATGACATCGATAGATCACATCTTCAGGTCGCGCTCTTATTTAATTAGAATTCAAGATATCCACCCCTCTCTTCGATGGATCATAAAACAGACCGTTTTCAAAACCAGTGTTCTTTTTCGACGCAAAACTATCAGTCCTTCTTCTTTTTCGAACCTTCGTGAGCTACACACACATCTTACGCGCGGTACTGTTCAAGTGCTACCCACGATGCAAGTGCCCCTGCAGCTCACCGCAATTAAAAGGTAATTATGTATTGTTCAATATATATTATTCTTTTAAGCGAATTCATATTAATTTAACTAATTAATTTCTTATTCCTCCGGCCAACATCGCTCTACATATACTTGTCCGAGTATATCTTCAGACCACGTGGCCGCCACTGAAGGTAACTTTGTACTGTTCTATACAGAAATTATTTTATATTCATCGTAATTAATTAACCCTTAATTTACTACTCCATTTAACATTCTTTTCAGTATATTTTTGTGTTAATTTTTAATCTACTTATTTACCGCTCCTCGTGTACATATTACTTTTGTTTTAATTACTTTTAAATATACCAATTTCATTTCTTTCTTATGTAAATATAAATACAAACTTTAAGGACAACATGTGTTTTATTTAGTAAGTAAGTTGTAGTATATTTATTTTAATTAACCATCATCACGCACGTCCTGGACCTTTGAAGGAACTTCACCAACACCAATTAATAGTTTTATTAGGAAATAATTTCATTATTATTAGCACACCAAAAGCTGCCGTTTGTAATAGGTGTCGCCCCCCCTAATTTGTAATACTTCAAATTGTATATCAAAGATCTTTAGTTTTAAGAAAGGAATGATAAAGGATTGATCTTCGCGAAGGTAGAGTCAAAGTCGCGAACAATATATTATATGTACGCACCTCTCAATAGAATGGTCAGAACATACAACAGATCTTTAAATAGTGTTGACTTATGGAACAATAGCTTGCTGGTATTTAGAAGGTGTATTCGGGATATATTACAATAACATAGCTTAGATTTGATGTAGAATTTGGTCTCTTTGTACCACAAGTTTACGTAGTGTATGTATCGGGTATACGAATTGTAGATTGTAAGGTAGAATTTATCTCTATGTATCGTGGTAAATCTTATAACTATTTTCTTATTGATTGTACACCAGTCGTGTTATAATGTTTATAAATGAGTAGTTTATTGGGTTTATCCTGTTGCTGCTCTAGTTGTAAAAATAAATAAATAAATTATAGTAATTAATTACAGAAGTTTAAATAAAATTATACAAAGTAATCATAATAATACACCTAAAAATTTAAAAGTTTAAATGTTAAAATTTAAATAAGTTAATGAAGTTTGATTTTACAAACAGGTGTAGTTATATTTGATTTAGTATCCGTAATCTAAGTTATGATTTTATTTTCACCAATCGATGCTATACTTTTTGAGGCAAAGTAGAGTATAGTATTAAAGCTCTCAATAATGATTTCCAGAGAATCTTTTCCAGAAACTTGGACGAACAATATTAATGAAAAATTATTTTTGGGCAGTGTTCGCAGATATTTTTGAGAGTTTTTATATTTCTGCTGAGAGTCGTAGCAATTTCTTATAAATGAACCTCTTATCCAGTCACAGATTAAACGAGGAAAAAAAAAATTCATAAATGTGTTACAAATCTTGCAAACATTATGCAATGAGTAATAACTCCTCTTTCTACAATAGGTCAAGATTATTGTCTGATCCCGAGATACCTACTTACTTCTTAATCCACGATTTGGCATTAACTTAAAAAGAATTGTAAGCGTATCATGCTGGCCTCAAAGAATTAAGTTAAATACATTTAGATATGATTCATATGCTAGTATTATTAACAAGGAAGAATTATACAAACGAACGGAAAAATAATATTATAGTAAAACGCAAGTTCAGTTTAGAAAACGAGCGGCAACAGCGGCGAGTTTTCTAAAGAACGAGTGCGGCAAAAGGCCTTATGAAACGAGTTTTTTTATACTATTTTTTCTATTTTACATTTTTTACATTAATAAATTGAAATGTTTTAATTTGAAAGTTCAGAGTTTTATTTTTATGTAAAGTATGCAGTTAGTAACATTGATACTTGATATTTTCAAATTAAATCTTGCTATCCGCGAAGTATATTATATTACATATTATTTATTAATTTTCGTTAACATTATTTGATATTTTATTTAAAAATATAAACACGCGTGACATAGAAACTAATATATCTTCTTGTCAATTGTTTGTGTAGAGTACGTACATATATCATATCTGTCAAATGTACTTAAATTTTTAAAATCAAATGACAGCAATGATGATTTCTGCGTTCGAACAACGCCAACATTGAAAAATGAAAAGAAGCGTATCGAAATGAAGCTCATTTCGATAACGTTTTGGATTTCATAATGAGTACATTATGAATGCAAAATAGAAAAAGTTATTTGTGGATTAAAAATGGTTCCATCACATCTTTTATTCTCCAAAAACAAATTAAAAGTTTACATTTGATAACTAAATATCAGAGTGCAACAAAAGTTGATAGTGTTCATTCATTAACTAATCTATTCAACAGAAAACTTTGAATTTAGTATTTTGCCTTTCATAAACTTCATAATTTTGATTAATTCATCTAAGATCTGTTGTAGTTTTTGAGTTGGAGGGATGAAAATTTTGTTTAAAAATAGGCAGGCTCTAAGATAATTCTATCATATGATTTAAATCTATTATACTCTAGAAATCAACTATTACTTTAAAAATACTATATTGGCAGTGACACATAAAATTCAATAATAAATTACAAGGTTTTCATTTTCGAAAATTACTGTCGAAATGGTATAAACTAGAAATTAGAGAGAACAGCCATACTCTAACGGTATGTAAGTTAGCTGCAAATAATTCAACAACCACCACACCAAATTTAGGAAATACCTTCAATAACAAAGAAAATAGAGGCGTTATGTATCGAAAATAAAGGGCTTTACTTTTAAGATTTACTGTAGCTATTTTTTTATTATTAATTTTTTTTTATTTGAACGGAAGCGTTTGTTTGTATCGCCTGTTAACCCTGTCACTTATCTCATTTATACCCTCAATAAGTTGCAAAACGGACTAATACGTTCTATACCATTCTTTCAAATAATTTGTGACAAATAACATACCTACTTATTTAAAACATATATTTATCAACGACATGTCATATAAACAAAAGCGCTGTGATCACAATGAAGTTAGAGCTTCTGATGCCTTGACTAAATAATTCTTGTTTTCATATCACTTCAACATATTGCATTTTCAATTATACAATCAATGATTTTCGAAGAATAAATAAATCAACAAACTTTAAAAAAATCTACAAACATCCAAGTTAGCATGAACAGGGAAGACAATATGTTTAAAATAGATGTAGGCGAGAGATTGTAATGAAAATCAGAAACCGTTTCTATGCTCGTGAGCGTAAAATTGAATTATAATAACAAAGGAGAACATCTACTATGTTATAGGTATTCGCATAAAATATAAATATAATAAAATGAAACGAAATATGGCTAACATTATTTAACTGACGCAGTTTATCTTCTAAGCTCATATCTCCATCGTAAAGGTACTTATTTGTATTCACCTTTGATCACTTAGATCTGTTTCCCTGTTGTAACTGATTTACAATCTCTTTTAATAATATTGTATTAAGACACAAATTGCATAGATTTCGTCAAGAATCAAGATTTAACATCAGTAGACTCGAAGAAGAATGAATGCGTAACATCACAGACCAATTGAAATTATATGTGATACGTAACACGCTTATTTGAAACAACAGATATATATTTATATATACCGCCCTGGAAGATATTTTAGGCAGGTGCCCGTTAAAAATGTACTATTGCTGTAATATCCTTCCGCTATAACAGCGATAAAAATAAAAGTAGTGTGTAATACACGTATGCAGACGAGACTCAGCAATAATTCTATTACAAAGGTATTTTTAATAATATAAAATATTATTAAAAATCTGGTGTGAAGAACACAAATGCAGGTTCACTATTAATATTTTCTGTGAACGTGTCCGAATATATCCTATCCCCAGAGACGTAGATACGTATTTCACCTTTCTACAGGCTCATCGGTATGCCCCTGCTGGAGAAAGGATATTCCCAGACACATTCACAGAAAAGAACCACATCGCCCTATCACCGTAATTATCCAGACCGAGCACAGAAGTAAATTCGGCGCCGCCTGTTGTCAGACAGCCGAAGTACCTCGCATACCGTCCACATAATTAATGTGAAGTAACGACGCCCTTCCAAATATATATATATATATATATATATATATATATATATATATATATATATATAATAGTGAACCTGCATTTGTGTTCTTCACACCAGATTTTTAATAATATTTTATATTATTAAAAATACCTTTGTATTATACAAAACTGGTGGGGTTTACCTACTCATGTATGTTTCAATTATTCTGATACATTACACATGCGGTTAAGCTGTAGCATGAGTGAAGACACAAACAAAATGCAGTTTTCTAGAGAGATTGGCTGTGCCAACCTTTGGAAGGGCGTCGATACTTCAAATTAATTATGTGGACGGTATGCGAGGTACTGCGGCTGTCTGACAACAGGCAGCGCCGAATTTACTTCTGCGCTCGGTCTGGATAATTACGGTGATAGGGCGATGTGGTTCTGTTCTGTGAATGTGTCTGGGAATATCCTTTCTCCAGCAGGGGCGTACCGATGAGCCTGTAGAAAGGTGAAATACGTATCTACGTCTCTGGGGATAGGATATATTCGGACACGTTCACAGAAAATATTAATAGTGAACCTGCATTTGTGTTCTTCACACCAGATTTTTAATAATATTTTATATTATTAAAAATACCTTCGTATTATACAAAACTGGTGGGGTTTACCTACTCATGTATGTTTCAATTATTCGAATAATTCGAATTTGTTTCGCATTCATTAAGAATCTATTTATTTATTCGTATTTTCTGATATGATTCCAGTTTATTTTTCTAATTAAATTTATTGGGAGTATTTTTAGTAAAAATATTCCTTTTTTCTATTTTTAAATAATTATTGTTCGACTCTGTCAGTATAATACTGTTATTTCGCAAAAAAAGAACCACATCCAGTTCGGAAATCCATAGATTTATTTTCCTGTTAATTCTTGTGTCTGTGTGAATATAGTCACTTTTTTGTTTCGCGTATAAATAATTAATCCTGTTGATCATATTAGTTATTGGTTTATGAGCCATTAATATCATTAAATCGTTAGGACTTATTAATTAGCATGATAAAGTTTTTTGAAGTTGTTGATTGTTTCTCTCGTCTTAAATTATTTAATGTTAGAATTTTTAATCAAAGTAATTCTAAAGTAGTAGAAAAATTAAGTTTATATTTTCCTTTTTAACTGAAATAGAAACTTGTTGTTTTCCCATATTTTTGGAAAATATCTCAAAGTTCGTAAACAAGCACATTCCTATTACCATTTTTATGTAAGAAATGAATTTGGTATTCTATTCAAATTTGGACTTCTTTCAAAACATACATCTGCTTTCAATAGCTGACATTCGCTTTCACTAACTGACATCTGCTATCAAAACTGACATCAGCTTTCAAAACTGACTTCTGCTTTCAACTTGACATCTACATTCAATAACTGACATCTGATTCATTAACACTGTTACTTTATAATGCATTTCTAAATAGCTTGAACCTAGGTCTATTGTGGCGAAGTGGTAAAAGCGACAGTCCGGCTAACTGTAGACTTGGGTTCGAGTCCCAATATAGACAATATTTCTCAATTAAAAAATTTCGTATGATTTGCTTTGTAATTTGTAGACAGCAATGTTTACATCCCCACTGCAATTACATACATACTAACTTGATATTTGTAAATATTTCATATAAAAGCCGAAAAACTCCAATAATTTATCAATTGTTATATTTAATAAACGGCTAAGAAATTATCTAAACACTCATATAGTTATAGAGTAATAATTAGCATTTTCAAACATTCAAATCTGACTTCTGCTCTCAAAATACTGACATCAGCTTTCAATCACTGACATCTACTTTCAAAATAGGCATCTGCCGTCTAATCTGACGTTTGCTTTCATAACTGACACCTGCTTTCAAAACAGACATCTGCCTTCAATAACTGACATTTTCTTTCACTAACTGACATCTGCTATCAAAACTGACATGAGCTTTCAAAAATTACTTCTGCTTTCAACTTGACATCTACATTCAATAACTGACATCTGATTCATTAACACTGTTACTTTATAAGGCATTTCTAAATAGCTTGAACCTAGGTCTATTGTGGCTAAGTGGTAGAAGCGACAGTCCGGCTAACTGTAGACTTGGATTCGAGTCCCAACATAGACAATATTTTTCAATTAAAAAATTTCGTATGATTTGGTTTGTAATTTGTAGACAGCAATGTTTACATCCCCACTTATTTTGCAATTACATACATACTAACTTGATATTTGTAAATATTTCATATAAAAGTCGAAAAACTCCAATAATTATCAATTGTTATATATATATATATATATATATATATATATATGTATAATTTAAAAGAAATTATCGACCGTACTATATTGGATAAAATAAATTAAAAGTATGCGTCACTTTGACATGTTTTTTTTAACTCTACATTTTTATCTCCTGAAGAAGCAACAAAGTCGTTGCGAAATATAGAGATAATTAATAAATGAGTTTTTAATTGCCAGACCGCTTGCCCGCTTTTAATTTATTTATTTAAGAAAGGTATATTCGTAGCCTATATCCTATTGACAACTAAGTTGTTATCTTCAGTAGGAGTAAATAACAGTGTTGAACAGGAACCATAGGAAGATCGCGAAATACTTCACTAGATGCCTACGTATACACTGAGTCGACGGTCATCGAGTAAAGTATTTCGCTATCTTTGTGTGGTAGCTTTACTGAGCCCATGTTCTATTGTTTCTTCCTACTGAAGATGACAACTTTATTGTCGAAATTCGTGAATAGGATGAGCATATTAATTTGGTCAAGGGTTTTATACTTTTTTTCAAATGTTATATTTAACAAACGGCTAAGAAATTATCTAAACACTCATATAGCTATGGAGTAATAATTAGCATTTTCAAACATTCAAATCTGACATCTGCTCTCAAAATACTGACATCTGCTTTCAGTAACTGACATCTACTTTCAAAATAGGCATCTGCTTTCTAATCTGACGTTTGCTTTCATAACTGACACCTGCTTTCAAAACAGACATCTGCTTTCAATAATTGATATTTGCTTTCACTAACTGACATCTGCTATCAAAACTGACATCAGCTTTCAAAACTGAATTCTGCTTTCAACTTGACATCTACATTCAATAACTAACATATGATTGATTAACACTGTTACTTTATAATGCATTTCTAAATAGCTTGAACCTAGGTCTATTGTGGCAAAGTGGTAAAAGCGACAGTCCGGCAAACTGTAGACTTGGGTTCGAGGCCCAACATAGACAATATTTTTCAATTAAAAAATTTCGTATGATTTGCTTTTTAATTTGTGGACAGCAATGTTTACATCCCCACTTACTTTGCAATTACATACATACTAACTTGACGTTTGTAAATATTTCATATAAAAGCCGAAAAACTCCAATAATTTATCAATTGTTATATTTAATAAACGGCTAAGAAGTTATCTAAACATGTATCTATATATGTATATATGATGAATATATGATGTCGTATATATACACGTAGTATAGAAGTGAATATCATGTCTGTCTTCGGATAAGGTGCACTGATGATCTGTAAAAACAGTGAAATGTCGATATTTGCACATTCCGCGCAGATAAGTTTTCACAAATTTTTCATATGTATATATATATATATAACAATTTATAAATTATTGGAGTTTTTCGGCTTTTATATGAAATATTTACAAAAATTGTAAATATTTCATATAAAAGCCGAAAAACTCCAATAATTTATCAATTGTTATATTTAATAAACGGCTAAGAAATTATCTAAACATATATATGTATATATATATATATATATATATATATATATATATATATATATATATATATATATATATATTGTAATGTTACGAAGGACGTTAATATTTAAAAATGTTTATTATAGTTATAAATATAATGTAATCTTGATATCGACATACGATTTAGATTGCCCCAAAAGTTGGGCTGACAAATGTAATGTTTCTAAATTGCCCCACTACGTTGGGATGACAAAATGTTATATTACGGGCGTAATAATATATAAAAAAAGTATGTAAATGAGGTTATATTTATGAACGCCCCAAAACGTTGGGCTCTAAATGTTATATTTCAATGAATATTAATATATACGTGAATGTTAATATATAAATAAATAAATGTAAAATGAATGTTAGTTATAAAAGTTATATAAAATTCAAGTCGGGCTCGTTCAATACTTATCTGTTTTTTGTTATTATCGTCGGCTAGCTTCTTTTATATCTTCAGGGTTACAGTCGGTTCACCTCTCTCCACTTTGACTTTATGTACGTAGTTTATTTAGTTGGGATCGGAACAATATCTCAAGTATATTACAAAGAAAACCAAAGTAAAATATTGACAATTAACTTTATTAGGGATAAAATATCAAGCAACGTTTTAGAATTTATACTGATAATTTCGTGACACACATATAACAATAAGGGAGACACACTCAACGGTTGGTATTCTTATAGTGTAACAATATGGTGTAAGACAAGTGCAATTAGGTGTTGTTTTATTAAAAGAGTTTATAAATGTGACATAGAATCAAGTTTTAAAATTACAAACAGTGGATACTAATATTTAAATAAGTTGAATAAAAATTACAGTGATATAATATCGGTGAAAGCAATGTAAATAGTTAGTTATGGAATAAACAAAGAAAGTTCTAGAAAAGTACATGAGCAAGTAAAAATGGCGCGTAAAATATTGTTAAAGTTAGCAAAAACCTGAATCTTCGGATATAACCTCCGTTGCTTCCTGCTCCTGTGTTCTGCTGGTTTTCACAACGGGAAACGGGAGAATATTTCTGCTATGGTCCCTCGGGATGACTTGAACTTTTTAGCAATCTCCAAGTCCGACGGCGGCTTGATCGGATGACCGATCTCGAACGTTCCAAGATGTTGGGCGTTGCACGGTGAAACTTATGGCGGGTAGCTTACGTATTGAAAACTTTAAAAATTCGTAATTCTTGAATTATTTGGTCGCCAAATGTTAAACTTGGTCTACAGGTAGATCGTAGGTATGAGTAACGTTTTGTAGACTCAAAAATCTCCAGCACTTAATAATTTCGCCAATTTATTTAAATTATTACGGAGCACAAAAAACGTGACCTCTCACTGTGACGACTAATTACCGACGCTTACTTTTTCACTTGTTTTTAACTGCATAACTTTCCGCTAAATCGCTCCATTCTTTACTTGCATCATCTTTTTGAATATTATTCATTTAGACATTTTTACAGAGTAAAACAGTTAAAAAAATTACAATTTGATTTATAAAATAACTTTAGTTGAATAACATATGTTTATGTGTTTACAAACACTCCGTCAATATCGGTTTATTTTCGGGTTATTGCACCGTTAGAATTGTGGGCGGGGCTTAATCGTTCAAATGCATTTGAAAATAAATACGTTACCTTTGTTTGAATAAAAACGCGTTAAATATTAATTTGAATTAAAAATGAAAGTAAACATTATAATAAAAAAATAGAAAAATAAGTTAATTATTTCAAAGCAAATTTGTCGTCAAAATAACGTATTTATACTTTGAATCAATCTTTCCCCTTCTTGGTATTGAAGTACATAGTAGATGTAAATATTATGGTTACATGTATTCTTTGTTTCTTTCAGAGAAAGAACCCTTCTTGCAATGCCTCAATATATATATATATAATAAATTCAATCAGTTGGCGTTTTAAGGTCTGGCTTTACTTTAAAGTATATATATTTAAAACAACCCTACATGTTTCGGCAATGATGCCTTTATCAAGGATATAAAATATAAATGACAGTATGCAAATGTAATATAATTGAGTTGCTATGGATAAAATTATTCTAAGATACATTCCAATTGAATAATAATAAATCATGCCTTAGTATTCCAAAAACAGATAGATAACAAAAACAGGGAAAAGCAAGACATGAATTATTATTATGTATGCGCCCGTGGAGCGTCTTAAGATGCAAAGTTGTCGGCATTCGCCTTAAACGGGAAGGAAAACCACGAAAACCTACTCGGACAACCAGACAGGAATCAAAACACGGAACAGTTAGCATGATAAGCAAATGTATATGATATTTAAATGTAATTGATATTTAAATAACTTAAGATATATACTTATATAACAAAAAAAAAATATATTATGATGGTAAATTGTAGATCGTTACACAGTTAAGTTATAGTATATACGGCTTAAATTTTTTATATCGTTTCTGTTGTTAATTGAATTTTTTTCCTGTTTAATACTAATCATTTCTTTAATTTCTCTTTTCATTGTGTGTTGTTCTTTATCAATTATCTGTGTGTTTTCAAAATCTAAATTGTGATCGCGTTGTAGTTTGTGTGTAGATAAAGCAGTTTTGTCTATTTTAGAGTATTTGTGAGCTTGTATTCTTTTGTATAAATATTGTTTCGTTTGGCCTATGTAGTAACTATCGCAATCGCGACATGGTATTTTATATATGACATGTGTTTCTCGATTTTTTTCTATTTTAGGTTTAAGTTTTGAAAATAAATGTTTATTAGTATTACTAAGTTTATATGTTGTAGCTATATCATATTTTTTTAAAGTGTATTTAATTTTTTCTGATAGTTGTGGAACATATGGAATCGTGATATATGTTGCGTCATTGTTCAAATTTTTATTGGTGCCTGCAGTGTTGTATATTTGGTGTACTCTTTTTTTAATTGTTTGGTCTATAAGTTGTGGTGGATAATTATTATCTGTTCAGATTGTTTTAATTTTCTTGATGTTATCTTTTCTGTATTGAGTATGTGATAGTTTTACTGCCCTATCAGTCAGATTATTTATAATCATTTTATTGAATACTGTAGGAGCATTTGAGTGGTAATTCATATATCAAAAAGAAGCTGTGGGTTTATTATACCAATTTGTATAAATAGTACCCTGTCTATCATCATCTATCATAGCTCAAAGAAATATCAAGAAAATTAATACTGTTATTAATTTCTTCTTCAATAGTGAATTTTAATTTGTTGTGAAAATTGTTGAATTTATTTAAAAGATAGTTTATTTTGTTAGTTGGAATACATGTTATATCATCAACATATCATTTGAAAAAAATGGGGTGGAAGTCTAAACCGTACTTAACTTTACTTGTGCGAACTAAACACAAGGCAAAATCTCCCCTCCAATCCTGACTAAAATGTTCTAGAAAATCGTGACACAAAAACTCCCTCATTCAAAAAAATATGGTAATTTTCTTATCTATCTATATTATAAGTTAATATAGAAATAAATCAAAATTACAAATAAGCACAAATATCAGCAAATTATCGAAATAGGAATTTATATAAAGCAACTGTAAAATGTATACTTACGTAAGCAACTCTTTTACTCGCAAAAAAAAACTATGTGCGAATGTCATTAACTTTATTATAAGAGCAAATCAAAGTTTGAATTTTCAAGAACCGGCTGCTGCAGATAAACAATTATTTAATTATTCTTTTACATTTAATATACAGCAATCAGCCACTCTTCATTTGACGCCCGTACGTGGAGGCCTTGGTTATCCTTTATAAACAAACACTCAGATATGGCTGACGCATGAATAAAAAATTTTCCAATAAATCGATATATTGTTAACTTGAATTGTATATGTATAAAACCTATAATATTTATTGTATGGAACTTTGTAATTCTGTCTTCTCATTCTCTGAAGAAAGTAAGTAAGTAAGTGTTGGTGAGGAAATTGCACGAGACAGGAGTTCAAGGTTTTAACTTGGTTTTATATACTTTCAATATTTACCTGTACAATTTATTTTGATTTATGTGAATCTATTAATAGAATTGAAAAGAAAAATTAACACTAATATTTTACTATAATTACAAATACTTTTTCTTAATATTACTATAAATACCAACATAATTATACTAAATATTATTAACTTAACACTATCATGGACACCAGACAGCGCTCTAAAGTTACCAAAGACAATGTGGAAGAAGATAAGGTTGAGCAAGGGGATATTTCTACCACTTTACCTTCGGCATCACAAGAGCAAAGGACAGTGGACAACAGCAAGTTAATGGACATGTTGAATTGCTATAATGGCACAAATGAATGACTTAAACAACAAATTATAAATAAACACAAATATAAATAATAAGTTAGAGACAAATATAATCAATTTAAAACAACTAATATGAATAACGATTTAACAGCTAAATTAGAAATTAACATACAGAATATGAATGAAAAATTTGAACTTAATACACTAAATATGGATGACAAGTTAGGAGCTTTCAAGCAAGCCTTAGATATATAAATTATGGAAACATCCAAAACCAAAAAAGGTATGGAAGAAAGACAGGAAAAAAGGATAAATAATCTTGAACAAACCTTTAATAAAATATTAGGCACATGTAACAGGGTAACATGTACAGGCTAAGATAACAATCAACTCAACTACCAATATAATGAACAAAAATAATGAATAAAAAGAGAAAATGTTCAATCAGGTACTGAAGGATCAACAATTAAATACTATTATAAACACAAATAATAACAAAAATGCAACAAAAAGCATACAAGACAAAAATATTAACAAACCGCTAAGATATAAAACTAAAACAAATTTCCATAATCAATTCCAAATAAATGATAGAATATATCAGAATTTCTTAATAACCAATGCAGATGAGTATAGTAATTTAAATAAACAGGTGACGGGGACAAATAATATTAACATATGTAAAATCAGAAACTTTAATAACAATTATGCAACCAACAAAACTCAAGCAAATAATAGACATACACAAAACTTAAGAAACTTATATATACCTAATGGCATGGTTAACATACTAAATAAAAAAAGTAATAGCATTGAAATACCTACCTAAGGTAGGTGGTCGTAAAATTAGCATGTAAATAAACCATAGTAGAATTTCGGTTTTCTAACAAAACATACTAAGACGAACCAAGCTAAAGACGGGGACATGATTATTAATTAGAAATAACTAAGCTAATTTGACCAACATTAAAATAAACAAAGAAGTGTTAAATAAAATTTAATAAAGAAAAGAATACATTACAAAACTAAAATATAATTTATGAGTAAATAACAAGTTAAATAATAAATATAAAAAACTAACATAACTGGAGCTCCCAGATCAAAAACTATTAAACAATTACTAAGATATAAAATGTTCTGAAACATAAAATCAACATCACATATTGAAAATGTTAAAATACACTTAGAAGAGAACAATTAGTTATATAATCTTGCACAATAAATCAAAACATGTAATGTGGAAAATAACCACTTACAAGTATGCTAAAATTAAATAAAAAAAGAATAAGCGTATTATATTCGAAGAAATAGTATGATAAAAATAAATAAAGGTATGTTGAATTGATAAATGAAATGGACAAGGTATAGATATATAAAGTTAGCAGGAATTAATATATGATAGTAGGGAGTATAGGATTAAGTATAAATAAATAAATTATTATAATTATATAAATATAATGAAAATATAAATTATAGACAAAAGTGTGGTATTAAAAGGAAGAATATATATGTTAAAAGGTATGGATTTAAAGATAAGTTTAAAGTATGGAAAGGAATGATTGGTATCTATGGAAAGTATTATTTATTATGAAAGGAAAAGCTTATATCAAAATATCAAAAATAAACAAAGATTATGTATAACAATTTATAAAAGAATATTAATCATATACAATAATTAAAAGGTAAAAAAAATAATAACCCCCAGTTATAACACCATAACAAATACCAGAATATTTAATGCAATTAGTACAAGAAGAAAAAAAAAATTTAAGATCACAGAAAACAGCCCAGTCTTCCAATCATGTTATAGATCGAAAGCAATTAATTATAATAAATATTAAGTAAAACATAAATAAAAAAGGACAAATCATAGAAACGAATTAATCATCATCATTATAAATACATAAGTTAAACCCTAAGAATAAAAGTATCCAAACTATAGAAATAGAAAGACAAAGAGACTCTTATATAATTATATTTTCAACTTATTATTTCGTTACATATTTTTTTGTGTTGATAAATATTTTCTAAGGTAGTACAACCAGTTAATATTCTATATTTCATTCTCCATGGCTGCAAAAGAGGCATCTTACAGTTTCTTGCATTTGCTCTTTTCACGGGGATTTGTTATAATCCAAGCGTCAAGTATATTACGGTGATATGAGAATGAAAAGATAGAAATCAGAATAAAGGAAAAACATATTGAAATTCTGCGGTATATGGACGCAATATGTGAGAATTAATGTCGAAGTGTTAATAAATTAATATCCGGATAATTTCTGATATTTTAAGCTTAATTATATTTATTACAAAATTTACTTTTCATTTTTTTAGCATTCATTTTAGTCATTTAATTCATTAACGCGAGAATAAAAAGATATTCAATTTATTTACAATCAAATTTGTATCGACATTAGTTTAGACACGCCCACTTTTTAAAATAGAAAAGCCGCGAATAGGATCTGTTTGTATTTAAACCATAAACATAACCTACCATCTAAAACACATTCTTGTATATTCGTAAATTCAAATATAAAGTGTTATAATCTTATTTAAATCATGGTTACATTTAAAATTCTATTAAAATAATAATATTTGTCAAGGTGAAAATCAAGATTATTTTGCATTTAAAAAGGCTTTGTTAAAACAAATGACTACGAGGCGTCGGTCTATAGAATTTGACTGTGTTGTATTAAAAATATCTTCGTCCGTTTTAAAATTTGCATAAATATAGTTAAAATAGTATTTGGATGTCAAAAATAAGTTAAAAAAGGGCCTAAATCATTAAAACAACGTTTGGACATATTTTTATACGACTGAAATAATTTTCCTACAAAATATCTTCGATGGCATCTTCTGGTGATGGTCACTCGAGTACCCAAGCTTTTATAAAAAGTAATAAAATGTTTATCCTACCTGAAAACCACATCCGAAGTATAGGAAATGCCAATTAAGTTGGCGCGAGGAGGGGTAAGTTCGCGCAGGATTAGAAATAGTGGGGAGATTTGTGTTTGGTTTTACATCAAATGTCAGAAAATTCTAACCTCTGAGCGTGTATCACTTTATGATCCCTTAACAAAGACATTATGTTCCGTCAAACGTCAATGACAAATATATTCTGACAATTACTTGAGTAGTGGGGGTGGACGTTTTTAAAACGGCTTCTGCGCACCCCCTACTCGCGCCAACATAATTGGCGCTTGCTATACCTGATAATATACACTCTATCCGACCTATAGGAACTTATTGGAATTACTCGAGGATATCCTTAATCCCTACTGACGATATATCAAGATTTAAGACGTGGAAGCCACGTTTCCCAGTTTGGCTGCCTTTCCTACAAAACGCAGGTCCTTTATTATATTTCAAAGTAATTTAACTTCATTCAATATTATCATATTTAAGATAATAAAACTAGATTTTGATTTAACTGAGTAAAAATAATCATTTAGATATATTAAAATAAAGAATCTTATCTAATTAATGGCACGTAAATTTCTTACCATTTGATATAGCTTATTAAAAATAATTATAATAGTTTATGTGTTATTAACCTACTGAACATAACCACAATTTTAAGTATTTAATTCCGCTCTATCATAGAGTTATAATATACGATTTGACCGATGAGCCGAGTTTCACATCTTGCATGTATAGTTTTCTAGAATCAAATAAATGTTTTATATGTAAATTTTTAAAGTCTTTTTATTTATTCGTGCGCAGCGAAATCAAATTTATTAATATTGTTAATGTATTTACATAGTTATACATTAGTGTTACTACCCACGATGATCCGGGGATAAGTAAGTTGAATATTCTGTATCCAGTCCATGCTCTTCACGACATGTATTTTCTATTGTGGATACTGCTACCAATCAGCTGTTAGAGCCAGTGATAACATATTTAAAAATTTAAAAGGCGCCCAACTCATTTATTTACCTATCAGCTTAACTAATTGTATTCACATAGATGCAATTCTATTCCCTAATCCCAATACGGGCGCGTAACATTTGTCAGCCCAACGTGAGGCGACATCTTATCAATATATATATATATATATATATATATATATATATATATATATATGAACTTCATGTGTATGAGAATTAATAATTATTAAATCTCATTTTACATGCGATTGTCGCTATAATTTGTTGCATATAATTCTACAATTCGGCAAATCACTTTTGCCCTAGATTGTAGACGCAACAAGCCGCGACATCAACTGTACAAGTTGTCAGCACAAATGAAAAATTTTGTGAAAAACTTATCTGCGCGGAATGTGCATATATCGATATTTCACTGTTTTTTACAGATCATCAGTGCAACAAATTATAGCGACAATCGCATGTAAAATGAGATTTAATAATTATTAATTCTCATACACATGAAGTTCATTACAGTTCGTATATATACACGTAGTATAGAAGTGAATATCATGTCTGTCTTCGGTAAGGTGCACTGATGATCTGTAAAAAACAGTGAAATATCGATATATGCACATTCCGCGCAGATAAGTTTTTCACAAAATTTTTCATATATATATATATATATATATATACGTATATATATATATATATATATATATATATATATATAATGTAATAAATGACTTTATTAAAATTATAATTAAATGAAAATTACCAAATTTTGCAAGCGCTAGTGTAACATTAAGTGCTCGATCACCCTATATATATGCCTTAAATGTTAGGGGTATCGATATCATAAACTAACTAATTAATTAGGTATTTTAATACAAAAAAAATTAATGAACGAATCTACTTATAATTTATCTACAAAGTTACATTCGTCTTTTCACTTGTGACATAGTGCCGACGAATGTTCTGTGTAAGATTCCTTTATTGCATAGACAATAATGGCAATGGGTTATATCGTGACTTCTTCTAAAGAAAATAATTTTTTTCTGTTTTAATTTTTAATTTTTTGTTTATAGTTCCATTCTAATTTTTCTATAATTTAGTATGTTCGGTTTTTGAATAAATAATTTAAACTTAATAATAATAATTTAAAGCGCTATGTATTAATTCCTCTATTATTTAAATTTCCTCCTTCAATTAGATCGGATTTATCTGTTGAATAAATCAATAAATTATTATATCTATTATAAAAAATAATTGTTTAGAGAAAGTCAAACGCTGGTTTTGTAAGCGCAATTAACATTATATTCCATGGAATTATTCTCATATAACATTTTCAATTACCTTAGAATCGAGTATAAGATACTTATAAGCTCTCTTTTATCTTGAAATGAGTCTGTTTCTTAACTCCGATATCCGCAGGATCGTTAGTATTGCTTCGGATTCCTTTCAATATACGGGATGTAGACCTTGATTATTCTTGAAGTAATTGCGGAAAGCGTATCTTTTCAAAGCGTAGCCTATTGTCCATCGCTTGCCATCAAGTTTTGCGTGTATTTTATTTGGTTATTCTCTCAAACGTATTAACAGACGGTCTTCAGCTGCCACCGTAGAAACACAAGTATTTTATTTTAATTTTTGTACGAAATTATCAGATAAATTTACAAAGTCAAAATTAATGAAGTTTTAAAGAAAATTTCACTGGTCTATTTCTTGAGAAACTTCTTTATTCAATGAAAAATTTTTGTTACTAGAGAATTCCGTCTATACATTAAAATCACTGTGTGTGAAACATAAAGAAAACAGTTATAGGGATAGGTATGCGTTTACAATAAGCGTTATTATAGTTGCTATTGAAAAAACTAGTCAGCTACAATTAGGAAATTTATGAGATATTTAAAGTTAAAAGCTTCAGATATCAGAAATTAATAACTCCAAAAAATCATAAGTTAGTCATGGAAATAGTTTATTGTTCTTAAGAAGTTTCAGCTTTTTTACTGAAATGGTTTACACTGGGGAAGAAAGAACACAAATTGTGGTTTTATATGGAATTGCAAACAAAAATTATTCTCAAACGTGCGTTTCTTATTTTATAATACTTCAAAAATGTTATAATAAAGAAATTTCCCTAAAGAAAAAATTGTTTATAATCTCCGAAAAGTGGTAATTATAACATAAATATAGAGAAAAATGCAATAATACTCACTAATTAATTTTTAATTACCCTCTTGGCTGTTTTGTCTGTTTGTTTTATATGTAAAAGTTCTCGAAAAAAGCGTACATATTTTATTACTTTATCGACTACCAAGATACGAGTAGATAGCTGCAAAATAAATGTTTCAGTAAATTATGGTATTGCTTTGTGTTAGATTTGTAATTAACGTTTTGCTTTTAAATATTAACCTATCACATTTTAATTATTTACAATGACACAGGTTCTCCAAATTTAAGTCATAATTAAACTATGTATAAGAACTAAAGGTGCGAATTTTACCAAAAAATGCAAATCCGATCCAATTCGAACCCAAGACAAATTTCCGGAGCAAATCTGACATCCGAGTATGGATACGAGATGCGATCTAATACGATTCAAATTTCGAAATGTTAAATATATGTATTAGACTTTTAGAAAATATATATATATATATATGTATTTTAACAAAATAAATTGTGTTAGTACTATCCGAATAAGGGTTTTAGATCTTAAAATATAAAGAAAATTATAAATAATAAAAATTAGATTTATATGCCCTTTAAACTAAAAAAATGTTTAAACACAATAAATTAACATATTTATACAGCAGTTCTTCCTAAAAGTAAAATAAAAGTAAACTATTTGTATGAAGATATATATTGAATTTGTATAGTATTAATTCTGCATATATTACAATAAGTGAGTTTATTCACTTGAATTGAATATCTCAAACATTTTCAACAAAATACAAATTATTTAATAGCAGCGACCGTGTAGAGTCAGAGAAACCTGAATTTGATATACATATATTAATAAAATATTAATACTAATTGATTAGCATAAGATGGCTAGTCAATATTAACCACATCTGTGGTCAGTGACAGAAGTTTTCCTTGATCCGGCCATATAATAGCAAAACGTAGAAATCGTTTAAGTTTAAATATTGTATTAGTTTTAAAGTATAATAATTTTTGTTTTGAAAATTGGTAAATAACCTAAAGTATTTATAAGAAATAAAAATTGTATGTAATAGTGTGTATTTCAATGCTATATGTAACGAGCTATCGAAAAAATTCATAATTGGAGTAGACTGTGAAATTGGGTTGATACTTTGTACTTTGTACTTATTTCTAAGGATGCATATTTTGGAGCAAATACCGAGTCGTAGTAGAACTGGCTTGGGTTGCACGCGCATGTATTATATTTTATATGCACATATTGCTATGAATAGTGTATTCGTGCTTGAATTAATCACTATTCACACCAACTCTGTCCAGCTTAAATACTCAGTCGGTTACTTGCTTTAAATGGGACTGTTTTCCTCTCCGGGTTTCCAATGGAAAACGTGGAAAACACAATAATGTTAGTTAACTATTCTTATATTGGACGCCACTCAAAACCTGTTTGAGAAAATATTTAATAAAATCTTTGAGTTATTTAGAAGCACAACAGAAAAAAGGTAGAATTCAAATACACAATGAAATTAAATGAAATTTTATTACAATGATAAAAAAAAGAAAAAAAAATGTCTTTATAAAATATACCAATATTGCATGAATAAACAATATTGTTAAGGCAAAAATATTATATGAGTATTGACTAGGCCATATAATCAAAAACCTTAATGACTCCGATCAAAATTACAACTTATAAATTACAAAGAAGTGTTCTAAATTTCTCCCACAATATAAAATGTAAACAACAAAATGTGACAGACCGATCTAACCTCTACGCATGTGCGATCCACATAAAAAACTATATGCCCTTGACACCAACGTGCAAAATTTTATCGTAAAAGGAACTTTTTTACTTAGAAATTTTTAAAATACATTCTTTGTCATCTAATACAACTATTAAGATTAAATATAGAAGTTCATACGAACATTAATACAATAAATGCATACAATAAAGAGATATTAATATAATAAAAATACAACTTACGAAAAAATATATTTTTTCTCAATACATGAGACACACACCTCGAGTAAAATTTAATTAAATCAAAATTACAAAGTAAACAACCTCGTATAAATTCGATAATGAGTAAAGCAATCAACCACTATGAATTCAAAAACAAAAACCGTAATTAAATTGAAATAAGAGATAAAAAGTTTATCTACAAATATGCAAACACCTTACTCGGGTGTCTAGACGTGTCTAAAGATATATCATGGCCACGCGGCGAACTACATCCCTAGTCAAAATTAAATCAAAATCACATTAATATTCATGCAATATACAGAGTTATCATAAAATATAATTAAATATTAAAATAATGTTTTTCACTAAATGTTTCGGTGAAAAATCCACTGCAATATGTTACCGATATGTGTCCGGTCTCAAAGCGGCTGCGGTACAATATAGTAATTAAGTGTAAAGTAAAAGTAATAAAGCAATAATGTCGACTTGTTGAACTTGAAAGTTTGTATTTTTGAAGAGTTTTCAATTTTATTTATATAATTAGAAAACAACCGGGTGGTGATCTATAAAATACGAAATACATTTTTATTTGTCCATTTTGTACTTCAAGTTGGGAAAAGGAGTATTAATATTAACTACCAATACTTTGTCAAGGTTTTCTTTTTCAATTGTCGCAATGTTATTAAATCTGGATTTCCATTGAAAACCGCGCCTAACTTTTGCCGAAGGACACATCCGAAGTCACTTGGAATATTTTTCAAATTATCGATAGCCACATCTAATTTAGTTAATCCATCATTTAATTTGAGATTTTGATTTTCAAAATAAGTGATTCGTTTTGGCAAATTTCCAAAGTATTTCTGAAGGAAGTACAACTGATTTTTTAAATTTTGGAATTAGTTACTTGCACTTAGAAATACTTCGAGCATCGTCATTTAAACACGTAACGAAATTTCGTAAACTATCGAAATTCTCTGCATAAAAATTAGTAGATTCTAACAATGTTCCCCATCTAGTTATTACTGGAGAGGGAGGTAATGACAAAGATGGAAGTTTTTCCTTCTAAAGAGCTATTCTCAATTGTGCTTTACTTAAAACTTTTTTAAAAGCGGATACAAGTCTATTAACTGTCTATTAACAAGTCTATTAACCGGAAAAGTTCCTCTGATATATTCACAGATTCTGTCGAGAGCATGTGCTACAAAAGTAATATGCAGCATATTAGGATATATTTCCTTTAATAGTCTGCTTGCTTTTAACATATATGTAGCACTGTCACTGACAATAAAATTATTTTTTCTTTGTACCTGTCGTCCGAATGAAGTATTTGGTGCATATTCTCGTAAATAGTTTTAGCTACTGTTTTCCCATTAACTGTACTTATAAAATTTGTTGCTATTACATGTGGCTATATGGAATAGTTGGATGTAGTGCACCAGCCATAGGTACTAATTTAAAAGATGGCTTCTAATGCGTTCTACTGATTTCTTGTAGCACTTAGAAACATAATATTTGCGTAAGGTGGATTCATCAGGAACATTTAGATGAGTATATTTTTGGAGAAATGTTTTGAGAGTGGGATTTTTTAAATTTAAAATTGTCAGATTCCAGCGAGTTTAATTTCTGTGTGTGTGTTTGCGATGCTAAGTGACGTTTTACGTGCGATTTCTTGGAATTTTTTAACGATATTTTACAGACTTTGCAATAAATTTCGGGGTCACTGGCAATGGACATACAATCAGTATGACCATTAATCCAACTCGCCATAATTTCACGACGCCATTCTCGACGTTGTTCCGTATCATATATGAAACAAAGTACAAAGTGGTAAAATTTCAGAAACAATCATTGTTATTAAAATAATATATAATTCGATTCTTTCTATCATCCCAATAAATAAATGTTTCTCGATAAATGTTTGGCTTGTTAATTTATAACTAATAAAACTCTTTTTTTAAATTTAATGTCGCTGGCGTTTATGTATGAATATTTTGGTCATGACTGCATATAATTACAATATTTTGTCTAAACATGCATACCAATATACCTGGGTTTAAACAGAAATCCGAAATAATTTAAAGTCAATTCCATTAGATTTGGGTCACCTCTGAGACAATGTCAAATTCGACTTCGACTAATAAAAGCAGACGTGTGTATTTAAAGGTTTATTTAAAATTTAAAGGTATTAGCTTTTACTATGAATATGTTGTAACGAACCTCGTCCTCAAAATTATGAGTTTAAGAATGCTTTACTTGTCCGAAAAATCAAAAGAATTAAGCGTGTAAAATATTCATAAGTTGTGAGCATGTGTGTATATTTGTATGTATTTATTTTAAGGAATTAATTACTATGCAAATTTTGTTAGTTCAGTAACTTGCCTTGTATGTCTCTATGATGCGCGAAAATCTTCCACTATTTGCGTCATCGCAGAGAAGTTTGTCCCATTCTACCAATATTTACCCCCGATTAAATATTCATCTTTTTTCCGACAAAATTCTGTATATAAACCCTATATTTTGCCATTTAAAGGAATTTCCACAGCAATCGTTAAAGCTCGATGGTTACTCATTGAGATTAACTTCCTATCCTTACCCGCTGTTTGCGTTAAATTAGATGTATTCTAGAGTCTTCCGCAATAATTTGTGTTATTGCATCCCCCCCTTAGTGATGTGACTTTGTGTTGCTAATACCATCCCGTGTTTCATCTTTGCATTTCCGAATTTATCTTGGCGCAGAAGGAACGTATTAAAGTTGGAGACATCACAAACCAGACCAATGCACCCCGAAAACCTCTACTGTTGGGAATTCTAGGCACCGATAAGCAGGCATTCGTATACCGTCTTCTATAAGGTCCGAAAGGTGAAGGAAACAGTAACTAAATGTAAGACGTAAGTTTAAAATTTTATTTTATATGTCCCGTCCGAATCTCAATCATTAATTTACGAAAACATCTTACAAAGCTTCCGATATAAAATACTCTCCATTAAGATCATTTTCTTTAAGCTGAAAAACTAGGCAAGAATAGATAAAAAGTATTAACATTAAATCTTTAACTTTATATATATACATTGTATTAACCGTTAAGCAAGTTTATTTTTCGCTATTTCTTGCGGCAATTAAACTTCAATCGCAGATTTCCGAGTCAAACTATTTCTTTTCAGGTATTTAAAATAAATAAAGACATGTTATTATTATTACGATATATGTAAATCACGTTCATATTACGATTAAGCTCAACCTAATGAATCATAACTTTTCCCGAACCATTCTTAATTCATGTTTAAAATTTAATTTTAAACAATTTTTCATGCCGATGCTTCAAAAGAAGTTAAATCTTAATTTCTAGTTTTTTATTGTTTAATAAGAACGTAAGTTCAATAAACCGATACAGCTGATCAATAAATTGTGTAATTTATTTCACATGATTTGTCTAAATTTCATTCGTTAATATATATTAATTGTGTAAATTCCCTTTATTATATTTTGGAAATTGATATTATGGTTGAATATTTTATTACATTTGATTGTCAAATTATAAGCAACCATAGCATAATCTATGGTTGCTTATAACTTGGATTAGTTCAATATTTTATATTGATTTAATATTTGTGAACTGACATATTTTATGTGAATGTATTTGCTATTTAGTTGTCTAAATGTACCTGCTTTATGTCTATATTTTTTTAATGTACACCTTGCGTTTTGTTTGGTCATAAAACGAGTTAAGTAAACTCGTAGAAAATTAATAAGAAGAGAACTAAGTAATCCTCTTGACTATAAGACTAATAAAACAGTAATTAAAAGTTTTGAACCCGTCCTCTAAACTGAGATCAGAGCAACAGTTTTTATTTTATTTGTAACCTGGTGGCAATGCGAGAAGTAAAATGAACCATTTGAATAAATCGTTAGTACCTTCATGATCATGTACAGTTAATGACATTGTTGACGTCTTGCAAGATTTTAATTTTAAACTTTAAATTAGTTTTATTTGAGTTTTGATAATATTTAATGTTATATAAATTGCTACCACAATGCGACCAAAATACAACAACAGGTAAATAACAAGAAGGTTGCAAGTTGTGCTGCAGAACCTTCCCGTCTCGATCTGACCCACCTGAAGGTGGACGTTCCGTCGAACACACCCTGCCGGCCAGCTCAAAAGATACGAAGAGAGCACGAGTCCCGAAGATCGCTTGCTGTAATGGAGGCGCCACCGAATATTAACACCTGCAAGGTTCACCCCGTATATTCGGAAGCGGGTGGAACACAGGTAGCACCAGACTCAAGAGAGTTGCCCCCCCTATTACTCGCTGCTGCTATATACGAAAGTCTTTGCTTATCTCAACACAAGTAGGATAAGAAATCAAACAACACAAATAAACAACAATAACAAGATTTAATACCTAGAAATAGATTCTTACAATTTAACAGTATAATATCAGCCGTCGTAGTGCTCCATGAAACAAAGATTATTCAATATAGAACTAAATTTGCTTGTACCACATTTAAAAAGTAGGTACCAAACTAGCAAAGAGGTTGTATGGTATATTCAATATTTATTGAATAAATTCTAAAGTAATTTATGACGTAAAACTAAAGTAAAAGAAATTATGAAGTGGTTATCCAGAACATGAATGTTGAAGCAAAATAGTCAAAATAAAGAGATTCTGCAATCAAGGTATTCTAAATTTAAATCAATCAAATTCTCAAATTATTACCACTATGCAACAGATCATTAAGATAGATTAAAAATAAAAGGTAGATTATATGAAGTTTAAATCAATTGCAACAGTATTAGCATCAAGCTGCTATAAGATAATTAAAAGGATTTAACCCTAATTCTCCCAGATTATTTCCCTTCGATCACCCTGTATACTCAGGTGTTAACAAATCGAAGATAAAATTAGGTATATTTAGTACAGGACAGTTTAAAATTTAGAACACAGGTTATGTATACATATCAATGGTTCTGTACATTAAGTTTACAGAGTAGAAATTAACAGATAACCAGTTCTTCGACGTAACCCAAGAAATATAAAAATGAAATTGTTCGAAGGCCCAACTGAAGGTCCTATGCCCCGTCCAAGTTACTAATCTAAATGTTGGCCACTAGTGAAGCTGGTCAACCAAATAAGTTATATTATAAAAAAAAAGTAATTAAGTATTCAGGCAATCAAGCCCATCGGTAAGAGTGAGATTTTAGAAATAAACTATTTTGCTATCCTAATTAAATGCTAAATAAAAGTAGCCCTGAGAAGTGATTAGCTTATCAGATGCCCACCATAGACTAATTATTTAATAGATAGATCATAAATTTGGAAATTATATAAAAAAGAAGTTACAGGTTAGAAGAACCATGAACTAACAGTATTACTTTAACTACTACTTAGCTTGATATTTAATAATGTTCAGAGTCCTTGTCTTCCCTCGTGTAAGTCTTCGCAGAGGAAGAACGAATCGACGCCTCCTTTTCTGAGTCAATGGAGTCTTGCCGCCATTTGTGTCGCCGCGAACAAGATTCAGAATTTCCACAGAACTGCAAGCCCCGCAGAGGCTTTAACCTCCGATGTGAGTAGATAAAGGATTCCCGAAGATTCTCCTTACGGTAGTTCGTTAATTAGCAATTCCTCGCTGAGAGGTTTAATTACGAAACCAAGGTAAAGAATCTGCCTCCACGTGGTAAATCTCTCGGTAAAAAAAACTTGACGTAAGTGAACGATTAAGACACTTAGAAATCGGAAAATTGGAAGATTAGCTCCAGTAATAATATTTTATAAATCCTAGGGAAAACAAAGGAAAAGAATAAGTAAAAATTCAAATGATTATGATAAGTCTTACCGCACAAAAGATTCACTGATAAGAAATATGATAGAATCAGCGCGTCACACGTTTGAAGAACGAATGCCAACGCCAGTGCCAACAGGACACGATACATTATCGATCTACGTCATAGGTAAGATCGATAGACAGGTTATTTTGTAAAGAAAGGAAATTAATTTCGGAAAACCCTAACCAGGTACAAGTAAGATGTCCCAAGCTAACCAGCAAAAAAACGCTAATTAAAACACCGTAATTCTGGGGAAAAAGAAGGAATCTGTACAAGTCAGCTTAAAGAAATAAATGTGAGATGGCGCTCTTTGCGAGAGAATAAAATAACGTAAAAAAAAGGAAAATTAAAAGAAATAATTAGATAAATAAGCTCCCAGTTAGGTTCTCGAAATACTAAAAGAATTCCTAAAATTTAAGTAATAAATTAAAGTAACCAAAACAGTCCCAAAGCCCAAAAATAATTCGAACATGACTAAGCAAATTTTATCATTCAAGATGTCGACACACCGAACCAGATGGATCATATTTCGGTAATATATAGGGACAGCCAAAGAATTGGAACATGAATAAATTTGAGAATAAAACGAGGTTTAAAGAAGCCCAAAACGTTAGTAAATTAATAACAAAAATCAATAAAATATTAATACACGAAAAAGGTGAAAAATGAAAAGACTAATTAGATAAACGTAGGAAAATAATGAAATAAATAGATTAAAAATTCCAGAAAGATTTCAGATTAATTTTTCGAGCGTAACAAAATTCCGGTCACCAGAGTTAGAAGCCCGGTTACAATTTGGCATTCCCGAGCAGGGACTAACCAGATGCACGTTAAAATGTTAGTATTATCGCATGTATAAAAAAATTGGCATACTATTATAAATTAATAATTTTAATAATTATTCCGAATAACTACACTACCTACCATAAATAAATTAACTCCTCCCAACAAACTTGATATACTCGTACTTTAGTGAAATTTTAAGGAAAGATGTATTTGATTCGTACTAACAAACGATAAAAATATTAGTAAGATACATTAGAAAACTCAAGGAACAATTGGCAATGAACTAAAAAATATATTTTGCTTTCCTGTTGACATTATTTACTTAAGTATCATTGCAGAGTAAGTACACAGCCTTATTTAGTCCTAGTAGAGCGTAAGAGAATGCCTTCTATTAGACAACGTGTGAATTTTTATCAATTAACTGAGTTTGAACGTGGGCCTACGAGAGCCCGGATTATCCATTTGGGATGTTGTTGACCGTGTAGGACGTATCGCTACAATTTCTGTGTTGACGAGGATGGATAGAAAATAATGAGGAACGACGACGTTTACGGCCCAGACATCCCAGAGCCTGGGATGTCTGGGCGGTAAGCGTCACCACCAAATAATGGGATAGCATACCATATATTACCATTGATTCGCCAATTTTAAGTATGTTTAATAGACTTCATGGTTTTTTAATACGAATAAAACACATATTTCTCGAAAAGTTCATTAAAGTATATGAACGTGCACTCGGTGTTCATTTATTCATGGCGGCCAGTATATTTATGTTTGATTGTAAATCCATTAGTTACGAATGAAAACATTCATCACTGCAACTTTATTTATTTTCTCTAATACCTTGTGCATTGACTGTAATAAATATATGTAATAAGAGGTGAAGAAACACGACATCCAAAATTTTGTTCAAATTATGTTAATAAATAGCATTAAATTCAAAAATTTTCGGATTTTTTAAATAAAAATGTTTTTAGGTGACCTTGCTCTTCACCTTTAATTGACATTTGGGGGCGGGTTGACTTATTAGCGCGATCGCCTAGAGAAAGCCGTAAAATTAAAAAAACATAACATTTTGACAACCGATGCCTTGTCAGTTTACTGTTAGTGTTGTAACAGAATAATTTGGAACATACATGAGTAAACCTCACCAGTTTTGCATAATACAAAAGTATTTTTAATAATATAAAATATTATTAAAAATCTGGTGTGAAGAACACAATATAAGCTCAATATTAATATTTTGTGAACGTATCCTTCTCCAGAGACACAGATACGTATTTCACCTTTCTACAAATTCCTCAGTATGTCCCTGCTGGAGAAGGATACCTTCACAAAAAGAACGACTTCGCTATGTCACAGAAATTATTAAGACGGAGCGTAGAAGTACATTCAACGCTGCATATTAGCAAACGACCAAAGTACTCGCTTTGTCTACATAATAAACGCGGAACTAACAAAGCGTTTCCAAAGATGGCACTGCCGTATCTCCAGAAACTGTATTCTTCGTGGCTTCACGACCTCTTACGGGATAACCGCATGCGTAATGTAACAGAATAATTTGAAACATACATGAGTGGGTAAAAACCTCACCAGTTTTGTATAATACAAAAGCATGTTTAATAAAATAAAACAATCTGGTGTGAAGAACACATTAAAAGTTCAATATTAATATTTTTGTGAACGTATCCTTCTCCAGAGACGCAGATACGTATTTCGTCTTTCTACAGATTCTTCAGCACCGCCGTTACTTTTGTATTACTGTTAGCGTTTGGTAAATTTGTAATAAAGCGTGTTTCGTAGGCAGTTTTTTTAATTTGACCATACTACGAATAAAGTGTAAATGGATAATTTTAAACATCGTGCAGTGATTAAGAATATTTTATAGAATGGCATGTCAATTACCGAAATCCATGATAATATGCGAGATACGAGGGTTGTCCTTCGTATACAACCGTCAGAAAATGGGAAATTTAATTTAAGCGAGAAGATGATCTCCTCAGTGGACGGTTGCAACTTCAGAAATGGTAGATGATAAAGTTCATAATTTGTTGCTAAGTGACCGAAGATCGAAAGCGTTAGAAATACCAGAGGCAGTGGGCATTTCAAAAGATGGGGTGTTTTATATTTTGCAGTAAGAACTTGATATGAGAAAGCTTTCAGTAAGATGGATGCCGTGTTTACTAACGAAGGAACAAACAGGTGTTGGCTATCAAATATAGATAAATTTAGAAATTTTAGAAGCAGCGCAATAGATTTTTTGTGACGATTTATTCTTTGTGACGAAACATATACGACCAATTCTAAACAACACTAGAAGACGTGGATCTTACGTGGAGAACCAACTCCAAAGGAGGCCAAGACAGTTTTAACGATGGGAAAGGTGATGGCACCGGTATGTTGGGATGCAAAAGGAATATTGTTGATATATCAGAATAATTGAAGCATACGTGAGTAGGTAAACCCCACCAGTTTTGTATAATACAAAGGTATTTTTAATAATATAAAATATTATTAAAAATCTGAATTTACTTCTACGCCCGGTCTGGATAATTTCTGTGATGTGGCGATGTGGTTCTTTTTTGTGAATGTGTCTGAAGATATCCTTTCTCCAGCAGGGGCGTACCGATGAGCCTGTAGAAAGGCGAAATACGTATCTACGTCTCTGGGGAGGGATATGTTCGGACACGTTCACAAAAATATTAATAGTGAACCTGTATTTGTGTTCTTCACACCAGTTTTTTAATAATATTTTATATTATTAAAAATACCTTTGTATAATATTGTTGATAGACTATCTTCAAAAGGACAAGACTGTAAATGGCAAATATTACCCTAATCTTTTAGATCGTTCGAAGACAACTATCGCCGAAAAGCGTCCAGGAATGACTGATAAGAAAAAAGTGTTCTTTCATCATGATAAGGTACCTGTGCATTCCAGTACGGTTGCTGTAAAAAAAATTTAACAATTAAAGTTTGAATTAGTACCACACCCCTCCATATTCGACCTAGTACCATCCATTTCATCTATTTCCTAAATTAAGATTTTCTCGGAAGCAAAAAATATTGTACAAATGAAGAGCTAACTTCAACAGTGGAAGATTATTTTGCACGGTTAGAGGAAAATCACTTTCGAGACGCAATAAAGAAGTTTGAACATGGACAAAATGTATCGAATTTAAGTAATCTCAAAACTAAAAATATATTTTAACCTATTTTATTAGCTACGCATTTTTACTTCGTTAGTACTTCGTACTAGTTCAGGTGTTGCTCTCAAAATTCCTTTTTTTATACCAAATCAAATTGTTTAAGAATTTTAAAACCGAATTGAAGACAAGATGTGAAGGAAGAAAAGAACTTAAAAATAAAATATTTGCGAGGTGTTCCTAAAATTATATCTTTAAACTAGTTAGAACATAAGTGTAACCAAAGAAGTAACTGCTTTTATCAAAATGTTCGAGGTCTCAATTCTAAAATAACAACTTTTTACAACACAGTTTCGGCATTTGACTTGGATATTATGTTTGGCTGACTTGGTTAGTCACAGATGTTTTAAACCTTTTTTCAGACTTATATTTTGTATTTCAAGCTGGTAAAGAATATATGTACGAGCGGGCGTGCAAGAGAAGGTGGCGTCCTGATAGTGAAATTGCAGTAAATACTATTGACAGTTAGAAACTCTTTCAGTTGCTCTCCCAGAAATAGATATTGTTGCATGTAAACTTTCTTTTCTCGACAAATTTTAAATATTCCTTTTTCTTGTTTATATACCGTAACGCTTATATAACTCATTCATACTTTTTGTCTTTGTTGGAAATAAATGATACATTTTTTGCAGAAGTGTAAGTATACTACGTGATTTCAATATTCCATTTTATAATGTGAAATTTACTGAAACGAAATCTTCGACGATGTATAATTTCCAACAGCCATGCAATATAACTCAATTTAATAATGTAATGAATATAAATAATTGCTTATTAGATTGGGTGCCTTCTAATTTACCGTAAGGATTGTTCCCTAGTTATAGAAGATTTACTAAGTACATACTGTCTTCGAATGCGTTTCATTATATCACACCCAAATTAGGTGACAAACAAAAATCATATGATCTTACAACGGCAGACCTTTCGTTGATGGACAGTAGATTTTCAAATATTGATTGCTCACTAGATACTATATAATTAAAATTCTGCACAAATTGTTTGCGATATCATATAGTATTGCGTAATATAAAAGGTGACAAGAGTAGATATCCGTCATAGTTTGACCGAAATTTTGTGCAGCATACCGTATGGAACTGGGGTGAGAGAACGGCGGGGAGGAAAACGATACTCCACTAGTAGACTAGATAAGAGAGGAAGGACGGTTATAACACCAGGCGCCAGGCGTGTCTGTGCTCAGTCTGATCAGATATGTTGACAATAGATGTGCAGAGTAATTATACGTAGAACATCGATTGTAATGGCAAAGTATACACAGCCAGAAAAAAATTATTTAACTCCTATGTTTATTCTTTATCATACTATAGAATTGCGTTTTTATTTTGTTACGTTAGCAAACTTTTTATTTTTTTCGATGTAGCGGTTGTGCATCAGTACTTTTTCACCTGAAATCCATATTACAGGTTTATGCAATTTACCAATAGGTACACATAATTTTTTCATTTCTTTGATGGAATTATGCGTCCGTTTTCTCAGAAAATTTTCAATTTTCTCATCAAGAGCAGCATTTTATTTAGTTACGTTAGCATAGTTTTATTTTTTTTCATTTGGTTATATTTTCCATGATGTAGCGTTTGCAAATCACCGGAATTTAATTATGTATGCAATCACAGGTTTGTGTTATTTATAAATACACAGAGTTTTCTTTAGATTTGATGGAATTATGTTTGTTTTCTGTGAATATTTTTATTTATTTTTTATTGTACAGCATTTTTTATCACTATTATCGGCGGTGCAAGACCTCCCATCTTTGAAATACGTTGCGTATACACATACGCAATACGTTGACCAGGATGTTATTTGAGTGTAAGGGCTAATATATATATATAATATAAATGAAAGCGGTTTCCCGCTAAAATTACGCGCTACTACAATAATCTTTTGGAAGAAAAGATACGTAATTTCTTGCAGTAGAAGGTTTGGTATTTGGTGTGGATCCCTAATTATATCCGTAAAGCATCGTGCTATCGCATTATGTTGTAAGTATACCCTCTTATACCAGCAGTTTTACACACCAGCAGGGCGAGCGTTGACGTCTATACCTTCGAAATTTATTGGTGGCAGGGCTTCAAATTCAGCCTCAAGTTTTTCCATCCACAAAGTACAATATATCTGTTGTATGTTGCTTGAGATATAATTTAAATTAATACCCATAGGTTTTTTTGCCGGCGTTATTATTATTTCATCTTGTGCTGTAGCTTTTAATTGTATATAAATTTTTTTCACATTTATTATTATTTTTATTATGATTATTATTATTATTATAAGTACCCGCAGATTATTTCTCCAAATTAAATATTTCTGGACACGTTCTTTAGAAGCAAAAAATGATGCAAACGTTATAGAAGTCATGCATAAATTTCTCCAAGAAGACCGTATCTCTAAAAATCTTGATATGGATGCGAGAGAAGAATTTTACAATAAGAATTTTCTAACTTTAATGAAAAGAATAATACAAATTTGCATTCCACGTGCTGCCCAACAAAAGCTTGGATACTAAGTCGTGCTCTGAAAGAAAATCTGTATAAAGAAGTTGGTTTACACGAAAATATACATAACATGACATTTTAGATAAATTTAAAAATTCTAAATATAGAATTATCAGCATAAAGCCTAAACGTGTTACTCCGAAGAACAAATCGAAATTATTATCTTCAGTATATATTCAGGTCATTCTAACAAAGGGAAAAAGTAATTTTCATTTCGTAGCGTACCAATAAGTAAACATAAAAGTTTATTTCGAAAAGAATGTACACCGAATGAGTGGACGGAACTATTTAAAATTAATAAAATACAAATCACGAACCTTACGACTTATTTACTGAACGATATGAATGATAAATCAATACTTGGAAGTTTTTATGAACGAGAATTACAGAGGGCGAAATATGATTATGTTTATCTTGTTGCGAAAATTCTTAGGGGAAAGGTTTCGAAAGTATACGTCAAATGGTTCGGTTTAGATAAGACTCACAATAGTTGGATTAATAAAAATAGCATTTCGTAGTTTATTTTCTGTAAAATATCGTTTCGTAATTTCTATTTCTATAAAATATTTTGGAATAACATTTTGTAATATTTTTTAAAAAATAACACTTCGTAACATTTTCATACAATAGTTTGTATTTTAAATTTAATATATATATATATATATATATATATATATATATATATATATATATTGATAAGAGCCTAAAGGGCCTTATAATAAATACAAAATTTATTGATTAAATATACTGAAACTGATAAGGTGATTTTTATAAAAATGTATTATAAATATCTGTTTAAATATGGTTCCAAATATTACATACAGATGGAGTTGTTTAAAATATTATATCTGTTACATGCGTATAATTCAAATGATAAATAATCGTTTAATAACGAAGTATACTTAACCTCAACAGCTGTACATGTGTATAACATCTTATAGTTTATTTTCTGGTGGGCTTAAATTTGTGTTAAATGTCCGGCTTATAAGAACAATGAGACTCTTTTTGTTGTGCATACAAAAATACACTTAAAAATGTAGGTTCGGTGACTCCAATAGAATACGTACAAAATCAGCTGGTGAACAACACAATAAATAATGGTAATTTCTTAAAGAGCAAGTTCTACTAAATGAAACGATTGAGTTAAGGAATAATGTTAATGCTTTAATAGAAGTGATGATTAACAAGTAAGTGATAGATATAATAAAATTAGGAATAATCAAAATGTATCATGTCCCGTGATAATATGAACATACAAAAAATTCTAGGTTAAACAAAGATAATTGACGAAAGTGAATTTAATTAAACTAACATACATAAATGCTTCTTTTAAAATTGAACATTTGTAAACAGGGGAACTGTATTCTTCTAGTTTTTAAATTAAATAATTCTAATACTAAATGTACCCATCAGGTATATCTATTCTAAAAGTCTTTGATAGCGGTTTTACTTTTCGAAATAAACTAATTCAACATTTTCAAAATTTGTAGGAGATTGAAATAATACTTAAGTTTGAAATAGACGGGAATGGCTTAGTCTGGAATCTTCTTATGAATCCGAAAATGCAGGATACAGGTTTAGGCGGGTAATCGGACGGCGTCACCGCTTGGCTTCGATCTAGCTGTTACTATTCCTGGTGAAATGGAATTTTCAGTTTATGCGGCACTGGTTGATGTCTGGATATGCAAAATGCGTCAAAAAGGAGCTGGATAAACAGGTGATATTTTTATAGGTTCGTAGTATAGTGTTTCTAATTTATTTAATGATTTTTCTTCTTATTTCCAGAGCGGCACTTAAATACGTTGATGTGTTTTTGGAATTTTCTTACAACATGACGCTAACTATCGTTTGTTCCGAATGCTAGCTTCTTATTCGTCTAATTTGTATGTATTAATATAATCTCGCTAATTAATTTTAATGAAAATGATAATTTAGTTACTTAAACTATATAAATACTTTACAAAAATTACATATTTTATTTTAGTAAATAAATAATTGTTATGAGAATGTTAGTAATTTAATATTATGCTAATTTTTTATTGGGATATTTCCCGCTGTATTCATTTCAAATAAGTACAGTTTTCCCTAAGAAATACGTATCAATTATTATTAATCAATTAAGTTGAAATGTCTTCGGAAATACAAAATATAGAAATGAAATGACTAAGGCAAATGAAAAGACAAAAATAAATAAATATGAGAATTAAGTTTGAACAATTAAAACGCGAAATCAACTTTATTGATATGTCAGATGAAGAATTCAGTTCCAAAAATTTCTTATTTTCTAATGTTTATATACAAACGTTAACGATCTGTATTTCACGAATCTCAGGAATTCTTAGGTGTAGGCTTGACCTACCACAATATATATATATATATATATATGTATATATATATATATATATATATATATATATAGTCCCTTTTATTAAATCGTTGATTGAATATATCTGATAATATTAACAAGAATAGAAGGTGTGAGATGTTCCAATCTTATAAGGGAGTATTCTACGCCATTTAACAGTTTTATGATTTTGTCCTGAATGTGGATCATACATTTCAAAACTTTACACATTCGGAATAAAAGCAAGAAACTTACCTTATTAGAATGTTTAGAAACCAATAGGTATAATAAATAGGGACCGGACACAAGAGGACGATGACTCTACTATTGAAAATTTGTATTTTTAAAAAGTCTTTAATTTTATTTATATAATTTCAAAAACAAACGGGTGGTGATCTATAAAATACGAATAACATTTTTATTTGTTTATTTTGTAGTTCAAATTGAGTAAAGGAGTTTTAATATTAACTAGCAATACTTTCTCAATGTTCTCTTCTGCAAAATTTCTTCTCTTTGAATGAAATACATCCTTGTAGATAGAAAACGTTCTTCCCACATCGCAACTGGTTATAGATGCATACTGGAAATATTCATTTATTTCAGCGTATTTAGCAGTTAGATTTTGAGGCATTGTCCCCATACACAATTGCCGCAATATTATTAAATCTGGATTTCTATTAAAAACTGCATCTAACTCTTGCCTAAGGCCAAAGTCACTTGGAATATTTTTCAAATTATTAATAGCCACATCTAATGTGGCTGATCTATCATTTAATTTGAGATTTTTATTTTCAAAATAAGTGATTAGTTTTGACAAATTTCCAAAGTGTTCCTGAAGAAAGTACAACTGATTTTTTAAATATGGAATTTGCGTTAGTTCCCTGCACTCAGAAATAATTCGAGCATCGTCATTTAAACATGTAACGAAATTTTGTAAACAATCATAAAAACTAGTGGCTTTCAACCATGTTCCCTATCTAGTTATTGCTGTATTGGGGGGACAGTGACAAAGATGGAAATTTTTCTCTGTAAAGAGCTACTCTCAATAGTGCTTTTCTGAAAACTTTTTTAAAAACGGATACACGTCTATCAACTTCCGGAAAAGTGTCTCTGATATATTCACAGATTCTGTGGAGAGCATGTGCCACGCAAGTAATATGCAGCATATTAGGATATGTTTCCATAAATATTCTGCCTGTTTTTAACATATATGCAGCGCTGTCATTGACAAATAAAAGTATTTTTTCTTTGTACCTGTCGTCCGAAAGAATCATTTGGTGCAGATTATCGTAAATGGGTTTAGTTACTGTTTCCACATTAACGGTTTTTATAACATTTGTTGCTATTACATATGCGTTATATGGAATAGTTGTATGTAGTACACCACCTACAACATTTACCACACAGCGTCCTAATATATCGACAGTTTCGTCAGCACTTATTCATAGGTACTGATTTGAAAGTAGGCTTCTAATGCATTCTACTGTTTTCGTGTAACACTTAGAAACCTAAAATTGGCGTAAGGTGAATTCATCAGGAACATTTGGATCAGTATATTTTTGGAGAAATGTTTTGAATGTAGGATTGTTAAGTTTATTTAATGGAATATTTGCCGGCATTAAATTGTATGGCGAAACAATATTTTAATTCACTCCTAAGCTATGATAAAGTTCAATGAATAGAATCTGTAGCAAAATACTTATAGAAAATAATAATCTTCTTCATTTAGTCAAATTGGGGAAAATCCAAACCTCACTATATATTTCAGATAATAATTTCTATTATGGTAGGATAAATAAATTCGATTTGGATTATTCATTTGCAATGCACATCGCATTGGTTGAATCTAATACATTGGAAGGGCATAGCCGTAGACTTTTATCAGGAATAAAAACATGTACAATCTGTTCCTTAATATTTGAATGCGAAAGGATTCCTTGAGTCACTCTGAGAAATAATGTTGCTATACACATAGGTCCGATTTTAAATTTATTTTAGTAGGCATTAACTTTTACTTTACAATTGTCATTAAAGGTGCCAATATTATTAATTAATATAATTACTATTATTATTGGTTACTATCGTCGTTTGGTTACACAAAAAACCGTGAATTGACTGATATGCATATCTGAACGGCACACCCCGTCAAGAAAGACGAGATGTGTGTTTTGCGCATAATGGCGCCCCAGCGAATTTCAGACAATTGACCGGAAAGTTCCATCTTAATATATGGATAGTACAAAGAAGACATCAACTTTGACCGTTGATGACCCAAATCCGTCGAATTTCTTCCTCTGTGGTTATTTAAAATCGTTAATTTACCATACCCATTTTGACTATCTTGGAAATTGGATAGTGGCATCAGAACAAACAATTAGAAGTACGCCAAATATTTTTGAACGAATTAAGCCTTGAATGTAAAGGAGATTGGAATTTTGCATTTTAGGTTACGTAAATGAACTTCGCCAAACATGTTTAAAAAAACTATTAAAGTAAATCATCAGATGATTTAACAGTTCTAACAAAATCTAAGCCTAATACACTTTTTTCATTTTCAAAAATCTTTTAGAACTAAAAATCCGTACAAGATCGGGAACCTGTATATAAAAACATCTTTGTTCTAAGTATCCTTTTAAATTACATATTACCTTTTATTTTGAAACAGTTTGTGTTTGTTAACCACAGTTACATTCAGATTCGTTATTGTACGAGTTATTAAAGGGCAAAATATATTAAAAAAAGAAAATTCTGATAATATCCAAACATAAAATCAAGTATCGTAAATTCTAATATAAAATTTAGTTATAATCAGAAACCTTCAGAAATTGTGCGCATCCAAACCGAACTTGAAAAATATTATCTGATCTCAAACAAATTAATTTTCATTTTAAAGCTAAAAATTACCCAGTAAACATAATTGATTTTAACACGCCCATGCAAAAAGTATTATTTCGACTATTGAAAATTTATAAAATCACGAAACAGATGAAATTTATAATTTGTTTTTCCTTTTAAAAAAATATTGTCCGAAAGAATTTTTTAATAGGAACGTGGAATTTAAAATGTTATCCATGTAGAACCTAATTTTATTGTCCTCTCAGAGTTAAAAAAATTACGTACAAAAATTTTATATTAGAGACAGATAGCTAATATGAAAAGGGTTTGTTGATCTGAACATTTATCTGAAGCATTTACTTAATTCGTTTTTGATATTTAATAAAAATATTTAATTAATTAGTAATTAATGAATTGAAAATTTATTTTGCAAAAGAAAATGTTATTTGGAGTTTACAAAATTAAACGTAAAAACGGAAGTGAATCACGTTCTTTTGTATATACAAAATAATTTGATTTTTGAATTTTATGAAATATGTCGTGTGAAAACTACGAGATTTCTTAAACTATTTCTAATATTTGCTCGTTTTAACAATTAATATATGTCCTTTCTTGATGCATATAGTTTCCTTCTGCTAGTTTAGCTTGCCTTCTTGGGTGGCGGATGTAGTGAGAAGTTTCTCATGGGCGTTAGTCGTACAAATTTGACTTTTGCGGCTGGCCAGCTTGGTACTTCCGTCGTACCCTGATTAGGCCAAGGAAAGTCTTAAACACGTGTCCGTACGTTGAAGTACAGAAAGCTTTAACATACAGGGTGTAAACGAAATATTTCTGCATACTTTAATATGTAATAGCTGTAATAATATTAAACACAAAATGATAATGCATGAAAACCCGAACGAGAGCAAAGAAAAAAAAAAATTAATAAATATGCGTGGCTCGATCCGACCCTGGTAAATTTAGTATTTCTTTATAACTGCACTGCCACCCCTACTGAAGTGTAATGGTGGGAGTAGTAGATGCAAAGATGCATACTATAAGTCAGAAGTCAGTTTGCTATCAACTTTCGTGAAGTATGGCATATTCAAATCACGAATTAACGGATATCGTCTTACTATACGTTGAAACATTTGAAAATGTTGGTAGTACTAGACATATAAATGAAGGACGGTTTCCGAATCGATGTCCATCAAATGATTTGATTTTACAAACCGTGTACAGATCGCGTGGAGAGATCGCCGTACATTGCATTCAAGTTATGAAGGCCGTGACCGTGAAAGACGATCTTAGACAACGTATCCGTGAAGACCAAGCCGTGCTAGAACGTGTACATACTTCGAAAGTTTACCAATCGAATATCTTTTTTAAGCATTCCACCTGTTTCACACAAATCTGCTCTTTTTTGGGAAAAGAAATTGTCATTAAATACGAGGCAAATAGAACACGACGTGAATTTAATTAATATTAACACAACTAAAAATTACAAATTCCATATCACCACAAAACTCTTATACCGTTTAAAATTTCTAAAGAAACTCGATATTGTATTTTTTCGAGGTAAGACAATGGGCAGGCCATTGGCCTATTTATAAAAACCAACCGAACAGCTGATGGATAAAAAAATGTATGAATAAATGAATACATGTGATACATGTCTATAAAACTTTTTACACAAAAACGTTTTATTACATTGCCAAAATGTGAAGAGGATTTTTTGGTGAACTTGAACAAATAAATGCTTATTTGTTTGTCGAATCGACAACACATAACAACACATAAACATATAAGTTCTATTTATTTAGAGTCAATCTAAATACAGGACTGTATTTGAAAAGTTTCTATTCTTAAATATTCGCAAAAATTAAAGTTTCGATACAATAAAAATTTTTGTAGATATAAATTGCTCTTACGTATCTATTATATATTAGCTTACGTCGGCATATTTCATTTACAACCTGTATATGTATTATCGCGGTGTTAGTAAACATCGATATACTATTTTTTAAATGGTATATTAATTTTTAATTACATAAATGTTTATTTCACGAATTTGAAAGTCAGTATAATTTATAAATTGTTAGGTTTTAGATACGAAGGATCCGGAATAGAAGAATTATCCAATATGTTTATCTGTAATGTGTGCAAGAAAAACCAATTTCATTTCATTGGAACGACAAAAAAACAATATTGTTGAACATCGTCGGTTAATACAGAAAAAAAAGCCTAAATGAAAAAAGGTAGGTAATTTCAGGTAATTGTTACATTTGTATATTTATCTTCTTGCATCTTTATGTCGTATGTTTCTTTTATTTATTTTTACTCGGGCGTTTGATACCATTGATCACAATATATATTTTTTTAAGATATATACATATATTTTTAAAAGGTTAACGTGAAACCAAGAGCTAGTCAATTTAATGTAAAACAATTTAACATGTTTAGTTACGTTCACTGCTTTCTCGTCTCCTGAAAAATAGCCAATGGCTACGAAATATAGAGGTTGAAATAAATGAATTTTTAGTTGACAGACCGCTTACCGATTTAATTAATTATTCATTATTATAATACGGTCGATAATACTTACAAGTCTATATATTGTGATGGTCCAAGATGATAAAAATAAATTAATCGAAAGTTAGGACAAATCATAATTTAAAGGACAACTTTATTTTGATTCTGCAATTTTTTTATCTCTTTATTCCTGTAAGTGGGTTTGAATACAGAGAATAGCATAATTGAAATTATCTTTTAATTGTATATTTATTTTGCCACGGCTGCCCAGTCGAATTATTTTTTAATTAAGTATATAATTATATATGATGATGCTGACTCGTATCTTTCTTAATTAATAATAATGACATTAGAAGTTATTTCTTTTTAAATTATAAAAGGACATTAACATTTGTAATTCTTTGCTGTTAAAAAGTAGGAATCTGTTTTCTACCTAACCTTGAAATCTCGTTCTCTGGACGTTCTTTTAGAAACTTACTTTACCTACATAGATTGTTTATTTATATTTATAAAGTATATTTGTTCTCTTGGAAAATAAACATAAATAATTAATAATTAGTAATCAGTATGTTTATTGAAATGTAAGTAGGTAACCAATTAAGGATAGGGTTTTAATATAGATATATACGGAGTAATATCGTAATTCGTAGGACATGATATTGTCAATACTTCAATTCTATTGATTTAATATGCCACAAAAGAAGAATAATAACCACTTTTCTATCATAATTAAGTATCTATAGTATATTTTAAGTAATTAATATAGTTTATTTGTCTTTCTTTATCATATAAATTTGTATAACTATTTTTAAGTTTTTTTAACCTGCTATAGGTTATGATATATCTCTTTAATATAAGTAATATTTTCCAAATGTCTGGATTTTCTGTAGTGAATGTTGATTTTAGGTAATTGAAACTACTTTGGATGTATACTTTTACAAAAGGACTTTATTATGTGGGTATCGGAACAAATGTTAGGGAAGTTTGAATATTTCGTAGGTTTTTTTATGAATTTCAAAAGATATTTTAATTTAATGAGCTTTTATTTTGATATAGATAATCATAAACCTGGAGTTGCCTTGCATGAAGAAGTGACTCGGTTCCTGGGTGGTACGAAGGATCCACGTATGTTCTCTCGGAAAGTGCCCCCGATGTACTGGTCTGAACTTCCGAAACCTTCTTGATGTCCTGAATTTTAGGTCCTGAAGTTGATATTATTGACCTCGAAACTGTTCTTCCCCTTTTGATGGTATTTATGGCTGCTCCTCGCAGGATATTAATTCTATTTTCCTTGAAACCTTCCGGATATAATTAATAAAGGTAAATTTTCTGTTTTATTTCTTGATTTTGAGTAATTTTCTTTTAATTGACTGCTAGTATCGGCTAGAAGTCCTTTTTTTCTTCCAGATTAACTATGTCGCCCTCTTGGTATTTATAAATATGTGCTAATTTGCACAAATTACAAATTCTTCTATTATAATTTAGTGCTAAGAAGATGTAAATTTAATATCTTTTTGCGTTATTAATTAAATTGAACACTTTTAATCGGATTTCACTAATTTTTCTCTTTATCTTCTAGGGACGCTTAAATAATTTCCAATATGGCGCTCTGGAAATTGTACTATATTGCACTATCTAGTACGTCCGTTCCTTTTGGAAGCTGGGACGCGTCCCCCGATTCACATTTTCATCTCAAGGCACCTACTTATTTTATAATTATTCGTGATACCAACTTATTTTTAAAATAGTATTCAAATTGTGTAAGTATTAAACTTAATTAAAGATATATTTAACTCATTTTCCTTTTGAGAACTGTCATTCATATTTTATCTTAATTCCTTATTTTTAGAAGAAGGGCTTTATATTTTACAATAAAATACAATTTAATTTCAATTCATATATTGCCTTAAGCTACATCCTATATTCTAATTGCTCATTGTTCTCTTCTTTTGTGCTTGTTATTTATCAAATTAAGTATTTAAATTAACTGTATATGTGGCTATATTAATATATATATATATATATATATATATATATATATATATATATATATATATATACTAGATTTAATTAGTTGGCGATTTCAGGTTGTTACGTGTTGAGAGAAAAAAGGTCCATCTGCCATTCTCGTACTTTTTACTTAATTAGCACGTAGTGGTTTCTTTAATTAATTCCTTCCTTTAAATTAATTTTGTAGTGACATCGCGCGGTTTAACCTTCAACTCCAATCTATCTAATCGTTCTTTCGTTCCCGGTGGTTCTGCAACCAGTTTTGCTAGCGTAAATTCGTCCAGAACGTTACCATTTCGACAATTAATGTCGCCCTCAATTTTTACAATTATTTTATTTTGCACGTTAATTAGACGTGTGTCCGTGTAATCTATCCTGCTGTTTATAACTATTTTCCAAATTAATTTTGGGTGTCGAATTAATGTAGTTTCGCAGGATTGGGGTAGTCTTTGTCGTGGTCACAAAATTGATCGATGTTGTAGCGCATGTCCGGCTGACTTGGGTCTATACGCCATTCGATCAGTGATCGTTGACTGCGCAAGTGGTACTTTAATAGGTACGAGTAGGGCGTTTACGGATTTATTTTTATTGTATACCTGTGTAGGTTAAATTCCCCCTCCTACGGTATCGTTTCACGTAGAACTTCGCAGAATACCAGGCGGAAAGCGATCTCGTTTCCATTTGACTGGGGAATTAATGTGGATTAAAAACGTGTGTAAACAGCTTAAATTTCATACCCGATAGTGGAATTTTCCGAGGCGTAGGTGAATAAAAAAAAATAGAAGCTTCTCGAACAATTTACTGACGATGGCGGACTACATTTGAAATGTATGCCCGGAGTGTTTTGGCGGAAATATTATCAGAATAATTCAATAGTTTTCCTTGGATCCCTTTGGGGCATTTCCATAAAGGTTGTAGTTTAGGCAGTAGCGTAGACGATTTAAAGTAGGTGTTATAATTTCTTTTCCTTTATTGTTAAATATAAGTGCAATTCATAACCTCTTGTGGTTATTTATGTGTGTTGACATTTCATTTGCGTAAAGGCTCGAGAGAAAGCCGGTTACTAGTTATTTTGTGCATTCGATGCAATTTGAACCTTTCATAAAGGTTAGCATCGTAATTTTCTGTCAGTTTTATACATTTCATTTGGAATAGAGCTCGGTTGTAGTGATGAGCATTTTAATTGATTTAATTCTTAAGCAGTTTACAGTCAATTCATTACTGTGCAGCGAATAGTTTATTCGCTCAGCTTTTCTTATTAATTTCACGTAATTTAGTTCACCGTTCAAGGCACTATCAATGTTTGATTAGTAGATAGGTTGTTTACACACCAATTTACGTTCTATTTTCTTGTAGTATTAATTATATTGGTTGGCTAACTTCATTAGCGGCCAGGTGAAACTTGTATTGTTATTCTATACGAGGCATTTGTCCTTCAGATGAGCCTTCGTTCTGGTTAAGTGTTATTTTGGGGTACGTTGCTGTTTTAATTTAATTAAGATCTTTATAACTTAATTGTAAGGGACCCCGAATTAAGTATACTTAGTTATGTCCTGGTGAATCACTTGTTCAGACACGTACTTAACCTAATTCATATTTTTTTTACTTTAATTTCGTACCTGTTTATACAGGGTGTTATACTTTCAATTGATACTGTTTATTGTAATCACTGATATGCGCCAGTGGCGTGGCAGTTTTATTTCATTATTTTTGGTATTTCAAATCAATATTATTGACTTGGTGATATTTGTTTAGAGTTTTAATTTTGTGCTTTCGCTGACATTTGGTCAAGCATAATTGCCCTTAAAGCCGACTCAATTCTATTCATATATTTAATTTTCTTTAAGCCTATAACTTGTGTAACTTTCAATTTCAATTTTTCCTGTGGGCCACTTGGGCTTACTACCGCTAATTTAACTTTAATTTTCTCATTTTGAAATACTCGTGGATACGAGCTTGTAAGCTCCGAATTTGAGCTCTAGATAATTATTATTGGAATTCTCACATTGAGCATCTGGGTGACCGGCTTTAGCCTTCTATTTTTTTTTGACAATAAACTTGTTATAGTTGATGTCTTGTATTTGTTTTATACCTTACCCACAGGTGTATGAGTTAAGCAACTGCGGTGTTAGGTATATTTATTCATTATCAAGTAGTTTGGGCCAAACAAGTTTTGCTTTTGGAGCTACCTACATCCCACCCGCTTCCGTGTTACGGGGGTGCTCTACGGAGGAATACGGTGGCGCTCACTTTAAACTTCGCGACTTTGACCCGCGACGCTCTGCAAGAAACGATTGAGTTGGCCGGCAGAGTTATTCCTTTGGGACGTTTGCCAACAGGTAGGTTCAAGGCAAAGGGGGTGGCCCAGCAAAACATCTCGCTTCCACGGATAACTACTTGTATTTTAGATTTTGTCGCGGAAGATGTAGCAAGGTCTAGTTTTACTTAAAAATGTATATATTTAAAACTATCTTACATGTTTCAGCAAATGATGCCTTTCTCAAAGAATTTAAAATATAAATGACAGTATATTAATGTCATTCTTATAAATTTGTAGTTGTCATGGATAAAATTATTCAAAGATACATCCAGTTTAATAATAATAAATCATGCCTTAGTATTAAAAAAATAGTTAGACAACAAAAACGGGGAATGGCAAGGCATGAGTTATTATTTTGTATGCGCCCGTGGTGCGGCTTAATATGTTAAACTGTCGGCATTCGCCTTAAACGGGATGGAAAACCACGGAAACCTACTCGGACAGCCAGTCAGTGATCCAAACACGGAACTGTCAGCATGATAAGGCAAATGGACAGATACTTAAATAAAACATAATTTATACACATTTATACGACGGTATATTTATATAACAGCATCATATATTAAGATGGTATATTGCATATCGTTACATAATTAGGTTGTAGTATATACTGCTTAAACTTTTATATCACTTCTGTTGTTAATTTAATTTTTTTCCCGTTAAATACTAATCATTTCTTTAATTTTCCTTTTCATTGTGTATTGTTCTTTATCAATTATCTGTGTGTTTTCAAAATCGAAATGGTGATCTCGTTGTAGTTTGTGTATAAATATAGCAGTTTTGTCAGTTTTAGAGTATTTGTGGGTTGGTATTCTTTTGTATAAATATTGTTTAGTTTGGCCTATGTAGTAGCTATCGCAATTGCGACATGGTATTTTATAGATGATATTCGTTCTCGATTTTAGGTTTAGTAGTATGTTTATTAATATTACTAATAATGTTGTAGCTATATCATATTTTTTGAAAGTGTATTTAATTTTTTCTGATAATTGTGGAACGTATGGAATCGTGATATATGTTGTTTCATTGTTTAAATTGTTATTGGTGTCTGCAGTGTTGTATATTTGGTGGATTCTTTTTTTAATTGTTTTGTCTGTAAGTTGTAGTGGATAGTTGTTATCTGTCAAGATCGTTTTAATTTTCCTGATATTATTTTTCTGTATTAATTATGTGATAGTTTTACTGCTCTATCAGTCAAATTATTTATAATCATTTTATTGAATACTGTAGGTGCATTTGAGTGGTAATTCATGCCTTGCCATTGCCCGTTTTTGTTGTCTAACTACTTTTTGAATATAAAGGCATGATTTATTATTATTAAACTGGATGTATCTTTGAAATTAAACAAATTAAATCTATCAAGATAGGTCAAGGAATAATTATCTGTATATATATATATACAGGGTGAGTTTCTTTGAATGTTTAGTATTGTGATCTCAGAAACCACTGGAGATAGAAAAACGCTTAAATGGGGAATGATGCGCAGTTTTACGAGTTTGATTTAAAACTGCTCTTGTTTCTCCGATAACTTTCATGGCTTATTAGATATTCAAAGAAAACTAAATTTTACGATTTTCTTTAAACATGCTTAGCATCGTTAATTGTAATTTTAGAGAAAAAGTGTTCAGACAAAAGTTTTAGATAATTTTACGACAAATAAAACTCTGTAGCTAATATTTCTTTTCGTTCACCATTATCGAGTTATGACACAAACTTGTGTTTTTTTAAATGGAAACCATAGTTTGTTTTGACAACATTAAAAAGCTCATTTTTTGCTGATTACAATGATATAAAGTTTGATATGGTTATTTAAAAAAATAATGATAATATAGACATTTTTATGGTTTTTATGGAAAACAATTGAATTTCGAACTGATAAAATATAAACCAAACGAAAACTTATTTGTTTGATATGGTTATTTTAAAAAATAAAGATAATATAGACATTTTTATAGTTTTTATGGAAAACAATTGAATTTCGAACTGATAAAATATAAACCAAACGAAAACTTATTTTGAAATCTTATGTAGTAATAAAATGAAAACTATAAGAACTTTTATTAAGGGCACACAACATTATTAATGTTCAAAGATACCTCCATTATTATTAATACACAAATTGCATCTCTTCACAACAGAATTTGTAGCATTGCGGAATTTACGCCTATCGATGTTATTAAAAGCAACTAAGACAGCTTCTCTTAAATCGTCGATTGTTTCATATGTTCTTTTGTATACTGTGTCCTTTAGTACACCCCACAAGAAAAAATCCAAAACTGATAAATCAGGGGATCTAGCCGGCTATTCATTGGGTGCATTTCGTCCTATCTATTGATTAGGGAAGTTCAAATTTAAATAATTTCTAACATTCAGTTGATTGTGCGGAGGCGCTCCGTCATGTTGAAACCATTGCAGCATTGCTCGGGTTCTTAAATTTAAATTATCTAACATTTCCTCGAAATCTTGTTGTAAAAAATTAAGATAACGATTGCCAGTTAGTGATCCATCAAAAATAAAAGGAGGAAGAACAGTTGATCCTATAACACCACATTAAACCCAAATTTTATTTGTGGTCTCCTATGTTTAACGTGAAGTGGATTTGCTTGAGACCATATGTGCTCATTGTGCCTATTAAACATTCCACAATTTGTGAAACGAGATTCATCAGTCCATAATATTTTCATTGAAAAGTGTGGATCGTTTTGACACTGATCTTTAAACCATCTACAAAAAGCAATTCGTCTGATGTTATCACCTTCATGTAAAGTTTGTGATACTGATAATTTGTAGGGACGAAATTTATGCTTCTTCAACACTCTGACAATAGTGCGTTGAGAGGAGCCCATTTCTGTTAAAATTTGTCGGGTCGATGTAGATGGATTCTGAGCGACACTTGCTAGTATGTTTATTTCTCTATCTTCATCCATCCCTTTTCTTGATTTTGGTTTAACGAACGAACCATAATCTGCTAAATTATCCCATAATCTCTTAAAAGTAGGTAGCGACGGCAGACGTCGATCAAAATAATTTTCAAAATAAACTTCAGCAGCTCTAGTAGAATTTTTCTGGCACTGAATGTAACATTCAACCATATCACTCTTTTCTACGTTAGAAAATTCCATAGCCAATGCAAACTTATGATTAACGGCCGTTTGCACCGCTTATAGTTAAGTTACAATTAAATTAATTAATAGTTAATTGTCAATGTTTGACAATTAACTTGACTTAAAAGTAAAAATTAACAGCTCTCACTTCTGTGACTCAACGTGAAAGCAATGTTAGTATATTTATCTCGATTGCTCCAGCGAACACTATTGTAACTCAGATTTTTCGCTTTTTGAATTACAAAACACCAAACATTTTTTTTAAGTTTTTATCTTATAAAGTGAACAATCATAGAAATGTCTATATCCTCTTTATTTTTTAAAATAATCATATCAAACCTTATATCATTGTAATCACCAAAAAATAAGCTTTTTAATTATGTCAAAACTAACTATGGTTTCCATTAAAAAAACAAAAATTTGTATCATAACTCGATAATGGTGAACGAAAAAAAAATATTAGCTACATAGTTTTATTTGGCGTAAAATTGTCTAAAACTTTTGTCTGAACACTTTTTCTCTAAAATTACTATTAACGATGCTAAGCATGTTTAAAGAAAATCGTAAAATTTAGTTTTCTTTGAATATCTAATAAGCCATGAAAGTTATCGGAGAAACAAAAGCAGTTTTAAATCAAACTCGTAAAACTGCGCATCTTTCCCCATTTAAGCGTTTTTCTATCTCCAGTAGTTTCTGAGATCCCAATGCTAAACATTCAAAAAAACTCACCCTGTATATATATATATATATATATATATATATATATATATATATATATATAAGTGTTTAGATAATTTCTTAGCCGTTCATTAACTATATCAATTGATAAATTCTTGGAGTTTTTCGGCTTTTATATGAAATATTTACAAATATCAAATTAGTATGTAATTGCAAAGTAAATGGGGTTGTAAACATTGCTGTCTACAAATTACAAAGTAAATCATACGAAATTTTTAATTGAAGAATATTGTCTACGTTGGGACTTGAACCCAAGCCCACGGTTTGCCGGATCGTTGCTTTACCACTTAAGCTACGATAGACCTTGGTTCAAGCTATTTAGAAATGCATTATAAAGTAACAGTGTTAATGATTCAGATGTCAGTTATTGAAAGTAAATGTCAGGTTTTTTGAAAGCAGAAGTCAGTTTTGAAAGCAGATGTCAGTTTTAAAGGTTTGAAATTGCTAATTATTACTCTATAGCTATATGAGTGTCCACATAATTTCTAAGCCGTTCATTAAATATATCAGTTGATTAATTTTAAATATTTCATAGCAGCAGTTCCATTTTTCGGCCAAATTTAAAAATTCACTACTAAATTATTTGCCGTAGCTTGATGAAACTTTATATTTGGGTTAACGAAAGATTGAGATGAATTTTGACACCTGACGTTTTATTACTGGCGCCCTTTGTGAGGCTAGATGCAACAATAAAAAGATATCCCTCGTATATGAACATTAAATTTAGAAGCACAATATTTTTTATTAAATTTATCGCAACAGATGTTGAAAATGGTGACGAACAATATTTAAACATAAATTAATACGAAGCTTCCTATTTTTGAAGACATGCATCAGTATATAATAATTAATTCACTAAGATTGTTCTGTAACTCATTTATTTAGCGAACTAAAGCTTTAAAAATTGTATTTTTTATATAAGGAAACACAAAATAATCTGAAAGTGTCTAATCGCATGATCTTGTAGGAAAGAGGTTGCTACAAATAAGTCTACTATCGACATATTCTCGCAGATATACCAGAGTAGCTCGTGTAACATATGCTCTAGCAAAATATTGTTAGAAATAGCTAGTTCGATGTTCTTAACCATGAAGCTTGTTTATAAATGGTTGAAGAATATTGTGGCGATAATTTTCTCCGTTAATATTTCCTTAACAAAATATTAGACCAATGAATCTGCTTCTGCAGTATTCGTGTGTACATTCGTATGGAGTCATTTCTAAAGTATATATATAAAAAATTACAAGAAATAGTTCCTCTAAAAATTAAAGTGATTATTCTTCATGAACGTAATAACCAACTTTTACATCATGCAAGCAAAATTCTACAAAATAATCGAGTCAATAATTCGAATATTAATAAATCCCGAAAAACAAATAAAATTTCCGAACAAGCAAAACAACATTCTAGAAAGGAAAAATTACGTAACTCCCCCCCTCCCCTAGGTAAATGCAGAATCATATCTGAGAAACTGTATAAATAAGTTAGACGAATACATTGTTGCCGTTGGAGCGACGTAAATAGAAAATGATGATAGCGAAATGCGAATTATTGGATAAATTTCTCCATGGAAAACTAAAAAAAAAGTTTAATTATTAAGGGTGTAACAAAATACTTTGATTATCATGTATTGTGATGGTGATATTGCTCCTGAAAAACTTAAAACTTACATAACTGAAAATGCGAATATTTCTGGGACGACTTGTGAAAGCGTAAAATTGAAGTATCCGACAAATATGATTCATTTAAAGTGTCAGTTCCGATAAATTACGTTGATAATTTTAAGAACTCCGAAATCTGATCACAGTGTATTTACATTAATCGCTGTAGAAGTCATTTTTTACACATCCGAACATCCGAAACATCCCAAGTGGATCGTTAGTCAAGACATTGTCATCTCCTGAAAATGGTCTCTTCTGTCGAAACAATAAAGGTTGGTATATAAGCAATAAATCTATTAATATAAATTTTATATATCAAAACATTTAATGTTTAGGGAATAAGAGGTAACATTAAATTTGTGTAAAGTAGATCTTTTGTTGCTATATGAACATTGGCAGTCAGAGAAGTAATTGAAACAAATTTCCTTAATAACATTTTGAAATCTTATGTATGTCGCCATACAATTATCATGCAGGGGTTGCAATATTTCTAAAAATATATATAAATACCAAAATTAGCAATGATTAATAACTTTTCAATCGTCAACATATTTTTACTTTTTCTTTTTTCTTTTTTTTAAGTTTATTTTAATTAGACCAACAGAACATAATATCCAAAATAGGTCAAACATATAACAGCTACTAATTTAATCTAATATAATCAAATAAAAACTAAAAACTACACTAAGCTAGTATACAAATTTAAGGTAAGCACAACTAACGAAAACAAAGCAAAAACAAACAAGAGTTGTCTAATCTAGGTATTAATATTAATTAATTGATGGATTTTATAAGTTTTCTGTATGTTGAAGTAAATGGATCTACGTCCACAGGAATTTAATATCCTCAACATGCGACTAATAGGAGGGTATTGAAACCATAGACCAAACTGTAATGCGAATAATTCTTCATTTCAGGATTCCAATATCGGTACACGAATCCGAAACAGAGATAGAAGAACAGAGTAGTAAACCAAATTATTTGAACACTTAAAGCCTAACTAATTTCTTACGCGGTGAAGATAATGATTGGAAATTTACCAAATTTAAATGTTCTAAATAAGTGTAGCAAGTTTTATCAATATTTAGTTTAAATTACATTTGATTCAAAAATTTCCGCCGAATTCTCTCAATACGGCCCGAATGAAGTTCGGTATAGGGATTCAAGATCGTGCGGCAATACTCAAGCCTTGATCGAACCAAACTGTTGTACAATTGCGATATAGCTAAAATGGTCGAAAAATCTCGAGATTGGCTCTGAATAAAACCATATAAACATTATCGGCCTCGCAAATAAGGTAATCTATATGAAAGGAAAAAGTTAGCGACGAATCGAAAAGAACACCCAAATATCTTTCCATATCCACTCAACCCTAAATACTGTTATCCATGGAATATAAATATTTTGCAATCCCTACTCTTTCTTTTTAAGGACATTGTTTATGTTAAGGCCATGTGATTATCTTTACACCAAATGAAGACTGAATTACGATCTGATTGTTGGCGAAAACAATCTGTCCAACAAGGAATTGCATTGTACAGGTTTAAATCATTAGCGAAGAGAAGAGAGATGAGAAAATTTATATGATATTTTAACGTTACTATCGAAAAATAAAAACAATATCCAAATGGCTACCCTGCGGACCATTTGAATCATGTAACTGAAATTGGGCGAGACAGAATGAAACTCACACGCACAATCTGAACACGATCTGACAAATAATATCTCAATCGCGGTCAAAGTTCACCAATAATCCTATAGGCCTCAAGTTTCTATAGCAATAGAGAATCATCATGTAAACCATTTTCGGGACTCGGAGATAAAATGTTAATATACTAGTAGATTGGTTTCGGTGCTCCGACCACGCACAAATCCATGCCGCTCTGAAATAATTATAACATCCTATCTATAAGAGTATGTATATACAGTGTGTCCCCGGGCCGACGTATGAATAGATAAAAAAATATGAAAAATTTTTAGTTGAAATTGAATTTTCCGTAGTTCAGCCCTGCATGCATAGAAAATAATTTGTGTCATAATTTTAGTTTTTAAAAAATAACAATGCCTTGAAAACGTACAGAAACCTAATTTTTCCAACTAATAAAGTGCTTTTTCTGTAGGAGACACGACAAAATGATATTAAGAAAAGTTACAGAGATTAATCAATTATGCAGGTGTGTAAATTTTCAACTAGATCGATTTTACTTAATCGCTTATTAGATATGAATATAAAAATAACCTTGTCTACTCAAGGCAAATTGAATTTATAGCATCTCTAATGCGATTCTTCAACACCTCTACATACATTTGGAATCCTATTCAAATATACTATTTGTTTTATTCGACTCTAAAAGAATAATTGTTAGATTAGGGTATCTGGGCAGTCACAGAATATGACCAGAATTAGTTATCCATTTTTCTTGAAAATGCTCATTCGGCCATTCACAAACTCCCGAAATCCATTGGGCAGGACAACTGTCGTGTTGAAAATATGAAAAAATATTGCTTCGTGTGGCAGTTCGTCCAGAACCCAATTCAAAATATTTAAATATGCACGGCGATTAAGTCCACTCCCAATAAAATATGGTCCAATCACACCATAACGACAGAAAGTTTTATACCAGGCCTTAATTTTATTAAAATATTGACGCTTAGAATTTATTACACAATTGGGATTATGTTCAGACCAATATCGCCAACTATGTAAGGAAGGCACATCATTAGTAGTAAAAGTCGGTTCATCTGAGAAAATAATATTTTCCCGATTCTCCAGAATTTTCTCTCCCAGACTAAGATAAACTTTCTACCTTCGGATTTCATTCTAACGTGTGTAACTTTATGTGGTTTAACTTTTTTTGCTTTATAAATGCGTTGCAAATATAATGTGCTAATGAGAATCTGCTCTGACTGCTTTCTTAGCGACAGTTTGAGGTGTTCGCGTACTGAATCCATAGTAACACAGTACTTATGTCATATCCATGAATGTTTTTTTCTTTTTTTTTTGTAAGTTGTAAACACTGCCGGTAGTCAGATATTTTTTAGCTAGTCTGGATTCTGTAGATTAGATCAAGAGATGGTCTACTATGATGACTCGGAAGAACCGATACGATCGAGTGCGGTGCGCCAGAGGTGTCTATTTTTAGACCATGGCTCTTTCTACTTTATATCAATTATCTGCCACGTGTTATAAATAATTTATTAGTATTTTATGCAGATGGTACGTCTGTCATTGTCCGCCCTGGAGTAGGGATTAGGTCATGAACATATTGGAGTTGAATATGGAACCTCTGGATGGATGGTTTAAACAGCAACATCTGAAATTAAATGTCGACGAAATGTTTTTATTCCGAATATCGACAAACTTGCTACAAAACTGTCTCGGTTTTTTATGCGCTGAGAGTAATAACGAGTAGCGTAAATGCTGAGTGTGCTTCTGAGATTTACTATGGATACGTAACTTTACAACTACAATATATAAATATCTTGTGGGCTAGAGCGGTGGAGGTAATGTGCATTTTTATTCTTAAAAAATCTGCAAACAGAACTATTTTAAAATTAAACTACATAGATTCTTGCATGCCAGTAATTTTAGATAAGAAAATACTTACATTGCCAACAATTTTTGTGATTGCGCGTTGTTTGTCAAAAGACATTATGAGTTTTCCAGAAATTTGAAGTGGACCTTTGCCATAATGCCAGACCTAACTTGCGCACGTATTTAATGCCGCCATAAACAAAACTGGCAAAAGTGCAAAAAAGTATTGTCTTTTAGTTTATAAAGATGCACTGTTCAAATCTGTGGTTTATATTAGACGACCGCATAATCTGGACGAATTACAGCAGATAATAATTGAGGAGATCATTAATACGGCGTGGAAATACGAAAATATACCAGAAGATCGGGAAGTGGCATTAATAACATCGATATACAAAAAGGGAAATTATAGAGATTGTAATAACTATAGAGCTATAACGTTACTAAGCACAGTGGTCAAAATATATGAGCAGTTAATTAACAATAGGCTAAGACCGTTAATCGAACCATCACTATCGGAATCGCAAAGTGGATTCAGACCCGGAAGGAGCACGCAAGATCATATATTTACAGTAAAGCAAATAGTTAATAAAAGATTGCAACAAGGGAAAAAGGCATATTTCGCATTTATTGATTTAGAAAAAGCCTTTGATAGAGTAACAAGATATGAAATATGGAAAGCTCTTGAAAAAAGAGGAGCCAACAAAAATATAATACGGAATATCCAACGGTTATATCAGAACAACGTAAATTATATAATAAGGAGGAACATGAGATCCGAGGGATTTGTATCTCAAGATGGGCTAAGACAGGGCGGAGGATTAAGTCCAGTACTGTTCACTGTATTTATGGAGGATGTAATAAGACAATGCTCAATGCAGACGAAAAAAATTCAAATTGGGTACAGAAATCTAGAGAGGATACAAGTAGCTGAGGCAGCATTCGCAGATGACATAGTACTAATAGCTGAAAATGGAAATAACCTACAAGAAAGTATAGATATATGGAACGAAACACTTAAGAAAAAAGGAATGAGTATAAATAAAAATAAAACAAAGTAATGACCACAGGTGAAGGACAACTAAATATCCAAATTGAAGGAATAACTATTCAACAAGTAAATGAGTTTCATTATTTAGGTGTCCTGATAGAAAACACTGGGAAAATAAGTCAGAAATTAATGAAAGAATTGAAAAGGTAACAAAATTGTATTAAGCAAGGAATAAAAATTTCATTATGAAAAAAGAAATATCACGAAACACCAAGATAAAAGTATTCAAAGCAGTCTACAGAGCAGTTCTGACATACGGAAGTGAATCATGGGTACTTAATAATAGACAAAAAGCAAAATCCAGGCTGCAGAAATTACATATCTTAGGAGAGTGAGAGGCGTAACTAGAAAGGATAAAATGAGAAATATACAAATACGAGAGGAACTGGAGATACAGTCGATAATGGACTTTATTGGACAGCGACAACTACATTGGTGGGGGCATCTACAACGAATGAGCGACACTAGACCAGTAAAGCTAATACAAGGTGGCGCAAAACAAACTCCATTATTTCAGCGTGTGACTGGCAGGACTGATAGTATGATTGGAATTTAATATACCTGTCAGTGTAAACGTCATATCGTGCCGTTTCATTGGGCTAATAGCAATGGAACGGTGGTCAAGTGAACAACGTGCTACAACAGTAAAACTATATTACGAAACACAATCTATCATACAAACACAACGACACTTTCGGAATAGGTTTCAAGTTCCAAGACGTGGACGGATTCCCACTAGTAAAACAATATTGAGTTGGATCCATAAATTTGCCAGAACCGGCAGCGTTTTAGACGAAAAACATGGTAGACCAAGGAGTGTACGCACCCAACAAAATGTAGAGAGAGTTAGAGAAGCATTCCGAGCAGCTCCACGTTTATCGGTACGAAGACAGGCGCTAGAGTTAGGACTTTCACGAAGAATTACCCAAAGAATTATGCGCGAGTTAAAATTGCATCCTTATAAACTACAAATAGTGCAAAAATTACATCCTCAGGACAGACAAAATAGAGTACATTTTTGCAATACTATGCTGCACGTGTTAAACGAAACACCCGATATTTTTAATTTGCTAATGATGTCCGACGAAGCACATTTTCATTTGTCCGGGTATGTAAACAAACAGAACATGCGCTTTTGGTCAACAGATAATCCACGGAATTTACACGAGCAACCACTGCATTCTCCAAAAGTAACTGTTTGGTGTGGAGTAACAAGGTCTAGAATAATTGGACCATACTTTTTCGAAGAAGGAAATCGTACCGTTACAGTTACTGCTGAACGGTACGTTAACATGCTTCAGCATTTTGTGATTCCTGAGCTACATAGGATCGGTGTTGACTCACGAAATGTTTATCTTCAACAGGATGGGGCGCGAATAAGTATGGCTGTAGTGAGGGAAACATTTGGCCATGTTATTTCACGTTTTGGTCAAACTCCGTGGCCGGCACGTTCGCCGGATTTAACAGTGCCAGATTTTTTCTTTTGGGGGTATTTGAAGCAGCAGGTATTTCGCCATCGCTACGATACCCTTCAAGAATTAAAAGAAAGCATTCAGAACGAAATACGCTTAATAAATCAAGAGCTTCTTAATAGAGTGTTCGAAAACTTTATAAGTCGTTTAAGGCAATGTGCTGCCAACAACGGAAGCCATCTTACAGATGTAATATTCAGAACTTAAAACTGCATTACCAGGGCTTGAGAAATGTTTAGTTATTTCCTTTCTAACTTGTTCATAAATATAAAATATATTTGTGTAAAATAGTGAAGTTTGTTTTGCGCCACCTTGTATATGAAGCCAGAGTCCAGTATAAAAAGAACAGAGGAAGACCGCGACAAGTATTGGAGGATGTCATTGGAAATAACATCCAGAAGAGGGGAAAGAGCTGGAAAGAAGCAAAATCACTGGCCAGTAACCGAACATTATGGAGAAATTTTGTGCGTAATTTAGATTAGACTGTACTTACCCGACACCCTTTAGGGTAAAAGCTTTTTGATATATATATATATATATATATATATATATATATAAGGTAAACTTAATAAGTCGGCGATTAAAGGTCTGGTTCATTACTTCAAAGTATATATATTTAAAACAACCCTACATGTTTCGGCAATGATACCTTTGTCAAGGGAATAAAAAATTTAATGTAGGCTTGTTTTAAATATATATACTTTGAAGTAATGAGCCAGACCTTTAATCGCCGACTTATTAAGTTTACCTTATCATACCAAGGTCACGAAAATATATATATATATATATATATATATATATATATATATATATATTTATATATATATATATATATATATATATATATATATATATATATATAATTGAAAAGAAATGATCGACCGTGATATATTATCAAAAATTCTTTAAATTCGGGTAAGCGGTCAATTAAAAAACTCCTTTATTAAATTACCCTATATTTCGCAACACTTTGTCGCTTCTTCTGGGGTAACTACAAGATTAATGAGAAAAATAACAAAAAATAAATAAGAGTATAAAACAGTACTAAAAATACTTACAAAATGTAGAGTTAAAAAATAATAAAATTGACGTACAAAATAAAAATGATTAGATATAAAAAATAAAGTAACTATAGAAACAAGCCCTAAGAACTTTTAAAAAACATATATATGAAAAGTTAAAACATGAAAAATAAAAAATATAATGCAATATAAATTAAAACAGTATATGGACCAAATAACAAAACGATTTAAGATCGTCAACTAACAGTCAAACCCAGTATATTAAAATAAATTATACTAAGACCATTAGTATCAGATCTATAATTTAGGTTATTAGTCTCCCTGTTGATGTGGACCATTTCTAAAAAGGTTCTTTTTTTATGGTTATTTTCGACGTTTAAGATTTTAACGTCAACAAAATTGAAAGTATGGTCACGATCAAGTGCATGGTCCACCAATGCACAGGATAGCATGTTCTGATTGTTGTGGCGTTTATATAGGTCAGACATCACAGTGGCTAAAACAGCGCATTACTCAACATAAAAGTGATGTCCGTATTGGTAAGAGATCTTGTGCATTGGTGGACCATGCACTTGATCGTGACCATACTTTCAATTTTGTTGACGTTAAAATCTTAAACGTCGAAAATAACCATAAAAAAAGAACCTTTTTAGAAATGGTCCACATCAACAGGGAGACTAATAACCTAAATTATAGATCTGATACTAATGGTCTTAGTATAATTTATTTTAATATACTGGGTTTGACTGTTAGTTGACGATCTTAAATCGTTTTGTTATTTGGTCCATATACTGTTTTAATTTATATTGCATTATATTTTTTATTTTTCATGTTTTAACTTTTCATATATATGTTTTTTAAAAGTTCTTAGGGCTTGTTTCTATAGTTACTTTATTTTTTATATCTAATCATTTTTATTTTGTACGTCAATTTTATTATTTTTTAACTCTACATTTTGTAAGTATTTTTAGTACTGTTTTATACTCTTATTTATTTTTTGTTATTTTTCTCATTAATTTTGTAGTTACCCCAGAAGAAGCGACAAAGTGTTGCGAAATATAGGGTAATTTAATAAAGGAGTTTTTTAATTGACCGCTTACCCGAATTTAAAGAATTTTTGATATATATATATATATATATATATATATATATATATATATATATTGATACATATTATTACATTTAATTAAATATCTCTGTTGTTGTTGAACAAAAGGGTGCCAAACCTTATTATTGCTGAACACCTAGAGCAGAGTTCTATTGAAATTCGTAAAAATATAGGCTGTTTCATTTAAAATAAAAAAGTTAACAGTCTTATTAAAATCTAAGTAGCCATATCAAAGGTATTCGAATGGATTCATACATTTGCCTAACCCTGTATACTGTTTGCCCTAAAATAAGTATTTCATTGAAAAGTCACTCTACCGTCAAATCACCCTTGTATACCGTATTGCAGGCTTCTACAGTAGAACAAAGTGGGAACGATAACGAATAATTTAATCTCAGCACTCCAATCTTAAACAGAGAAAGTAGAAAATGATAATCAATCATATTATTGAAATATTTATACCCGCATTGTAAAACAATTTTTCGCCGTTCAGATAAAGACTGAAAGTTCAGCAATCCCAAACGATCATAATAAATATAACTGCATTTATTGATATTTAGGTTATATGAAAGGTGTTTAGTAAATTTACGTTGAATTTATTAAATCCTGTTTAAATGATATTTAACACGTGAATTCCAAACTGAACAGCAATGTTCTAGGTGTAAATCGTACTAAACTCTGATATAACGTGATAATAGCTATTACATTACTAAAATCTTGACTTTGGCGTTATATAAAGCCGCACAATCTGTTCACTCTGCATATGAGGTCGCCAATATGCGGACAGAATGTTAATGCTGAATCGAAACGAAATCCAGGATTTTTGATAACAACTGCTCTTTCCGATAAGCAGGCGTCGATAGAGTACAAATATTTCAAGCATTCAAGCAAGAGATCATTTTATTGGTATTTAATGACACACTATTGTTTTTGCACCACGTTACATGATTTTTTGTCCTGAAAATATAATTACGCCAAACGGTAAATATCCAAAATTAATTCCTAACGTAGGTGACAAAGAAAATAATATAATTCTTAACACAAATTTGAGCAATGTTTTAGGCATGTATTTAGGATTGCTAAAACACATATAATATAAAAATAGTAGAAGTTGTAATAATGATAATAATAATATAGAAGATTAAGAAAAATACTAAGGAAAGTAATAATAAATTATTGCAAAATAGAAATAAAGAAAAGTATAAATATAATTATAAAATCAAACGTATTAATAGCATGGATAAAGAGATTAGTGTGATTATATCGAATTCACTGTCACTACGAAACTATTAAATGTATTACGCACACAATATATTGGAGACTTCGTCAAAATATTAGTTTTTGCCATGGAACAATAAAATATTTTGCATAGTCCGATACTATATTGTGACACTACAAATTTCAAATTTAAAATTATTCAGTAATGTTCGTGCATTTAAGCAATCGTGGCGCAGATTGCATAAAAATTTTATATCAATTCGACGCCTACGATTCTCCAAGGAATTGAACTGATATGTATACAGTATAATACAAAATATTTTGTATTCTCTTGACAAAGGCATCATTGCCGAAACATGTAGAGTTATTTTAAATATATATACTTTGAAGTAATAAACCAGACCTTTAATCGCCGACTTATTAAGTTTACCTTATATATATATATATATATATATATTGAAGTGCGTATGTAAGGTGTATAAATAAATGACACCTACGTTATATATTAATTGGAAATGTAATGAATTTCTAAGATTATGTAATTTAAATATTGACTATGCTAATAAAGTTCAGTAAACGACCTATAGATGTTGCTAATTCTTATGTTCACAGATGTCGCTTGAACTAAGGGCATAAACATTAATAGCTTGTAAAAATCAATAAAGTTGGTACTTATCTTAATCGGTCTCTTCAGGGTACATAATCTTCTAGTTTATATCTTTATAAAAATGATTTAATGGGCGCCAACTAGCTCAGATTGATAAAGTGAATTTATAATTTGTTAATAACAATAGTGTGGGTCTGGTACCTAGTGTTGATATACGTGTGAATCAGCAAATTAAATTATAATTAAATCCTAGATATGTAATCTAATAGAGAAAACGAGAGAGTTAGGAGTATAAATAAATGGTTTAATTAGAACTTTTTCTTGAAGGTAAGTTTTCACAAAAATATTCAAGTACATTAACCTATATACGGTCACGTGTTCATATTATGATTTCAAAATTAGGTTATCTTTTTATTCTTGACGTGATACATAAATTAACTAACCAAATTTACTTGAATTAAACACAAGGGAACTGTATTTTTCGATATAAAGGTATACTTAGTGATAATTAAAGTGATACGCATAAAATAATTAATATCAAACGATTGTATTCAAATAATTATATAAATGATTTTGGTGTTATAGAAAATATATTAAAAAATACTCAAGTTTGGTAGGTTGAGGCTTCTGGATGTTCTAACGGTTTCAGGAACCTTTTCCACAGGATAAATGTTCTGGTCATGGGATTAGGCAGGATAGCGTCCCTCGGGAAAGGAAAATTCGGTTTTATAACTTCTAAGTAGGAGTTGGAATCAGATATTGCGTCTACCGATGTTTTAAATGTTGGTGATTCGATGGATAGGACTTTGGGTATGGATATTGTACCTTTTAATAAACTTTCTACTTAATTCTTGGAGCTCTCTTAAAATATATTGACGCGTGTAATTAATTTTCACCAACTACCCACACTAACTAGCGATTGTTTATATCCTTGCTTCCTATTCGTTGATTAAAGTTTGTAATTTTTAATCTAATTTTTAATATTTCGAAATGAGTTAATTTATAACAACAAATCGTTTAGACATCTCACATAATTAATAATTTTAATTTTAAAATACAAGAATTTAACCTAGCAATATACAAAATTTCGCTATGCGCCTGTACAAAATTGGGATATTTCGCGCCGTGAATAATTTAAATAGGTACAGATATTTCTAAAGAAAATCCATATAAAATATTCAATCAACAAAGTTAAAAAAATCTTCGGAATAACATCAATATTAATAGAAATGACTAAAGAAAATGAAAAATAGAAAAATATAAGATAAATGACTCAAATTTAAGCAATTAATATGCGGAATTAACTTCGTTGATTTGACATATGAAATATACAGTTCCGTAATAAGTCTTATATGCTACTTATTTTTATAGGATTAATATTATCTAATATTTTTGTTCTAGGGCTTCTCATGGGAATGGGAATGTCCTACGACAATAATATACATATATACATATATATAAATATAATATTTTCGTGACCTTGGTATGATATGGTAGATTAAATCAGTTGGCGATTAAAGGTCTGTTTTACGTCAAAGTACATATATTTAAAAAAACCCTACACGCTTCGGCAATGATGCCTTTATGATAAAGGCATCATTGCCGAAACATGTAGGGTTTTTTAAATATATGTACTTTGAAGTAAAACAGACCTTTAATCGCCAACTGATTTAATCTACTATAAATATGTATATATATATATATATATATATATATATATATATATATATATAAGGTAAACTTAATAAGTCGGCGATTAAAAGTCTGGTTCATTACTTTAAAGTATATATATTTAAAACAACCCTACATGTTTCGGCAATGATGCCTTTGTCAAGGGAATAAAAAATATAAATGTCAAATAATTGAGTTGCTATGGTTTAAATTATTCAAAGATACATTCCAATAATAATAATAAATCATGCCTTAGTATTCCAAAAAATAGATAGCAAGGGTGAACATATGTGTTGTTCGTTGCCAGCAGCTTGTGTCTCTTTCTGGGTATGAATTTGTGTGTTGGTTGCTGCTGGCAGCTTGCGTCTCTCTCTGGGTGTGTGGTTTTGTATTTGTGTGACCGCGTAAGTGTAGGGTTTTGTCGAATTAGCCGTATTATTAACAATACAGGAAAATCCACATATAAGTATAGACGGTATTTCAAAAGGTAACAGCTATTGAAGATATGAGCGTACGAAGAATTTTAAGAAGTCATAAGTATCATCCGTACCATATGGAATTAAATCAGCAATTGCATGGTGATGATTTCATTAAAAGAACAGACTTTTGTGGTTGGTTGTTAAATAAAATGCGAGAAATGCCAAATATTTTAACAAAGATTTTGTTTAGCGATGAGTCTACTTTCAAAAGTAATGGGGCGGTAAATAAACATAACATGAATTATTATGAAACAGAAAACCCGCATTGGATACGTCATATAGACAATGAGAATAGATGGTCTCTTAACGTCTGGGGAGGTATACTTGGTCCATATATCATTGGGCCGTACTTTTTCGATGGAACCGTTACGGGCGATACGTATTTGTCATTTTTGCAGAACGAACTGCCTAATTTACTTGAGCATGTGGATGCTGACACCCGACAAATTTTCTGGTTGCAACACGATGGTGCACCTGCTCATTACAGCCTTAACGTTAGGGAGTTTCTAGGATGATGGAAGGAAGACAAATGGATAGGACGAGGTGGTCCAATCGCTTGGCCACCACGAAGTCCAGATCTTACTGTCTTGGACTTCTACTTTTGGAGATATGTCAAGGCTCTAGTTTATGTGGAAGTTCCTACAACAAGGGAAAGTATGATGGAACGCATAAGAGAGGCATTTAGAAATGTTCGCTAAGAAACATTGCAGCATGTTCAACAGAATTTCACCAGGCGGCTACATTTATGTATTGAGAGACATGGAAGGACATTTGAAAGTTTTCTTTGATTTATTTGCATTTACTATTTACATTTACTTTATTTTTATTTTCTGTGCTACTACTTTTGTTAATTAAATTTGATGTTGTAGTTAATAATTATTAACTACAACATCAAATGTATCTCCTCTAGAGGAGATACATTCACAAATATATAACTTGTATTGTGTTCTTCACACCCCATTTTTAATAATATTTTATATTATTAAAAATGCTTTTGTATTATACAAATTGGTGTGGTTTTTACCCACTCATGTATGTTTCAAATTATTTTGTTATATACGCATTCGGTTCGCCCGACAAGTAGTGAAGACACGATAATACAGTTTTTTTATAGATATTGTTGTTACCGTCTATAGAAACACGTTGCTTAGTTCGGCAGTTATTATGTAGACAGCGTTGAATATTCTTTCACGCTCTGTCTGAATAATTTCTGGTTGATAGCAAGGTAGTTATGTTTGGTTGAATGTATCTCTTCTCCAGCAGGGGCGTACCGACGATCCTGTAGAAAGATGAAATACGCGTAAACTAATAAGTCGGCGATTAAAGGTCTGGTTCATTACTTCAAAGTATATATATTTAAAACAACCCTACATGTTTCGGCAATGATGCCTTTGCCAAGGGAATGAAAAATATAAATGACAGAATATAAATGTCAAATAATTGAGTTGCTATGGTTTAAATTATTCAAAGATACATTCCAATAATAATAATAAGTCATGCCTTAGTATTCCAAAAAATAGATAGCAAGGTGTGAACATATGTGTTGTTCGCTGTCAGCAGCGTGTCTCTTTCTGGGTATGAACCTGTGTGTTGGTTGCTGCTGGCAGCTTGTGTCTCTCTCTGGGTGTGTGATTATGTATTTGTGTGACCGCGTAAGTGTAGGGTTTTGTATGTAAGTGCGCTCGTGCGTGTGTTTAGTGACCGGTCGCGTAAATTTAGAGAGATCGGATAACCGCCGTTCCGTAGGGCCGCCAACCCTTTCCCGGCAACTTCTTTACTTTTCCGAGCAGTACTTCGACGGCCCGACCCCCGCCCCAACGAGGCAAGGCGCAGACCAGGGAAGCGCACCCTGCACGGGGTTGCTCATCGCCAACCGAGGGACACTCTTAGTGGCTACCTCAGTCGACGACGGTCACACTTTGTGCCATCTTAACGATTTCCGCAAAAGCGGGGGCAATGCACACACGTCGAACGTGTGTGTGCTGTTAACAGGAGCCTAGCCAGGTTACCGTCCAGGACCGGTCCTAGTGGTGTGTGCATTGCGCGGCGCCGTGTTTTGCGCCGCGTAGCTAGGTTCCTCACTCCTGCTGGAAAGGCGGAATGGCACCTGACTGCCTATTGGGCAGACCCCCTAGAGTTTGGTAGCGCATATGCTAGGCTACAACCCAGTAGAGGACCACATCAGCACAAAACAGAAAACAGGGAAAAGCAGGGAAAAGCAAGACATGAGTTATTATTACGTATGCGCCCGTGAGCGACTTAAGATGCAAAGTTGTCGGCATTCGCTCAAAACGAGAAGGAAAACCACGAAAACCTGCTCGGACAACTAGACAGGAATCAAAATACGGAACAGTCAGCATGATAAGCAAAAGTGTATGATATTTAAATGTAATTGATATTTAAATAACATAAGGTATATAACAAAAAAATATATTATGATGGTAAATTGTAGATCGTTACAAAATTAAGTTATAGTATATAATGCTTAAATTTTTTATATCATTTCTGTTGTTAATTGAATTTTTTTCCTGTTTAATACTAATCATTTCTTTAATTTGTCTTTTCATTGTGTGTTGTTCTTTATCAATTATCTGTGTGTTCTCAAAATCGAAATGGTGATCGCGTTGTAGTTTGTGTGTAGACAAAGCAGTTTTGTCTATTCTAGAGTATTTGTGGGCTTGTATTCTTTTGTATAAATATTGTTTCGTTTGGCCTATGTAGTAACTATCGCAATCGCGACATGGTATTTTATATATGACATGTATTTCTCGATTTTTTTCTATTTTAGGTTTAAGTTTTGAAAATAAATGTTTATTAGTATTACTAAGTGTATATGTTGTAGATTTATCATATTTTTTAAAGTGTATTTAATTTTTTCCGATAGTTGTGGAACATATTGAATCGTGATATATGTTGTTGTTCAAATTTTTATTGGTGTCTGCAGTGTTGTATATTTGGTGTACTCTTTTTTTAATAGTTTGGTCTATAAGTTGTGGTGGATAATTATTATCAGTTAAGATTGTTTTAATTTTTTTGATGTTACCTTTTCTGTATTGAGTATGTGATAGTTTTACTGCCCTATCAGTCAGATTATTTATAATCATTTTATTGAATACTGTAGGAGCATTTGAGTGGTAATTCATATATCGAAAAGAAGCTGTGGGTTTATTATACCAATTTGTATAAATAGTACCCTGTCTATCATAGTTCAAAGAAATATCAAGAAAATTAATACTGTTATTAAATTCTTCTTCAATAGTGAATTTTAATTTGTTGTGAAAATTGTTGAATTTATTTAAGAGATAGTTTATTTTGTTGGTCGGAATACATGTTATGATATCATCAACATATCTTTTGAAAAAAATGGTGTGGAAGTTGGTATTGCCATGGGCTCTCCTTTAGCTGCTCCTATTGCAAATCTAGTAATGGAACATTTAGAACAAAACGTTATCAATTTATTAGACTTCCACCCAATTTTTTTCAAAAGATATGTTGATGATATCATAACATGTATTCCGACCAACAAAATAAACTATCTCATAAATAAATTCAACAATTTTCACAACAAATTAAAATTCACTATTGAGGAAGAATTTAATAACAGTATTAATTTTCTTGATATTTCTTTGAGCTATGATAGACAGGGTACTATTTATACCAATTGGTATAATAAACCAACAGCTTCTTTTCGATATATGAATTACCACTCAAATGCTCCTACAGTATTCAATAAAATGATTATAAATAATCTGACTGATAGGGCAGTAAAACTATCACATACTCAATACAGAAAAGATAACATCAAAAAAATTAAAACAATCTTAACTGATAATAATTATCCACCACAACTTATAGACCAAACTATTAAAAAAAGAGTACACCAAATATACAACACTGCAGACACCAATAAAAATTTGAACAATGACACAACATATATCACGATTCCATATGTTCCACAACTATCGGAAAAAATTAAATACACTTTAAAAAAATATGATATAGCTACAACATATACACTTAGTAATACTAATAAACATTTATTTTCAAAACTTAAACCTAAAATAGAAAAAAATCGAGAAACACATGTCATATATAAAATACCATGTCGCGATTGCGATAGTTACTACATAGGCCAAACGAAACAATATTTATACAAAAGAATACAAGCCCACAAATACTCTAGAACAGACAAAACTGCTTTGCCTACACACAAACTACAACGCGATCACCATTTCGATTTTGAGAACACACAGATAATTGATAAAGAACAACACACAATGAAAAGACAAATTAAAGAAATGATTAGTATTAAACAGGAAAAAAATTCAATTAACAACAGAAATGATATAAAAAATTTAAGCAGTATATACTATAACTTAATTTTGTAACGATCTACAATTTACCATCATAATATATTTTTTTTGTTATATACCTTATGTTATTTAAATATCAATTACATTTAAATATCATATACTTTTGCTTATCATGCTGACTGTTCCGTATTTTGATTCCTGTCTAGTTGTCCGAGCAGGTTTTTTTAGTTTTCCTTCTCGTTTTGAGCGAATGCCGACAATTTTGCATCTTAAGTCGCTCCACGAGCGCATACGTAATAATAACTCATGTCTGGCTTTTCCCTGCTTTTCCCTGTTTTCTGTTTTGTGCTGATGTGGTTCTCTACTGGGTTGTAGCCTAGCCTATGCGCTACCAAACTCTAGGGGGTCTGCCCAATAGGCAGTCAGGTGCCATTCCGCCTTTCCAGCAGGAGTGACGAACCAAGCTACACGGCGCAAATCACGGCGCCGCGCAATGCACACACCACTAGGACCGGTCCTGGGCGGCAACCTGGCTAGGCTGCCGTTAACAGCACACACACGTTCGACGTGTGTGCATTGCCCCCGCTTTTGCGGAAATCGTTAAGATGGCGCAAAGTGTGACCGTCGTCGACTGAGGTAGCCACTAAGAGTGTTCCCTCAGTTGGCGATGAGCAACCGCGTGCAGGGTGCGCTTCGCTGGTCTGCGCCTTGCCTCGTTGGGGAGGGTGTCGGGCTGTCGAAGTACTGCTCGGAAAAGTAAAGAAGTTGCCGGGAAAGGGTTGGCGGCCCTACGCAACGGCTTGTTATCCGATCTCTCTAAATTTACGCGACCGGTCACTAAACACACGCACGAGCGCACTAACATACAAAACCCTACACTTACGCGGTCACACAAATACAAAATCACACACCCAGAGAGAGACGCAAGCTGCCAGCAGCAACCCACACACAGGTTCATACCCAGAAAGAGACACAAGCTGCTGAGAACGAACAACACATATGTTCACACCTTGCTATCTATTTTTTGGAATACTAAGGCATGACTTATTATTATTATTGGAATGTATCTTTGAGTAATTTAAACAATAGCAACTCAATTATTTGACATTTATATTCTGTCATTTATATTTTTTATTCCCTTGACAAAGGCATCATTGCCGAAACCTGTAGGGTTATTTTAAATATGTATACTTTGAAGTAATGAACCAGACCTATAATCGCCGACTTATTAAGTTTACCTTATCATACCAAGGTCACGAAAATATTATATTTATGTATATATATATATATATATATTGACTTAAATACTAGCCTCAGACATTCAATTGAAAGTTTAGGAACATAAATTAATGTCATACAGTAAATAATAAAAATAAATTAAAACACTTGACCTGTTTCACTATGAGATTTATTTAAATTCTCTAACATTTGTTTCGGCTGTTATGCCATTCTCAAAGAGATCTATAAATCTAACTTAAAGACTATCGCACTTGTTCTTATATGTTGTCTGTTCTTGTGTGTAGTGGGGGTGGTACTATATTGTGTATTACGGTGTCTATAAAGGGTGTATTGGCATATTTTATCTGTGTGTAGGTGTTGGATTTTGTTTTTTCGCTATTTTTATTTCTAATATTTCTAGGAGGTCCAATCTCTTGCTTTTTGTGATATTGTGTATTAAGTCGCAGTTATCTATATCGGGGAAGTGGTTGAGTTCTATACAGTGTTCGGCAAAGCCTGTGTTTTTCTCACTATATAAAATTGACTTTTTGTGTTCTTTAACTCTGTTTTTAATGGCTCGTCCACTTTGGCCGATATAGATAGCTTCACAGTCTTTACATTTTAATATACACCGTAATACACCGTAACACACCGTAATACACAATATAGTACCACCCCCACTACACACAAGAACAGACAACATATAAGAACAAGTGCGATAGTCTTTAAGTTAGATTTATAGATCTCTTTTTGAATGGCATAACAGCCGAAACAAATGTTAGAGAATTTAAATAAATCTCATAGTGAAACAAGCCAAGTGTTTTAATTTATTTTTATTATTTACTGTATGAAGTTAAAATGTTTCACCAAGAAGTATCTGCAACAACAGCCGAGAATATAAATTAATGAGTGATATAATGTTTTACGTAACCATGGATAATATTGGAAAAAGAATAGGTGCAAAATTAATTACGCATTGGAAAATATTATCCAATAAAGAATCTTGCTAAAAAAACAAGTTTTAAAACCCTAGGATTTTTTCTCTAAAAATAACATAACATAAATGAATAAAACAAAAGTTTCCTATAACAGATCTATTTACGAGGACAATTCAGCGCCATATGAAAGTCGATTATGAAGATTATCTTTTGAAAAAATTTTGTATTATATTATAATTCTAAATTTAGTTCATTTCTGATATTTGATTTGCAAATTACAGCAGTGCGAGGTAAAGTATCTAAATGGAAATCATACAATACATAATCTCGCAAATCGTGATCAATTATTATATAGAAAATTTTCCCCATTTGTAATATGAGTGCCATTACAACAAATTAATATTTTGTGCATATACGAGTACTAACGCAGCTGTAACGGAAAATATTAATTTTTGCATTTCCGTACGTACGTACATTCTACAACAGCGTGCACTTGAAAATGGCAATAGTGAGATTGCTGAAAGCTTGGGTTTAAGAATTTAAGAATACATGCATGGCAAAATACTCGAACCTCAGAGCATCTACGCGCGACCAAGACAACCGCTACTCTCTTCATCAATCGATAAATACAAAGTTAACTAGTTAGAGAACTTATTTGGAATCAAACTCCAATCCTATTATATCATCACTCGGTCTACACTCTATAGATTTTAATGTTTAATACTAGTCTAAAATCGAATCAGTATTTGCCTGTCTGTGAATAAGATAACACGATGTTTTCAAACGCAAGCTAAATGTTATACGTTTAATTTGTTCATTTTCTTAAATAAAATCCAGCGATAGACATTGAACGGTATTAGCACAAAATCATGACATAAACATGTTGAAGTCTTTATTATACTGTCAAATCCAAAATTATAAAGAAAATCGTATACGTTAAAAAAAGAGAATACAATTTCGCAATTATCTTCTTATCATCCCGTCCTTACTTTCATTGAATTAATACAGACTTCTGTTAAAGAGATTGACAAAAGAAATATTAAATTTAAATTAAGTAAAACTTTGGAATTGACAACTGAAGCGAGTGGAACTGCTACCGTGATATTTTTAAAGGAATTAGAGAAATGTATTTTTAAAATGAAAGAATTATTAATTAAAGAGAATTAAAAATTAATTTAAATATAGGCAGATCTGAAAATGAAAATTCTATGCAAATGAGGTGCTAAAACTGTTCGAATTTCAAATTAAATGCATACCAATTTTGTGATTAATTTGACTTTACAATATATATATATATATATATATATATATATATATATATATATATATATATAATAATTTATTTCTTAGCCGTACAATTAATATATATATAATAATAGATTAGAATTTGAAATCTTGGAATTCGGCTGTATTAACTATTTTAAATTAGGTGTTATTTCGCGAAGTAATGTGAAATGTTAATATTGCTATCTACAATTACAACGCTAATTTTACGAAATTTTTTACTTAAAAATTTCGTCCTAAGGTGAGCCTCGAACCCACGACCTTTAGTTCTCTAGACTAACGCTCTTCCACTGCGCTACAATAGGACATGGATTCGAGTTATTTAGAAATGCTTTAAGTGACTTATTAAGGAGCACATTATCATATTCTGTCGTCGGTCGAATAATCTACCAAACGAAACTATTTGGTTCCAACAGGATGGAGCTCCGCCACATTTTACGCGTGATGTTCCTAACTATTTGGACGAGGTATTTCCTACACGCTGGATTGGGCGCAGAGGAGCAATCGAATGGATAGCCCGTTCCCCAGACTTAATGCCACTTGATTTCATCTTGTGGAGTCACTTGAGAAATGTCAAGTGTATAAAAATAGACCAAATAATGATAATATACTAAGATGCAACTTTCAAAATTTCGTCAAAGAACAAAAAGTATCAACTGATCCCAAAATAATATCAATTTATTGATGTATAATATTTATACACTAAAATTCCTACAAATCTAGCAATAAATATAATAGAATCAACATGGTATAAAATTAGTCCACACACATCACTAAATAAAAGCGGATTTATTAGAGGTGTAAATTCTGTCTGTATAACACATATTTTCAATACAAAAACTCTTTTAACAGTCAAACATTTAGTTTGAACATGGAACATGTGGAACAAAATATTATCAATTCATTAGACTTTAAACCCATTTTCTTTAAAATATATGTATAAAATATATGGTCGAATATTTCATCCTTAGCTATTTAATAATAATAATAATCTATTTCTTAGCCGTACAATTAATATATATAATATAATTTAAAATAGTTAATACAGCCGAATTCCATGATTTAAAATAATATTATATATATTAATTGTACGGACAATTTTAGTAAAATAATGTTTTGAAAACTTCAAAACCGAATGGATTGGTAATAAAATTATAGAACAAGCGGAAAATGTGATGACATCCGTCCGAATATGACAATGGGAATTTTAACGGTTTTCTGTGTTCATGTGTTAGAAATTTGTGTTGGATTCTAGAGTGACTCTATTTTGGAATAGATAATCATTTAATATATGTACTTTACAACAGTACAATAAGAACAAAAAGTCAATATTTTGTGATAACCTAATTAAGTAATGTTTGTAGTACTCGATCAGTCAAAGCGTGGCCCTGGTCTCATTTGCATTGTATTAGAAAACACGACCTCGGTCCACCTGCTTAATTAAACACAAGCATTATTAATCGGAGGTTGCACGCTTGCACATCTTGTTTACAGATAAGTAAGGACGTAGTCAAGCGAGGGCACTCTAATATGGTATATAAGATGTTCTATTAAAGAACAAGGATCAATCATAGCTAGAGAGTCAGTAAGACATGGCGAGTGCCAGTTAGATCTCTCCTTTGACTACTGCAATATTCATTGTTATATATATATATATATATATATATATATATATATATATATATATTAATTGTTATGTTTGTTATGTGTTAAATTACTATACTACGTTAAACAAACCTTATCTGAGTATTATTTCGATGCTTGTACGCATCTGCGTATCAACGCAACAATGTAGCCTCCGCAGGACCTGGCTACATTACAATTTGTTGGTGGTTGTTATACTAATTAAATTTAATTTAGGTGATGGAAAAAGTAGTTGATGTAGAACTTTTAGTAGAGTTGATGAGGGCTAAGGAATATTTATACAATAAAACACATCGAAGCTATAAGTATATCATCAAGAAAAGCAATGCTTGAGAAGAAATAGCTAGTACAATAGCGTTGACAAGTTATTTTAAACAATCTTAATCTACAGGTGAAATTAATGAATGAACCTAAAGAAACCTCAAAGATCGTTAAGCAAGAGAAATGAAGAAGGTTTCTAAAGGCTCTAGTGGTTCTGTTGCTGAAGATTACAAGTGGGTTTGGTATGACGACATAAACTTCATAAATGAATTCATACAGCAGAGAAAGTTTGGAGATTATTTATATTAGTACATAATTATTACATTATTATTTTAGGCAATATAACACAAAGCCTGTATACCCTGCCTACTTCAGTAAAAGCAATAATAGATTGGAATTCACAAATGTCAATGGATAATGATGGTAAGTTGTTGCATATATAAACATAATATGTAAGTAGTAATAGGTATATGTAATATTTTTTAAAAATTATTTATTTGTACATGAAGAATCCCAAGCCATTGGAAGTGTTGCAATACTGACTTGAATTTAGCCATTCTAAGTACTTTTACTTCTTGCAATGCTGTTAATGAAACATATCAAGATATACAGCAACAAGAGTAAAGAAATAACATATAGTACAGTTTCTCCTTTAGGAATTAAATATAATACACCAACCACAAAAAGGGCAAAAACAATAATGCTGCAAAAAGAAGACTGGCAATGTTATTGATCAAGAATTTTTAAATACTAAATAACATTACAAATACTGAGCACGTAGAAGAAAAGCATTTTGGCAATCTTGTGGCGCATGAGTTATCCCAAACAGCAGACATCCAGAAAAGAAAGGAACTTAAGAAAGAGATCATGAACATAATTTATAGTATGTAGTGATAGTATGGCGTTCTACACCTCATTTTGTTTTTTTCAGCTTTGCGATTTTTACTTATTAAGTTTAGTTAAACTCGAATGTAGTTAGTAAGTGTAGTTTTTAATTTATTTAGGTTAGTTTAGTTAAGGTCTGAGAAACAAAACACCTGTATGTCTTGCACAACTGATCTCGAACCTTTTAACGACTTGTGTGGTGTAATTTATTATTATTTCCTATTTTCTGTATATATTTGTTTTTGTAATTTTTTTGCCGTCAATAAACAGCTATTATTATTATTCTATGCTAGGCACTATAAATAAAGTTCATCACAATATTTAGTATTTAATATATATTTTAGAAAAGAAATTGTAAATATAAATGTAAATCACAATTCATTTATGGATATTGTATGTAAATAAAATCTGTTACATTTAATTGCAAAGATGTATTCTATTTTATGTACGTTTTACCTATTCAATTTGCCCTTCTTTAAATCCATGTGTATTTTACTAATACATTTCTCATAGTAAAAGCTATACTTAATAAATTATTACCTCCAAGTCTATTACACGATTCCATTACTGTATTTTCAACTTCTTGCCTCTACTTTCCCAAGACATCACCGTCCACAAAATTTGTAGGATAATAATGTTCTTTTTCTGGTAAAGAAGCTTTCATAATATTATGAAGAACAAGCTTTTACTATGCTCTCAATATTATCTGGTGAAGCACATATTTCACGGTGAAAAATTCTCCAACTAGCAACAAAAATACCGAATGTGTTTTCAATTACCCTTCTAGTTCATGCTAAACGGTAATTAAACTTATTAAACACCGACTTAACGATATCCAAACTTGTTCCTGAATATGGCCTCATTAGTTTTCTTGATAGGTAAAGGAAATGCAGAATCACCAACGATCTTGGTTTTCATACGACTTAGCTTATTTACTTGGCAATAATCGTACTTTGGAATCGTACGTAGGAAAGAATGGTATATTAAACCTAAAATTGAAATAATTTTAGGTTTGTAATAAGTCAGTTGGTATACTTCTTATTTCAAATTCTTTATATATTTTAAAGAATTTTTCTTTACCTTTACCTGTAATTAATGTGCACATAAACTTCAAAACTATGTCTATACTAATTAATCTTATTTTAAAAAGAATTATCAATATTTAAATTAATCTATACACATAATCTGCTATCAATATTTGTTTTTTAAATGTAATTTTTATTTAATAGAATTCCTACAAAACTTTCAAGATTGCAAACTAAACACATATCTATGACATCATATTTTCTCAATGCCTTTTTATACTTACTTAGCGAATGGCATCTAAGCACATCTGTACGTACCAAAAATGAAAAGTATACAATACAAATTATTTACGCACAAACATCTAGGGATTTAGTGTAGTATATTGCACGTTCTGTCGCATTCTAGCATTCCATAAACTCTCTACCAAATCACCTTTCTATAAATTTCGAGATATAAGGATTTAGTTGAAACAAGTGTACCTAGAGTCCACCTACTGACTAGTAATTACGGTAAAGATACGGTAGGTAATACATGGGAATATACCTAAGTCTGTTGGTATTAAAACTTTAGTAACGTGAAAGTAACATCTTGATCGCCGGATTAGTTCAATTAAAATGGAAGTTTGATATTTCGAACCATATTTTATTCAGAATCGACGTTCTCATTATATTCCGGGCCGCACACATTCATACAACGTAGGCTTGGACTTAATTAAAAAGTTAACAATGCCCGAAGCGACCGACGCTTACTATTCTCCTACCCGTACTCGATATCCAGGGGAATGTTTGATATTAGTGAGTTGATCACGAACATGAGGAGCACATTTTTTTGCTATATATACAGGTTTCATCTATATTTGAATGCTTTTCATTTATACATTTTCCAATTCTTTTTTGTCGATTTCCGACTTAATCAATAAAACCAGGACAGATGCGGTATTAAATTTTTCATTCGTGAATATTTTTTCATTATTAGGAAAATGTCTACGCATAAATTTGAATAGGAATGCCTTCTAAAGACTGAAAGATATTTGAGTGGATCGGCCTTTAATTAGCGAAACCTCCTTTTAGAGGGTCTTTGCTCATTATTAACAAAGAGCTCAATGTGACTTAAGAATATATTCAGATCAGTTATCCTTTTATCTACATAAATGATTCGTCACCACAAATCGAAATTCAACTTCATCAAAAGTTAAATAATATAACTTTAAAGTATTACTCCCAACTAAACATTTTAAACTTCTTGAACTAAAGTGTAAATCTATCTTGAACGTCTGGATATATATTTGCCTAAAAAAATGCATGTTGGCTAAATATGAAAAGTGGAATATGTATTAAAAGAAGCTTGAAAAGCTATAAACTCAGTTCAAAATAAAATTTAGTCATATTTATATTAAAAGTTACACTAATCTTATAATCTGGTAAATATGTTTTACCGTCATTTTATGCTTCATTCAAACTCAATAAAAGAATAAGAAACTTAATACTAATTTGAGTATTTTACGAAGGCGAAATAATAAAAAGGTAAAATGGTAAACGAAACAAAGAAGGGCAATGTAAAACAAATTTTAAAGAAAGGTCGTCATTAGTGTAAGAATTAGTATTAAGCAAGAGTTCTTATACTGATATAATACAAAAAACGAAATAAAAATTGTATTGTTAATTATGAACGCGTGAAATCACATACAAAGAGAATTTTAATAGATGAAAAACATCTCATGCCTGTTTTCTTCACCTCTAGAAAAAGTCCCTGTTAGCTATCTCTATCCTCAAGAAAAATATATCTGATAGATAAAATACATTTGAATTTTTTCACAAAAAGTTATAATTCCTTATCACGGAGATAATGTATCTAACGAATAATGCAATCATTGATGTGGCAACTTTATTGCCTAACTGCCGCACCTAACTTCCTGCTAATTCCCTATCTAACTTCCCTGCTACACGCAACATGCAACATTAATAGTCCACGAAATCTGGCTTTGATATAGTGTTGCGCAATCCAAACACCCATATCGAACTTACCTTGGGTGGGTGGGATGATCTTAAATTTATAAAACAGCTAGCCAGTGTTAACGGTGTAAAACACAGTGAAGATGGTAGTGCGATTCTTGTCGAAACGTTGATAAACTGACTAGAAATTAAAAAAGGCGCCACTGCAATTTAATAGCTGCTTGTCGAAAAAGTTAAACGTCACGCGGAGATCGTTCTTGCACTAACGAACCCAGCGCGGAAGGAATAGCGTAATTACAGAAAAACAGGAGGTAACAACAAGCAAAACAAAACGTTCCACATTAAAGAAAAGGAAGCCACTTTATTATAAACGTCTTTGTCGATAATAAAATTCACAAGATTCGAGAAAAAGTACAGAAAACCGTAGTATATTTCAACCAAAACTCAAAGAGCGTATATAATTAAAGTATATAATAATATCACCGTGTGGGGATTTGTCAGTTACCTCCATCGGGTGAGTCCCTATGGGAATTAGGGGAAGCTCGCTGGGTCTGCAATCCAGCAGATTCAGAGGGTAGTGAGGAAATAAAATACTCACCGTGAAACAAAAACTGACCCGGTCCTCCAGGATGGGGTTTGAGGCATTAGACTGGTTCTCTAATACTCGGAAAAAATATACAAATACCAAAAAACCTAAGCGAAGCCTCGGAACAATGGACGGATCTTTGAGACAACGAAAACGGCAAAGAAGATGGATTATGAATTTTGCTACGTGGAATGTACAGGGTATTAGACTGAAAACGGATATTATTGCATCAGAGATTAAGAAATTGAACATTGATTTGATAGCGCTGACAGAAACCAAGAAAAAGGGAAGTGGCACCGATAATGTCGGAGAATACGTTCACCTGTTTACTGGGGTGTCGAAGGAGATGAGAGCAGCTAGAGGGGTATCCATACTAATAAGGAAAGACTGGAAGAACAAAATTAACAACTGGGAAGCAGTGGACGAGAATATTCTGATGGTCAACTTGAAACTACATGGATATAACATCACCATTATAGCGGCCTACGCACCGTCAGATGACGAAAGAGTCGGCATTAAGCAGGAATTCCTAGACAAATTGGACGAAATCCTAATAGGTATTGGAAGAAAGAGAGAAGTCATAATGATGGGAGATTTCAATGGAAGAACAGGAAGGGCAAACAATAGCCCAGTAGTGGGACCATTTGGTGAAGAAATAATCAATGATAATGGCCGAAGACTCATAAATCTCTGCGAGACCCACGATCTTAGAATAAACAACGAATTCTTAAAACACAAAGACATCCATCGCTACACATGGATGCAGAACACCCGTAATCTAAAAACCATTATTGACTATGTAATAAGTAGACAAGAAACAAACATAGAGATGAACGACGTAAGAGTCCTGAGGGGAATAACTTGCGGGTCGGATCATTTTTTGGTGAGAGCCAAAATAAGAATGCAATTTAGGAAAGGGAACAAGACCCAAGATGAACAAGACGGCAGGACAACACTCACAAACGCGGTGGATACAATCAAATATAATTTTGACAGTTTTAAGGACGAAAGCACTGTATTTCTATATCAAAGACGACTCGACAGCAAACTACTGAACCCGGAAGGGTGTACCTTTAACGAACTCTACGATAACGTTTTAAGCAGTCTAATAGAAGCCACCCAAGAAGCTGTAGGAGTCAGAAAGAAGAACAACAACAACAAAAAATACTGGTGGAACGAGGAAATAGAACAATTAGTCAAAGAAAAGAAGCAGAAATATCTGAAATGGCTGACGACAAAAAGTGAACGGGATTTTGACGACTACAAAGATACGAAAAGACAACTAAGAACGAGCATCTCAATAGCTAAAAACGAGTCATGGGATAAGAAATGCGAAGAAATTAATAACTACATGGGAGGTAGGAAGTGCTCGGAGCTGTGGAGATTTATATCAAATGTTAAAACCCCAGGAAGGAACAATGCTAACATCCGAATAATCAAACCGGAACAGTGGCTAGAACACTACAACGGCCTACTACAAGAAGATAGACAAGAGTATATAATAGACTCCCCCAGACAGTTTGTGGTACAAGTTGAGATATCGGAAGAAACAATAAAGAAGACTGTTAGGAATCTTAAGTCAGCCAGGGCCAGCGGCCCGGAAGGGATATACTCCGAAATGCTCAAATATGGAACAGAAAGGCTCTATAAAAGTCTTACAGTAATTATCAATAAATGCCTAAATGGACATCCTGTTCCGCAAGACTGGAAAACGGCTTTTATATCATCCATTCATAAAAAAGGAAATAAGCTAGACTGCAATAACTATAGGGGCATATCAGTCACAAGCACACTAAGCAGACTGTACGGTAGAGTCCTGCGTGACCTCATTGAAGAAGATTACCAAGCCAAAGAAGAGGAAGAGCAATGTGGTTTTAGAGCAGGAAGATCATGTACGGACAAAGTATTCTGCCTAAAACAAGTTATAGAAAAAAGATCTGCTAGACAGCTGGAAACCCACCTCACGTTCGTGGACCTACAAAAAGCATATGACACAGTCCCAGTATCAAGATTATGGAAGGTATTAGAACAATCTAACATCAATTACAACTATATAACGGCCCTTAAAGAGTTGTATAAAGACTCCACATCAAGAATTAAGATGGGTAAAGAACTCACAGATGCATTTACGGTAAATAAAGGACTACGCCAAGGATGCTGTATTTCTCCAACACTCTTTAAGATATATGTAGCGGTGGCACTAAGAAATTGGAAGAGGAAGGTCCAGAGAATGGGTATAGAGATAAATGACAGGTGCTTATTTACCCTTCAGTTTGCTGACGACCAGGTCATAGTGGCCAAGGACAAGGAGGACATGCAATACATGGTGAGGAAAATGATGGAAGAATATCGAAAATGGGGCTTGACAGTCAATATAAACAAAACAAAATATCTATGTATTGGCAACCAGGACGGAAATCTGGAAGTGGACAATGGTCAAGAAATAATGCAATGTCAGGAATATGAATATCTGGGCGTAACTTTCGACAACACCGGAACAGATGTGAGAGAGATCGAAAAACGTATAGTCAAAGCAAAAGAAGTGATCGGATGCCTGAATGGAATTCTATGGAGCAAGGAAATAACAAAGAAGAGAAAATTTAACATATACGAGACTATGGTAAAGAGCAGCCTTCTATATGGAGCCGAAACCTGGAGGATTGCAGATAGACAAAGGAAGAAGGTTGAGGCGGTTGAAATGGATGCCATTAGAAGATCCATGCGAATTTCATGAAGAGAGAGAATAAGGAATGACTATATAAAGCAACAAATGGGAATAGAAGGCACGATAGTTCAAGACATCGAAAAGAAACAACTTACTTGGTACGGACACGTAGAACGAATGCAAAATAACAGGTGGCCCAAAACAATAATGCACTGGCACCCAAGAGGGAGAAGGAAACGGGGAAGACCGAAACTGGAATGGCAGAAGTGCATACAAAGATCCATGAGTGAAAGAAACCTCACACCAGAGGAGTGTGGCGATAGAAGAGGATGGAAGTTAGGTGTCGGACAACGAACGAAAACGTTCTAAACCGGCATATGTATATATATAATAATTTAAATAAATATATAATTGTTAATTCTACATAATTTAACTATAAATTCATGAGTCAAAACTCTTATACGACACGGTATAAAACTAGCACAAAAAAAGAGTTAGGAAAGGATATAAGCAAATGTCATACGTATACGCAAAGCCTTGAGTAATCGTACACAAACGAATTTAAATCTTATATACGTAATCTTAGGGCTAAGTATTCTAGGATGTTATCAAACCTTAGTAAAAATAAAGAAAATATATTCTTCAGCACAAAATCCTTAAATAAATTGAAACAATCAATATACGGTTAATCTAAATTACATCCACACAATTATTAAATACAGTAAATTAATTACTAACTGGTATGAACAATACTAAACTGATGGTAATGTATTTACAGCAAGGAAATTATTTAAAGTTCAAGACAAACAAAATGTAATTTAATATGATCTTAATATATCTTATGAACAAAGAGTTTAGTGAATATTTCCGACAAACACCAGAACAAATTAATGAGTGCCGCTAATTTTCTCAAACGACAATGCAAGTTTTCGAGTGATAATTGTTTAGATGAAACGACTTAATTACTGACAAAACTACCTTACTGTTGATTGATATTGTTCGGGGTGAAACGGTTGCTATTTCATCGTTTACGTCTCACACCTGGTCTTTGAAGGTGATTTTTGGAACATGTTAACTTCGGAAACGCGGTTCTCTAAAAGATTCTCCACTTCCGTTGATTTCACCACACATATTGTAAATTACAGCAAGCAATTAGTTAAAAGATCCCCTAACAAAAACCCTACAGATGTTAATTTATGCATTATAATTAGCAAATCATGAAGATTGGGGCGCAAAATATCACAAAGAAAATTAGCGGGAAAATTACTGTTCAATGGGGTTACTTGATTTTCGGCCTAGACAATAACGTTAATCCAATGAAATAAAATGCCACAGACGCTGTATGCCGCTCTATAAGCTACCTTTTTAAGTATAGAATTTCCTTGATCAGAAATTTAACTAGCGACACACACACAAACAAAAGTCAACTGAATTTCTGGAAAGAGTAGACGAAAGTGATAG